>JAGMVK010000022.1:600000-1074291 GCA_020747065.1 Cadophora sp. MPI-SDFR-AT-0126 | reverse complement strand
TAACCCTAACCCTAACCCTAACCCTAACCCTAACCCTAACCCTAACCCTAACCCTAAAAATCGTTGCCGAATCCTTTACTTAATAAATATATATTAATATAACTATTATTTCCCATCTACTTCAAACCTACTACATTCGTTATCTAAAAATAACTACTTAACTCGATTCTCTATTAGATTATCTACTATAATATCCCAATTAATACCGAAAATCTGCGTAAAATCGACCTATTCCTAAGAATTCATATTTACTAATATTAAATCCTTAAATAATACCTCCTAAGCTTCTTGCATTAATCTATGGACTATGAATCGAACCTTGACTATACTAAATCGGATCTACTGGTATAAAATAGTATCTCTAATCCACTAGATATACTCTTTGGCCGTAGTAGTATATTTAATCTTTAATTCATACGATTAAGCCTAGAAAATCCACTGCATTAGAGTAGGATCTCTCTTACCATTAGCTATAATTATAAATTGCTTTATTATCTTCCTAATTAAATAGTAATAACTAATAGTCTACTCGCAAGTAATTACTTTAGTAATTTTGTTATTATTTTTTTGCAACCGCTGTATAGCCTCTTTCTTCTTTTTATATACTTCCTAAATAACTATTAACTAGGCTAATTTAATAACGGCCGAATATTTAAGTATATAATCTTTAGTATTAAATTAATCTTTATTATCTTTTATACTTAATATCGCTAATCTACTAATAATAGTACTTTTGTACTTATTATCTTACAATAGATAGTTTAATAAACTAATATATAACTTCAATACTTCTTACTAAATTACCCTTATCTTTTTAATTTCTTTATTACTCTTACACTCCTCCTTTTCCCTTTCGCCTATTTCCTTATTTCTACTCCCTCTTTACTTACTATTTTCATTCTTCTATTCTCAAAACTTCCTAATCTTATCCCTTACACCCTAAATATTAATTACCTAACTACTAATTAACTAATATACTGAATAGTCCTTTAGCTCAGTATTCTTTACACAAAAAATATAACCTAAAATCTATTTCCATACCTAAGTATATAATTAAATAATTATAATATCTATTTAACTATTAAATAGCATTTGAATTTCTTGCTTTATCTCTTTCTTATTGACCTTAAATAACACTACTTACCCTATAACTTTTTATATCGTAGTATATTGAACGCCTTGGATTATTTAATCGAATACCTTATATAACACTTGTAATTTAGATTTATTATCTTCTATAGAACTAATTAATTCCTGTAATTTCTCCGCATCTAAATCAATTATATAGGCTTACTATTTTATACGGCGTAACTATAGGTTTGACTCTCTGGCTTTATTAAACTCCTTAATCTTTTAACATTCCTTTACTTCTATTACTCAAAACACGACTTCTATTTCATGCTTGATGGCTTTGAATTAATTAATTCGTAACCTGATTTAGGCTCGATTAGGAATTTGCTTTAGATCGGTAGCCTAAACCTTGAAATATCCGGACTTAGTACCTTGAATGAAAAACCATTAGTATTTGATATTAATTTATTACAAGGTATTGTCATTTAGGTTCCCTAAATACTTCTTTCCACGCCTTTTTTTATTAGTACTTTTCCATTAGTGTTTTTTAATGTAATATTTCTGTATTCCATTAACAGTAAAACAAATATACTTATATTCCAATCCTCCTACGCCTAAATTACATTAAAATTCTTCTATTTTAAACTTAGCTAATTCTTTAATTAGGCTAAACGTAAGTAGAGGAAATGGGAACTTCTATTATCGTAATACTTCTTTGTTTTTAATTAATTTATTTACTTCTGCTATTTCATTTGCAATCCTCTAATACTTTATACAATTCAACTTATAGGGTTTGCTTATAAAATGCGCGTTAATATAGCTAGGTAATACGGCATACTTATATTCTTTACAAATAATAATACGAAATTCGAGCAAATAAATAAATTAATCTATTATAAATACTGTACTAATTATTAATTTGAAATAATGAGAAATAATGAATTCTACTCTACTTATTCTCATACTTTTACCTCTTTTTTAATCTTATGTATTTTTAATTACTTCTTTTATTATTTGTTTAATTACTAGCGCTACTATTTTCTAAGATTGACGCAAATCTTAGCTATATTCCCTATTAACTAATACCTAAATCCTAACTATAATAATAATATTGTAACCCTAATAATATTAACGCGTTAGAATTTTAGAATACTAGAAACAGGGTCTAGATTTTAATAACGCTTTTATATATATACTCAACTTTAAGTATTTTAATAGAACTTAAATATTAAAAACTAGAAACTCAGACCCAGCCTCGAATAGAACCTAGACCATGGGGCCTGTTCACTTTTTAACCGGGGTTCTGATTGGTCCCAAACCTAGACCCAGCCCTGAATCGACACTATATATTGAGGATAGGCTCTTCCCTTAACTCTTCGTATATTTGGCCCCTCGCCCTACTACCCATCCTATATCAATTACAAAACATACTATCCGTCTAACTGCAATTACTTCTATCCTAATTACCATTTATATACTAATCTAATACCTAACGCTAATACCCTTGGCCCTAAATAAACTTCGTTATAGTATTCTTATTAATCTACTTAATTAAATACTTACTTATAATCTTACTTTATTTTTGCCTATAACTATTCTTAACTTAAGTAATAATAATTAATTTACTGATTTTACTATTCTGCCCCCCGCGTCTAGATTACTGCACGAAACTAGTTAATTCATATAGTCGCCTAACGTAAACTACGTAAACGATTCCCTCGATATTAATTTCCGTTCTTAATGCCCCCGTAGCCACGATCTACCTGCCGATACCCTGGACCCACTACTGTAATACCTCCCCCTTCGATTCCGCGCGTGCTTAATAAAATAAGTATTTTAATACTCTACTAACGACTTCTTTTATCTTATAATTCCGAACGTATATAACGCCTCTTGTACTTACTTTTAAATATATCTATTAAATATATTTAATAGTAATATTAAATGGGGCCTTATTCTTGCTATCCCTTACCTAATATTAAATCGTTTTCTGTACTATACTTTATTGAAATATTTAGGTATTATTAATACATAACTGCTTCCGTAATATATTCTCTAAATCCACTATTAACATCGCTATTAATCCAGTAAATAGGTAATCTAAATATCGTAATATTCATAATTCTCGCAATCGCTTACAGTATAATATATTAGTAAATATAATATGAACCTCATTAAAAAATACATAGGCCAATTACCCTTCTAATTCCAAACCCTTAGTATAATATAAAAACTCTCCCTGGATTACCTGGTCTGCACTAACTATAATTAATTACTGTAATTCATGTTCGGACTTCTCACTAATCTATTTTTTGTAATCTAATTCGGCCACTTATTCATACTTAATAATATCATTAACTAATGCGGCAAATAGTATAATAATAATAACTGTTTACTGCTAGGCTATTACTGCTACCGAAAAAAACAATACTGATTTACTATTACTAGTGAGTAATATAATAACTAACGGCTGGGTTTAGGACGAACGATGGACTAATTGTAACGCGGACGCCTATCCTTTCAATTATAATTTGGCTTAGGGATTATGGTATATCCGCTGTAATTTAACTAACGCTTAGTTCAATGCCTTAATCCGCTCTCTCTTAATTAGCCGGCGGGTTAACTGCTAGCTAACTTCGCGTTAATAGTCTATCCCTCCCACGCTAGCAACTCCCTTGTTACTTAATTTCCATAATCTATACTATACTATAGACGCTTACTCATATACTATGATTAACTTAGGTCCTAATCAATGTAAAAATACTCCGTTAATAGTATAATAGGCTTATACTATCCTTTATTTATACTTGGATTACCTATACTTACGTTAATTAATGATTTTCCTAGTCCGGCGAGGTGAAATTAAACTTACCGGACTATGATATATTAAAATGTATTTAATTCTAATTCCTTATTATTATCTTCCTTAGTAAACTCTTTAATTCTATTTTCTAAATCCTCTTACTCCTTTTTCCATATTTTACTAGCTCTTATCAAATATCGTATAGCGATACTAATAGCGATATACCTTTATCCGAATATTCTTAAATATACCCCTAAATGCTTCCTAGTAATACTCCCTAACGCCTAGCTTAATTCCTTACCTGCCTATAGCCTTTACAAATCTCTAAATAAATATTCCGACTCCTGATAATCTAATACTTATATAAATAGCCGAACCCGGACTAAATACTGGGCTACGATTTGGCTAATCTTATTTAGTAAATATTATATAATATACTTAGTATTCTTTTTCCTCTTTTATACTTTATTATATATAGTTAAAAAACATACCCGCCCATTAATAATATATAAATTCCGTGCGGAATATATACTATTACTTACTTTAATTAACTCTAATTTAAGTCCGCGTACTAGTTATTCCCCTAATCTAAATAAACTACCGTTTTATAAATAGAATTAGGATAATGTACCAGTAATATACATATATACTATTAATTTTCGCAAAAATTAATATTCCTTAGTTAAATATAATATAATTTAAGAATCTACTCACTTAACCTTCTTAGTAATACGATTTATTTATAATAACTTCCATTGCCCCTTCCTTTTCTATACTTACTCTAATAAAAACCCATAATTCCTAACTACCTAGTCCTAGTTCTAGATATAAGTAATAAAACTGAAATTCTATTACCGAAATACCTGGCTTTATACCATACTATTAATAATTCAACTTAAATTAATAGGGAGCACTAAAGAATCAAATATTAATATATCTATTAATTCCTGCAATTCTTTAATTAATATATAATATATACGCTTAATCTTAGTTAATATAATTAGCTAGCTTAAATAATTAATCGTTTACTTATTATCCAATTAATGGATATTAAACGGCGACTAGTGCATCTTATTAAACTTCTTTTCCATAATTAATTGCGTTAAAATACTAGACGTTAGTGAAAATGAACCCTCGTATAAATGCAATTCTTATAACTAATGAATCTAGTTAGGCACGGAATCAACGTCAGTTTTACTATTCAATTTTAATTCCGACTATAACTCGTGTGGAATAGCCACTTCTAATATAATTAACCGGTTAATCTATAATATACCTGCCAAAATAGGCGTATAAAAAAACGCCGATTATAATAATTGGCTCTATTTATCAATTCCTTGGATAGCCAAATAATATATTATAAGTAAATAATATAATCCAATTCAATTAGTGTCCTATATTACTGTTAATATACACAAATATATCAATGCATTAGTTAATAGTTAATCTTTAGTCTTATTATTTACGGAATAATCCTTATTTAATTCACCCTGGATTCTTTGGATGTATCTTTATTATGCGTTAGTGTATTTTACTCCGGTTTTTATAGTTATAGTTAAATTTAATATAATATTTTAGAAATTATATTAAAAACCTTAAAAATAATTTAATATACTTATTTTATCTATATAATTTTCTGATAGCGCTATACGTATTATATAATAAATAAAACATGCAAAAATCCTACTATACTTATCAACGCTTTTGGTATTTTGTAGTAATTTAAATAGGTACTAGTCCGCGACTTTATTTTTAGAGGATACCCACTACTTTAATGCGTTTTTGTAATTAATTGCTTTTAATATATTTAAACAACGCTCTAAAATTCGATTCCACGCACGTAATAACTACTCCAATTGCAACTTCTTTGGATTAAGTATATAAGTATAACGGAATATCTGGACTAAATTATGCTTAAATTAGCTTAATACCTCATTTCACTTAGTATACCGCAATTACAAATCTATTTCAATAACAAGCACTTCTTTTAATATCTGTAATCGCTACTCCTAGGCCTTACTCTTTTATTTTTCAATATCCTAGATAATCTAATTATTAATATTATCCTAATCGCTTTCACTCTTCTCCCTATTATTATTACTATTATCTAAATAATCGATTTCTTCTCCCACGTCACGTGTCCTAGCTCGCCGTGCCTAGCACTCTTACTCTTAGCCTTTAGCTTCATTAATAATCTAAAACCTCCCTCTCTTTACCCTAAACTAATATTGTAATTTAACTAATTCAAATATATCCTTATTTACTATCCTCTTCTAATTATAGTCCTTATTACAATACTACCTAGTTATATCCTAGCTATAGGTTTTAAATTAGTAATCCTTATATTTGTACCTATCTAAAACGAAAATAATAAGCTAAGGAATTGAACCGTTACTAGGTAATTATATACTAGTATAATTATATTTAAATAAATATCCTTTAGTATACTCCTCTACTTACTTACGCAATTCAATAGGGACCTTATATCGATTACCTAAATACTAATAAATATACGTAGGCCTCTGCGTATACTAGTACTACAAATAAATTAATGTATAAAACTTAATATTCAACCTAATCAAATGGGCTAATACTTGGGGAATCGACTAGGCCATGGTCCCTGGGTTATTTCGACCTGTTTTAAATAATTTAGGACTTTGTGTGTATAGGTTTGATAGAATTGGGATTAACTTATAAACGATGTTTCTAATGCACGAACTAAACTTTATTTCCACTATACAAAAAAAACCTATAAACCACGTTTATGACGATAACTAACGTTAGAGAGATACAGCGATAGCCTACAAGGCTCTATAGGACCTCTTAGGGCCCTCTAGAGCTAAGTGGCTCGATACATATATTGCCCTAACTCTAACTTAGACTCAAGGTATCGCTACAACCTCGATTCTAGTACGCAAGTAGTACACTACATACTACACTTATCCTACGGTATACACTACACCTACCCTATATACACCTCACACTATATCTACCCTACAGTACACACCACACTACACCTATCCTACAGTACACACCACACCTATCCTACAGTACACCTCACACTATACCTACCCTGCGGTATATACTACACCTACTCTACAGTACATACTACACCTACCCTACAGTACACACCACACCTACCCTACAGTACACCTCACACTATACCTACCCTGCGGTATACACTACACCTACTCTACAGTACATACTACACCTACCCTACAGTACACACCACACCTACCCTACAGTACACCTCACACTACACCTACCCTGCGGTATACACTACACCTACTCTACAGTACATACTACACCTACCCTACAGTACATATCGCACCTACCCTATAGCGCACCTCACACTACACCTACCCTACAGTACACACTACACCTACCCTACGGTACACCTCATAATACACCTACCCTGCGATACACACTACACCTACCCTACAATACACACTACACCTACCCTGTAGTACACACTACACCTGCCCTCTATAACACACCTATTCTACAGTACACCTCACACTACACCTACCCTAGGGTACCTCTCCTTCTGTAATATAGTACTCCCCTTCTGTACTTATAGTACTCTACTCCCTGTATTTAGTACCTGTTATTCAAGAATTAGAGAGAGAGTAAAAAACACCTGTAGCAAGTTAGTTAGTTAGAGCTAAATCAAACCCAAACCTCAAACCCTAAGCCTCTACTGATTAAGCGATTTAAGCTTACTAACTTCACTAATAACTCCTGAGTTTTAGTATAAAATTATATTACCTCAGTTTAACGCCCTTATATTTATAAAACTATTTCTAAGGCAATATATAGTAATATATACCTATATTTAGAGTAAATAAATCGTAAAGAGATTTTTCCAGAAACGTAGTAACGTTATCTAAGTTATTACTTTATAGCTTAGTATTTTCTTCTTTATATTTATTAATAATAAGTAGGGACTAAAGTATTAGTCTTTACTAAAGAATATTATCTAACTTTATTAAAACTTTTAATAATTAAACTCTTACTTCCTTTACTTATAAAACTTCTTTTTTATATTACTATATTATTTAATTAATAGCCTTAGTAAAGGCTTTTACTATTTTAGGTAAGTTAATTAGTACTATTAATTTTCTTAAAGTAAGATTTTCGAAGATCTTTGTCTAGTTTAGTAACTTATTTAGTATACTCTTATACCTATAACTATTCTAAAATAAGGTACTATATATATAAGGATTTCTTAAGTTTAGCTCTTAAATACTTAGTCTTAGCGCTATTAGAGAAAGAACTAGAGTAAGTACTAATTCCTTTCTTGTTTTATAGATTAATAATAGTAGTACTAAAGCCTTAAAAGTAATTAAAGACTTAGTAGAGCTAGCCTTTTTCGTATTCTATTTAAGGATTTCTATAAGTGTTTTACAACTTTCCTTAGAGTTATTAATATCTATTATACTTAAAAGGCGAGTATTCCCCTAAGCCTTAGTAAACTAAATACTTCTAGTTATATCTTTAGGGAACTTCGCTCTTTTATAAGAGATATATACTTTAATTCTATTTTAAAGTTTAGCTCCTATATTATATAATTACTTTTAAAAAGTAGTAGAGTAAGTTCTAATCTTTACTAGCTATACTTAGAATTCCTTAATCTTTATATCTCCTTTAATCTATATATAAAGGCCTTAGACTCTAGCTAAGGTATCTTAATTATAAAATATTTATATAAGAATATTTAAGATATTAATAGATCTAAGATTAAGTTTAACCTCTAAACTCTTTATTAAATTATCGTAGATCAGCTCTTATACTAGTGCAGCTTATACTTGCAAGTTGAGAAAATCCTTCTCTACTTAAGCTCTTCTTACTAAGTTAAGGCTATATATAATATTAAGTACTTTCTTTAGTATCTCTTATTTTTAGAATATATTACTATTAGGAAATATAATAAGGTACCTTAGTTTTCCTTTTTCTTATAGACTAATATAGATATAATTATTATTATTTACTTTATGAATTATTCCTAGGCTAATAAACTTCTTATAATTATAGTATTAATTCATATATTAGTAAAAAGCTTGGAGTCTTATTCCTAGAAGCTATTTATTATAGCACTACTTATACCCCTTATTATTATTACTATAGTAACTATTACCGCAATTATAACAGCCGGATTTACTAGTGTACTAGCTCTCTTTATACTGAATTAGTACTTCCTCTTAACCTTATTTAGTATATTAAATTAAGTTAATCTTAAATATTAGTTAAGTATCTGAGATTTACTTAGCTATCTCCTATAAGATTTAGAGGTCCCCTAGCCCTTTAGTAATTATATCTAGGTTATAATCTAATACTTAAATAGTACTATTTTTAATCTTTTAAATAATTGGAATTAAATCCTTACTAACTAGAGTAGTAACTTAATTAGAGATATTAGCCCTTATTAGCTTAAAACTATCTTAAAAAGCTCACTGAATCTAAGTAGTAAGTGTATTATCTTAATAAGTAGTAAAATTAGCTTAAAATCTCGCGGTATTTCTAGCTTAAATAATTAGCGCTACTAGTTTCGTAAAATAATTAATATTAGAGTAAACCGCGGATTTACTCTTAATACTTTACTCTTAAACTAGAGTATTAATATTCTTAGTAAGAGAAATCCTAGTTTCTATTACTTTAAATACTTTAGAAAATAGTACTAGGTTATCCGTATTAAATTATTCTTTTCCTTGCTAAATTAAAACCTTTATAGCTTTCTTTTAAAGGTATACTAGAAGTATAAATAGGAATTAAAGAACGATTTACTTATCTATAAGGTTCCCTTTATTTTTATAGTTATTAGTAACTTCTTTAAAGGCCTTATAAAATTAGTAAATTATTACTAAGCTAGGGTTAGAATTAGTCTCTTAAAGAATCCGAAAGTCTTAAATTAGAGTATCTAGATAATTAATAGTATAAAGTTAATAAAGTAAGTTAAGACTTTAGTATTCCTTCTAAATCGTAGCGCTAAATTTATAAAAGATACTAGAGGCGTAGCCTAGGAGTTTCTCTAAATTCTACGCTATAAAAGGTTTAGTATACTTAATAACTTACTACTTTATTTCTTTCTTTAAGATAACCCTTTAGCTCTGAAATAAGCAAATAAGACTCTTAAGAAATTAAGTCACCTCTCTTTTGTTAAAATATAGTACTTTGATATTTTAAGCTAGTAGTATAAGTTACTAAATATTTATTTACTACTTAATATCTTATAGGGGCTTAGAAGAAGTCTTAGTTCCTCCTAAGTATTTAGAAGTACTCGGAGTAGAGCTAGTTTTACTCTTATCTTCTGTAATATTAGGAGTTAATAAGCTTATATTAGAGGTTATACTTACTTATAAGATATCTACTAAATTACTTATAGAAGTCGTTAGCTTAGGGCTACTAGAGCCTGCTGCCTTCTTCTTCTTAGGGCTTGCATTTCTAGTATTATTAACTGGTATAGTATTAGTTTTATATTAAGCGATAATATAAAAGGTTTTATATTTAACGAGGTTTTTAGCTATACTTTTAAAAAGTAAGAAAATATACATGTACTATAAATAGAAAAGATAGTGAAGAAGATGACTATAAAAATCTATTAATAGAGTTTCTCCTTATACAACCTCCTTACTCTTGCTTCTAAAATAGGTAAAGATTTAGCATATAAATAATAGAAGGAATGTAGTTTATAAATAAGTACTAAAATAAAAGACTAAACTAACTATAAAATAATATTTATAATAATAGAATACTAAGATAGAAAGCTCTATTCTAGTATATAAGGCTCTGAAGGCTCTAAACTAAAAATAGTAAATATAAAGATAAATACTCTAGTACTTAAGTATTTTAGGCTTGAAATCCCCTTATGCGATTTTATTCTTCCTAATACTTATAAGTTTTTAGACTTTGATAAAAAATTAATCGATTTTCGTCCGAGCTAGTAATTTCCTTATATAAAGTAAGTCTCAAGTTTTGAAAGAGGCGCTAAATGAAATAAGTGATAGTAGTAAAGCTCTTATAAGAAAAGATTATATTTTCCCAATACTTTAAGATCTCCCCTTACTTTAGAAAGTAATTTAGTTATTTTAGTATAATCTCTTAATATTATAGCTTTTATTATTATATTTATTATTATATTAAAGCCTATAAGAGAGCTAACTAAATAGTTCTTGTAGTTATATAATTAATATTCTTAAACCTTAAGAATTCTGAATTAGTATAAGGGGATACTCTATTATACGTACTTAAATACCTTATATACTAGATATATTCCCTATGTAGATTACTAAAATATATATAAAAGGAAAGACTCTAATCTTTATATAATAAGAGAGTAGTAAATATATAGTATATAAGGTATAAGGTTTATAAAATAATAGATAGACAGAATTAAAAGATATTATATATCTAAAGAGTACGAATTATTAAGTAAAGAAAAAAGTATAAAACTTATTAGAGGAAAAAGAGCTATTATTATTCTTTTTAATCTCTTAGGAAGATCTTAGCTTAAGTATAATACTAAGTGCATAGGTCAGGTGATAAAAGTATACTAAGGCCGATCCCTACTACAATATAAATACTTAATATTATACTTCTCTAATTAACTTATATTTAAGCTTTTATAATATGTAGTCTTGATTCTTATTAAATTAGATAAATTATCAATTAGTAGACTCCTTAAATCTAAGCTTATAGTATTCTTATAAGTAATAGTTAATATTTTCGTGCCTTTAATTAGTGAGCTACTAGTTAAATAGATCGCTAATAATAATAAATCTAGAAATTCTAGTTGATCTTTGAAATATATATTTAGATTAGTCTTATTATAGTTATAATTATTAAATATATTATTCTTCTTAATTTCTAAGAAGTGATTTAGATTAGAATTATGATCGCGCGCTTTCTTAATTAAGAAGTACTTATAGAGAGATAAATTTTAGTTATTATTAATATTATTAATAAAGTACGTATTAGTATTAGTATTTTATAAATCGTTCTTAATTATATTAAAATCGATATTAATAGCGCTTTTATTAAAATAAAATAATTTATTATATAAGGTTTCTTCTAGCTTATTAAAGATATTATTAAAAAACGAAATTATAAGGATATATTAATAATTCTCTTATTAATAGCTAGAATATTCGGACTTTAAATAATATTAATCTTTACTAAGGTAGAGGTATTTTTAATAATATATTAGTTATAGCTTCTAATCTAAGTAATCTCCTCAAAATAATTATGAGCTTTATTTATTAATAAAGACTTATAAAATTTATTAAATAAATCGCTTAGTAACATCGATTCCTCTTTATTTATAATACTTATATAATCTATAAAAAATAAACGACTATTATAAATAATCCTTGAACATAAATTGGATATAACTCCGAGTTCCTTAAAGGTAATATTTAGTTTTAAGCTTAAGAGTAATAACTAAGTAATAATCAGACTATTAAAGTTATAATTAATATTAAGATCCTTTTACTTAATATCTTAATTTAAAAGGTTAAAAATAAATAAATGATATTATTCTTAATATTACTAATTAAGTTATAGGATTCCTCTTCAATAATTTTACCTTTATTTATAGTTTTTAGATCTATAATAAGAAGCTCGATATTCTCTCGAATATCGATAAGATTAGATTAATAATTATTAATATTATTTTAATATTCGTTGCTTAGATATAGTCTAAGTATATAACTTATAATTAAAGGATAAGTCTTATTATATTCCCTATTATTTAATACCTTATAATTATATATCTCCTTCCGAGATTCGTCTAAATTTTTAGTATTTCTTAGTTATTAATAGTGCCGACTTAATAAACCAATTTTAGTCTCTAATTTAGGAATTAAATTTAGGATTATATTATAAGCTAAAGTATAAATATCTGATTTCTTATTTAATAATAGATTTTTGATTAGTTGAAGTTCATATAAGATATAATCTCTTAATTTATCTTATAAATAAATTAAAAACTTAGAATTATTTAAGAAGCTAGTCGTTTCCTTACTTATAAAAGGTTTATTATTAATTAAGCGAGTAGTTAATAAATCCTCTACTTTTTTATTATAAAGAGTGTCTTCGTTAACCTCTATATTTTAAGGATTGATATTTTTACTTGTAATAAAGTAATTTCAATATCGCTTATTAATAAAGAATATTTATATATTAATATTAGATTTACTATAATTATTTAAATAATTATTATTTTCTTTATAAATATCTTTGATATTATACTTAATATTAAGATACTATCTTAATACTTTAATATTAATAGTAATAAAATCACACTTTAAGTATATAAAACCTTTAAAATCTTATAAGTAATTAAAGTAATATTTATAAGATTCTAAGATTCTTAAGTCCTTAAGATCAATAATAAGTAAATCTTTAAGTAGTAGTTTTATATAATTAATAATTTCTTCTTTAGAATATAAATCTATATAATTATTAATAAAGTGTTTAATAATATTATTACTATTACCTATAGCTATTTTATAGTAAAAACAGATAAAGATTTTAAATTCGGAATTATAGATTAATCTTTTATAAATTAAGGTCTCTATAGTAGATAATATAGAATCTATTTTCTTTAAAGATTTTTTTTTTATAAAAATATTGAAATGAAGTAATAATAAAAATAAGAGAGAGTTAGATATAATAAAATAATAAAATCCTTAGTTAAAAAGATTATATATAAAAGAGATTTATATTTTAATATAAGAAGAATTATATTTAGTAAGATATAAGAAGGATCTTTTAATAGAATATAGTTTTATTTAATATAAAAAAAAAAGAGAGTAATTATATAAAATATAAAAAATATAGAATAAAAAGGTATATAAAGAGATATATAGAGAGGTATTTAGAAGAGGTATTTTAAAAGTAAGGTTTAAAGTAGAATTCGAGTAAATTAGAGTAAGTAATTCGAGTTAATTATTTTCTTTTTCTTTTAAAAAAAAAAAAAAGTAAAGAAAAGAGAGAGAAGAAGAGAGAGAGAGAAAAGGGAAAGAGGCTTATATAGACTAAAAGTAGGCTAGAGCTAAGTGATAATTAATAATAACTTATAAAAACCTAAGAGAATTAAAAGTAATTAATAATTATAAGAAGTTTATTAAAGATTATTAATTCTAATTAAATATTATTAGATCTTAATTAAGAATAACTTGAAATTAATTAAAGTAATTTAATATAATTTAAAGTAATTCTATATAAGTATAAGAAGTTATTAATTATAGTAATTAAAAATAATTAAAAGTAATCCTAAATAATTAGAAGTAGTTAGAAATAATCTTAAATAATTAAGAAAGAATTAATATGACTTATAATAATACGAAATAATTTACTTTGAAACTAAGTAGAAGTTAAGAAGTAAGAATAATTTGAAATTATTAAATATCTCTTACTTAAAATATGAAAATATTAAATTTAATTATAAAGAGTTATTTCTTATAATTATAATTTCTTAGAATTTATCTTTAATTATTATATTTAATAAACTAATAATAAATTATACTAGTGTATTAGAGAACTAGTAGAGAGTAAAAGATCTATATAAGTTCTAAAGATCTTTCTTATTATTTATTTTTTAATTTTTTTATTCTTCTTTAATTAATTCTCTCTTATTAAGATATTCTCTTCTTAAAAAACTTATCTTCGAAATTAGTCTCTTATTACTTATATTATTTTAAGTAATATAACTTAAGTAGATTAGACCTCGTCTTATTTTTAGTATAATAAATATTAATTTTATACTTAGAATAGACGCCTTCTTAAATATTATGCCTAAGGCTTATATTAGAGCTTATTTAGCACAGCCCTTTATTATCTTAACTAAAAACGTGGCTTTTACTATTGAAGGCGGTGAGGCTCAAGGCTTTAATATTTACACTAAGAATTTTAAGTAAAATTTCGATTATATTATCTAGCTCTTAAGTAAGTATATATATAATAAAATCGTTCTTATAATTAAGAATCTTATTAAGAAAGAGACCCTTAATAACTTTCTAATTATTATTAAATATAATATTAGAAAAATCTTAAAAACTTATATTTTATAAGGATTTAGATATAAGTACTTAGATATAAGGTTCTATAATATAAAGGATAAGCTAGAAATATTAGAGCTCTTTCTTAAGGTTATAGTATTAAAGGATTATAAGATAGAGCAGCTTTATATTTCAGGTAGATTCTTATAAATCGCTTTTAAATAAAATAATAATTAATTATTATAAGTAAGAAAAAGCGAAGACGCGCTAGTAAGAATAATAAGCCACAATCTTATTTTAGGCGTAAGTTAGTACTATTTCAAATAATATAAAAGGCTAACTATTACTATAGGAGATTTCCAAGAAGTAAGAAAGTATAATAAACTAAGAGATATTATAATTAAGCTTGAAAATAAGAGTAGACTTTTTATAATTAAAATTAAAATTATTATATTAACTTTAATTCTTAGTAGATCGATATTCTTAAAACCTTAATTATTATCTAAAGTTAGGAACTTACCCTAGCTTAAGTAAGTTAGTAAATTAATAAACCCTTTAAAAGAATTATTAATAAAGATATTAGGATTTAAGATAAATAATAAATCGGATTTTAAAGAGGATATTACAGAGAATATTATAAAAGAAATTAAATAGAATCTTAAGGCATTTAATAGTATTGAAATATAAGCTGAGGCTTTATTTAATATTTATTTATATATTTCTTAAAAAGAATCGAGTTTTATTTTAAATTAGGGTTTAGTCTTAAGTATACAGAAATTGAATAAATTAGGACTTAATAATAATAAGTTTTATAAGTAATTTTTAATTTCTTTTATATATTTTTAAGTCTTATAATATAAAATCTTATATACATATATTAAGAAAAGATAAATTCTACTATAGTTTTAAGAATTAGGGTTAATTATTTAAGATTGAAATTATTAAAGAACTAGAGTTTTTTTTTTTTTTTTTTTTATAAATAATTTTATTAGGTTTTTATTAAACATATCTACTATATATAGCTTATTATATTTACTTTACTAATATAAAACTTAGTTAAGAACTATAATTTATATAAATATATAAGACTTTAAGAATATTTATTTAAAAAGAGATTTTATAAAATAAATATTAAGTCTAATATTATTATATAATAAAATATACTTAAAAGTAACCCTAACTCTTTTACCTAAACCTACTCTTATTAATAAAACTAATCTATATTAGTATTTTCTTTTATAAGTATAATCTTAATCTAGTTCTTAATCTTACCTTTTAAATAATAAAAATCTCTTTAAATAATCATAAGAGCTTCTATTATAAAGATTCTTAGAGGGGCTAAGTAATAATCTAAGGCTCTAAGCACGCTAAATCTCACTTATTAGACTAATTTACTCTAGCGTCTCCCCTAATAAGTCTAGGTCCTGAGCCGACCCCTAGCCCTGCCTCGAGCCGCGTTTATTCTTTATAAAATCCGCAAATACGCTAGTGTCGGCCGATTTTTGTAATAAGTACGTCATTAACATCCCCGCGCCGCGCGCTATATAATCAATTAGACGATTTTCTCGTAAGGCTCTATATATAAGGTTTTAAAAATAACCTGGCGCGATTCCTAACTCTACTTAAATAATTATAAGAGCCCTTATAGTAAAGATATTTAAATAAGCTAAGCGGCGATCTTAGGCTTTTAAGTACACTTAATTTAATCTATTAGACCGATTTCCGCTAGCGCCTTCCCTCCTAGGTCTAGACCTAATCTAGCTCCTGATTGTATCTTTAGCTCGAGAATCTTCTAGGAAACTTTCTACATAAATAATTAAAAGAGCCTGTATAATAACAATATTTAATTAAACTAAGTAACAATCTTAGTCTCGAGATAATACTAAATCTTATTTATTAGATTAATCTTAACAAACGCCTCCCTTTTATAGGCCTAGACCCGATCTAGCTAAGGATCCTACTTTATCTTAAAGGATTCCTTACTCAAAATCCCTCTAGATAATTACAAGTACTTCTATTACAGAGATAATTAAGAAGGCTAAGAAGCGATTCTAGGCTCTTTAATACGCGAAATCGAGTCTCTTAGACTAATCTACGCTAGTGCCTCGCCTTATAAGCCTAGCTCCGATTCAGTTGCTTATTCTACTCTAAACGACCTTATTTCATTTAAAAGTCGTAATATTAGCTTACATTACGCGATCCTATTAATAGAGCTAGTATCAGAAACCGCGCGACTCGGATTATAGGACTAATTAACTACTTTTTTAGTTATATTAAATTTAAGATTTTATAAAAAGAGCTTAGCGTAATTACTAATTCTACCTCTACTTTACTTCTAACTTATCTTAAGTAAACCGCACCTGATTTTCCTTGATTTTAACTTACTTAACGCAGTAGAGGATTCTCTATAAGATACGCTCTTTAATTATTACTAGCATCGATTTTTATAAGCGGATTAATTTACGTAGAGTGCAGGGCGGGCGCTAAGCGCGCTAGGCTACTGATTCCGAGCCCGTACCCACCGCTCTTCTTACGCGTGCATCGTAAGTGCTACTAATCTAAATCAGGTATAGATTAGTGATTATAAGAGCCCCGATTCTTAGCTCTTTCTCGATTAAGAAATCATGAAAAACGCGTAATTACCCGGCGCGCGGCCCGCGCGCCGGGCTGCTGATTCCGTTGTGATAGTGAAGACTGCTTCTTCCGCTGCGTGCCCCTTTAGAGTAAAAAGTACCTATAGCAAATTAGCTAGTTAGAGCTAAATCAAACCTAAACCTCAAACCCTAACCCGTGACCTGCATCTGCCGATATGAATGGTTCGAGCGGTTTGTATAATATGACAGCTCTTTATTATCTTGGACTACTCGGAAGATATATTCGGCTAAGGTGAACAAGGCTTCGTCTTCTGTCTTATCTAACAAGTCTTGGGGATGACTAGGTGGCCTTGGCCCTAGCCAGATAATAGTTCGAGTGGCGCGAATATAGATCTTGGGCATGAGTTGAACTTAATGTAATCTCTCCTCTATGTCGTCTTGATTGACAGAGATTTAGTCGACCCAGAACCAAGTCTGGAGATCCGGAATTGATCGAAGCTCAGCGAGCGCAAGCTGAAGGTGAGGCGTAATCTGAACGGTGCCTTTGTCACTGATGATAATTTCCGACCGCTCTGCTTCACCCCAACAGTAGCTCAGTACATGGTACGGCGGGGTATCCTCAATCATGAAAGTAGAGAGTGAGTATAAGTTGCTGATGTTGTTGAGCCGGATGAGCCTGACGGCATCTTTCCTACCCAGATCTTCATACACATATGGCCGCATTGCTGACTTGTCTGACATAAATAATAGGTTCTGTCCTTCCGTCCCGAAGTTGGCTTATCGAGGGAATTGTAAAATTAGGTTGATTTTGGCAGCACTTCAGGCTAAGGAGGAGAAAGTGTAAAGAGCAGTGATTGATTAGATGGCTGATCTAATTATGAAGGACTTAGGGGCCTTTATATAGACTAGAAAACGAGTGAAGAGAGCCTAACAGACAAAAAACGACTTTACAAGTGCCTTACGGAGGCGTCTGTAAGCCTACGGAGGCGCAGGTCGAAGGATTGAGGAGGTTAGAGGCGCAGGCTCCGCACTGAGATTTCTAGTGAGGCTTTGACGTAAAGTGGAGATATGTAACGCTGCTTAGGCTCTAGAGGCTGACATGTATCTTGTTCATTGTAACAGTAAATCTACTCCATGACCGAGCAGGCAAAATGAGGGTGTTGTGGCTGTGCAAAGTTGAGCATCTGATTGAATGTGAGTCGCCTGACTGAGTACCAAGCCACGCCACTATGACTAACGGGTACTTACTGACGGCTAATAATGCTGTTAGGGAAAGGTAGCAAATGAGAGGCAGCTCAAGGCAACATCGAAGAAGTGAGATCTCGCAATGTGCCACAGTCACTCAGATTTCGGAGAAGTATTACACCCTACAGGCGAGCCAAGTGTTGGTTTCTATATACTACACTCTCAATCTTTTAGCCAGCGCCAGAACTCAGTTCAGAGGTCCCAGACCTCACATCAATGCAGCCAAAACACCAAAACATCCAGCAAGAACAGCCCCGAGTCCACCAACCTGTACAGCAGCTTCGGCGCCAGCAGTAGAAGACGAACTACCTCGAGTTGTAGACGTAGAAGTCGCCAGGATAGATTCTGTTGCTGCTCCTGTAGTGGTAGCCGTAGTCTCCGTCACCGACGTTGTCACAGGAGCACTACCCTGCGACGTCGTACCAAGATTCGTCAACACCGGCGAGTAAGGCGTATGTGGGCCGGTAATTGAGCATTCGGACGACATCCAGCCAGACCAAGCCGCAGATTGATCGGGACAAAAGGAATTCAAGCAACTCCTGGTTTGGTTTTAGCAGGAGCCTTTCGTTTCGCCCAAAAAAAACTCACTTCGCCACTGTCTTGTACCAGGAACATGTCGGTTTACCACAGGCGGCGACTAAACACTTCTTGAATACGCTGCTGAAATGCTCATCCTCACACGAATTTAATGCACTAGGAAATTGATTGGTCATTATTCAAATCTTTTGGGAGTTGTGGTGTTACATACGATATAGATGCCGCATCCGACACGGGGCATGCCGTCACTTCGGGTCCTAGAACGTTGCTAAAATCGATTGTCACAGTTGCTAGATCCTGAGAAGACGCAGAAATCGAGAACATCAGTGTAATGAGGATAAGAGTGGTGCGCATTTTGATTCCGTTTGATATTATCTGACCGTTCCAAAGAGAAAGTGAATGTCCGCGATGTCTTTGGAAATCTTAAGGAGGTGCGGTCAAGAAAAGCTGGGGATTAGAAGTGACAGGCGGAATATAGAGGCTCCACAATGTCCCTCAGCTGAATTCCTCATCGTCGTGCGCTACCCCAAATACATTTTAACACCAAACGGCATCATCCAACTGAGACTTGTCTCAAAGTATCGCGATGTTCTCGGGGGTACAGTTGAGGAATGGGTGCTCGTGAATGTGACACTTTACTAATTGTAACTTCAAGATTAGACAGGGCTTGAGAAGGCCAAGCCTTGATGTCTCTGCCCTAAACCTCTGATTGGATCTCGAAAATTGGCGGCACCAAGCGTACGGATCTTTCCAGGACGGTTTGTCGCTTGCATGACAAACTTGGAACTAATTGGTCCGAGATATGAGCGCCAAAACATCAACATCAAAGAAAGGTGGAGGCTGAGGTGCACCTGGTTACCTGCCTGCCGTCAGAGGAGAAGGCCACGGAGTTAGCCGAGCCGGTGTGGTCCTCGTGCGGGACAGGCGGCTGCGCAATATAGAGACGTCGAGGTCTTGAGTGCAGAGTTCAACGGAAACCCAAACTTCATTTACGAGAGCAGACAAATCGATAGCTGGGAGCCATCTGGAGTGGTAGTAAGTGCATTTGTTGATATCTTTTGATTTTGAGCTAATTGAGCTCCTGGACGCAGTTGAGGTGACTGTCTGTGTCGGAGAAGAGAATCCATGAAGTCTGGGGGGGCCGAATGTAGCTCCTTAGTACAGATATAAATCAACGAAGTAGAATAAAACGAGCATCTTGTCTCGGAGGCTGGTATATTGGACACCTCTGAGCGTTTTCCATTCGAAAATTGATGACCTTGATCCTTCATCGAACGAAGACAAACACCTTTCTTGATGCCTCTGACAGCCAATTCCCCGGCCTTCCTCCACTCTAACTCTAAAATGATCTTTTAATATCCCTCGCATCCCTTTTTGTTTCTCTTTGCACCTTGATTACTACCCTCAGTTGGATATCATAACCATAACCAGGACCGCACAGCAGATCAATCGGCAACGATGGTCTAGCAAATCTACCACAGGTCCACACCGTACCATCCTGGTCACTGGAGTTGGAATGAGCAAAGGACTCTTCACCGCTCGAGCCTTCTACCAAGCTGGAGACACATTCATTGGTGCTGACTTTGAGCCTTTTACATACCCGTCTGTGGTGGGTTCTCCGTGCCTTTGAAATGTTCTACAGCCTGTCAAAGCCCTCAATCATTTCTGGCCCTGGAGCGTACATCCAAAGTCTCATTCATGTCATTGAGAAACATAATGTGGACTTGTGGATCAGCTGTTCCGGAGTTGCTTCTGCGTTGGAAGATGTCCAAGCTACTGAGGCAGTTCAAAAGTTAACGAACTATCGATTCGTGCAGTTTGGGGTTAGGATGACAGGTCTTCTCTATGAAAAACACTCTTTCATTGAGAATACGAAGCGGATAGGCTTGAACGTCCCCGAAACCCATTTGATTACTTCTGCGGATGAAGCAGTGCAACTGTTGTATCCTCACACGGGAAAACTAGATAAAATATCTATTATGAAAAGCGTTAGCCTGGATGATTCCATTTAGCCCATATGCCTCTTCTTTTATTGACGTAGAAAAGCAGACACGAGCACATCTTGCTAATTTACGGCCTTCTCCATCTCGACCATTTGTTCTCCAGCAATTCATCAGTGGTTCTAAGTCCTGCACATACTCGACAATCATCAATAGGCGTGTTCTTACATTTACATGTTATTAATCCGCAGAGCTTTTGATACATTACCAAGCTCTACCTACTTCGTCCGAAATTTTTGGAGCACTGCTCAAATACACCCAAACTATAGGTCGAGAAAATGGGGACTTAAATAACGGGGCATTTCTCGATTAACTTTCTTATTGAAAAGGAAAGTGGTGAGAAAGATCTTGAGAAGAGAAACTCCCGATAGAGTGCAATCCCCGAGCTTATACCGCTGTCGTCCTGTTCGCGGAGCAGAGCGTGCAAATAGCGGAGCGAGTCTCGCTATTTTCGACGAGAGAGGCGCCAGAACGCGAACCCCACCCCATTTTCATGAGCTCAACTACCGGATAACATTGGGTTAGACACAATCTTGTCATTCGAATTATATTACAATTGGCAGATGTTCTGGCGCTCAAGATGGAGCTTGCAAACTTGAGGCAGAACTGGACGGAATGCTTCCAGCATCTCATATGCTAGCGGGATGGTACTTTTAAGATCTGGGATCCCTGGCCATTCTGGGCGCTGTATTGTGTCCACTGGCCTTGCATTCTCTTCGCACGGGGCGTTACCAGGAAGAAATGGAGTCGCTGTAATGTAAACACAACGAAAATATTTGACTGCTAGATTTTCGATATTTTGAAGAAGGATTGGAGAACAAATGGAGGACTTTACTGTTGCTACATTTCTTTTTGGTTCATCTTGATCGTCGGTCAGGTCTGATTTGGAATTGTCAAGGAAGTACGTCTTTGTGTATTTCTGTGTAGAGTTTCTTCTGGTGGGTTTCCATGGTCTGTGTACTCAAACCTCCTAGCCATGCTTTCTCGACCTTGCATACCACCATGCCAAGTCCTTCCCCCAGCCCTTTTCACACGTTGAGATCATATACCACTTCAGGACCAAGCCGTAGATATCTAATTTTTGTGGTACTTACTTACAAATTTTGCCACGTTCTGCTTAACCTCCTGCTGATGCGAATAGCTCAAAACATGCCGGCCACCCTCGATAGTGAGCAAACGAGCATCTAGTGAACTCTTGAACAATTTGATTTCTTTCTCAGTATTTACAACTAGGATCAGTGCATCCAGGGTGCCCTGATATCGGTATCAGTCTGCGGCAATACAGAGTAAGAAACTTTCAATGCTTATATATAACTAAAGAACCGGACACCTGACGTACTCAAGTCTGCCGTAGAGCCCGTCCCGATCCCGCATATTCATCACAGCCATTCTCAAAGTCCTTCGCCCTGAATCCCCTCGATACCCGTCCTTTATTACCTTTCTCCAGAAATTCCTAGTCTCGTCGTCACAATTCATCCCAAAATCAATATTCATATAAAAATCATAAAATATATTATCCAACTCAAAGTCTGGTGTTAGAACTAGACTACTCTAGGCATCAATCAACTCGTTACAACCAGCGATTCCGTCCTAACATCCAAGGCCGTGTGCTGCCTCAGACCCGTAGTCCAATAGGGCACTAATAGGAATAATTCCTTCAATCTGTAAACAATTTCAACACTTGATATATACTTGATTCTAAAGGATACAGAATATCTCTTACTATTTCTAGCTCTAATAAGGCTATACGGACAGTGATCTATCCCCCTTAACTAGTACCTAGCACGAACGCTTTCTTAATACCCAGGGCATCCATAAGCTAAATATTATTAATAGCAGTGTCCCAGTAGGTAAAGGTTTCTCTGTCAGTCTTTCTCTGCCCGTGACTAAGGACGTCTATTCCAAGCAGGTTCATCTTATCTTCTAAGAATTTACTATTATAGTGCATCTCATAAGCTTTCGAGGACATTGCAAAGCCGTGAATAAGGATAAGAGTCAGCTTGGACTTCTCGTATAATCGAGGCATTTAGTATCCGACAATAGTGCCGCCCAAATAAGGGACGCGAAGGATTTTTGTTTCTGAAGGCATAATAAAGATATTCCAGCAGTCTCTTAGGTCTTTCAAGAGAGGTATGTTTAGTGTTATATATATAAGATGCGTGCTGTCACGAGGTGCAGATAACGCTAGGGATTAAGGCTTGAGTAGGCCACATCGGACTTAACTTG
The DNA here is from genome assembly GCA_020747065.1 of Cadophora sp. MPI-SDFR-AT-0126. Classification (NCBI taxonomy): domain Eukaryota; kingdom Fungi; phylum Ascomycota; class Leotiomycetes; order Helotiales; family Ploettnerulaceae; genus Cadophora; species Cadophora sp. MPI-SDFR-AT-0126. Next base: position 1,050,818 of record JAGMVK010000022.1, on the reverse strand, counting down.
TGCCTGGCGCGGAGGATTAGCGTGCCAGAATTCATGCGTCTCCAAACTCTGAATTACTCACTGTTCCTTGGCGACGACCTCTGGATTGAAAGTTCGGAATATACGCTTCGGCGGGAAAAGGTGAGGCCGGCAAAAGTCAACAGTGAAAGGAATGCGACGAAACATTCGGTCACTAAATTGCGTTCACACGGAGGGATTTGGGAGGATCAATTGAGATTTAAGACACATGATGCTATTTGACAATCACTACTGACGCCCTCCAACTTCCATACATCACGATTTTCAGAGAGCCCTCACCCCAGGCGACATCAATTCTTTTACCCGTCCATCCCAAACTGGGTCAAGATAAGTTGGAAAGCGCCCCTCTAAGCCTGAACTCCCATTGCAGAAAATCCAGTTGATATCTCCTTCAAGTCCTCCCCACTCTCCGAAGATGCAATAGCGGTTTTCATATACTTATTAAGTAGCATCGGCGTGTTCGCACTCGTTCTTCCACCTTACGACTTAATCGTTTCCTCCTGAATTTTCAGATTAAGCTCGGTGTCTATATATAGTAGAACGAGCTCGAGAACTTTAACAGTTGTCCTAGCTAATTACGTTCAAAGAGTTACAGTAAATTAGTAGAGACCTGATTTTATCCCGTTGTAGACAGGGTACTCGCGGAGTGGTATATAAGCGAGGGCAGAAGAAACCGTGATAAAGGTAGTAGGACGCGTGAGGGATAACAAGTGTAGGATAACAGTCCTAGCAATAATAATCGGACCAGTGAAGTTAGTGGTGATTTCCGACACTATCGATACTGCAGTTGAGGTAGAAGCATTCGCAAAGCTTAAGGTTTCTATCTTCCCAGCTATAACAACTACAGTATCGAGTATTGGATAAAGGGTGAAGAGTTCGGCGAACTTAGACTTAATAGCCCCGATGTTTTCAATATTAAACTCGAAGATATCCAGACCTAGGAGCTGAGTAGCGAGAGTTTAAAGTCGGTCCAGACGGCGACCTGCGGCGATGACTTTCTTCCCTTTCGCGTGGAAATATCGTGCAAAGGCTCCACCTATGCCAGAAGTCGCCCCAAGAATCAAGATAGTGTCGATGTTGGCCGTCATTTTGATGTTCGCCTTTTGGATTTAAAATATCCGAGATAGTGTTGACGTTGTTGCTGTGGGATGATGGGGTTCGAATAATAAGTTGGGCTTCAAAGGGATAAAGCCGAGCTGGTATTTGTATCCTTTCTCGAAGGGCTCGCATCTTGATCATTCCAAAGCCATCCCTTATTGTTTGTAACATGACTCCTAAACGCCGAAAAGTATTACCAACATGTAATCAATCATGCGTTTGTGCAGTCCGCGGATCGAGAGATATCACAACAGACAAGGGAACACCCTAATCTGCAGTCTTGGTTCTTGATAGAATTTGGCACTACTCGATGTCTCCGTGGGCTGAAATCGTCCACAATGTGTCTACAGGGGACATTTGGGGGGTTAGTCCTGCAATCGAACAATTTCACTTCTACGAGCCAAGCAAATATGATTTCAAAGACAGAAACGCACTATTGCGCCCACGAAACCACAGCCAGTATCTCCTAAGTCCGACACACTACTCATCAGTTCTCGACGACTATATGACCTGATGTTAAAGTTGGATCAAGGGACTTGACCAGACTTAAACCTTATTGTATGCTCTTTCGAGCTGCTGCTGCGTCTGCAGCGCCAATCAGGGGTAGGCGAGCGGCACTTGTCTGCTTTGAAAAGTTGATGAGACTCCCGTCTGCTCCACTCCCCAGATTATGCCAGGTTGCCCAAGGTAACTAATGCGGCTTGCTTACGCTCTTGGCGTAAAATAAGATTTTCAGTTAACTTCTCCAAAGGAGAGAGGATGCGAGAAGGATCCAGGGTAAAGGACTTACGCCCGTAGCTAATTTGAGATCTGAAACCCCAAGAAGGGTGGCCTTAAAGTAGAGAAGCCAGAAAAGCTGAATTATACACTGTGGAAGCTTGTTGGCCGAGGTCGAAGTGTTTTTTTTTGGTGGGGGGGTGGGAAGGGGGGAGGGTCAGTGATGCGTGATTCCGTGATTTCTCAGCCAGATCATCCGTGATGCTGAAAACAACAATAAGCCATTTCAAGTAAACTAGGGTTGGACTAATTCGCTGCAATGTAAGTGGCCCATCTTGGTTTGTAAGATGATCTTCGATTCGGAGGAACCGTTGACAGCTTGAATGCGGGGTTGTTCCTCGCCAACTCGACTCTCACGACCTCTCCCCCCGAGAAGAACCTTGCCTCGTTGATGTGTGAATGAATATGGTAACCTCTGTGGTACCAGGGTTGGCTAGCTTGAACAGGGATTTGATCTCATAGGATACGCATATAGTTTCTACCGTTTCACCTTCACTCCTACCTCGAGGAAATGAGTGCGTACTGTGTATTACTGCAGGGCAATTTATTTTCACAATAGATAGGTACTTGCAGGGTGATAAGGGGCATTTTGTCACTATAATGTGTTATCCGTCGATGAACGGCTGGCTGAGAGAGTATTAACACTTGACATAGACCCCGAAATGTGACAAATGATAGAAAGGTAGAAATGTCCCAGCACTAAACTAGCTCTTGGCGTTGAGAGGTGAAGGTGGAAAGTTGTGGACGTTGCAAACGATTCGTAAAAACCGTGAAATGTAACTCGAAATCCAACGCAAGTTCTAAACAAGTCCTTATTGTTCTTCCGCACCATGGCTCAAGCCGAATAGAGGATCCCATGGTTCGGCTCAGACAGGCTATGGCTGGGTTCCAAGGTCTCAAAAGGCCCAGAAAATAGCACGGAATTGCCACCCGTCATGCTCGAACAAGACCCGACTGTCATCGAAAATGAAGCTCTTGGTGTCCAATGCAACGAACAGGAGCTATCGACGTATTCCCTGGAATTGAAGAAGATTTTCCAGCCCCATCCACTAACAGCACTACCTCGTTTTCAGCTCGTCGAGGTCGCGACCCTTACAGACTGGTTTCCAAACCATGGATATAAGCCGAAAGGCAAGAGTTTAGCGAGATGGATGCAAGTGATTTGCCAGGGGCTCCATGATGTAGTTGCGGACCAGATGACGGATGAGGTAGTGCATCAGATCGAGTCATACCTTCCATGGGTAAATTCGCGGATATCTAGCCTGGTGACCAAAGGAGCTGGTGGTAGACACTCGATTGTTTCTAGATTGATCTGGTTCCTGATGAAATCTATTCAGGCTGTACGTCAACATGGTATTGCCTTTCCGTCTCTGTTCATGGCGATAGCGAACGTGACAGGGAGGCCAGGTAACTTTGTGCTCTGGGCGGATATGAAGACTAGCGTCGCAGCCGGGAGTTATGGGAATCCCAGAGATGATTGGACCCTTCTCGAGAAGATGGCTTTTGCCTAGTTCATGTGTTTTAGTCCCCATGAGACGGATTGGGACGTGTTCGGGATGGATCTCAATGAAAGCACCAGATGGGACAATCTCATCGAGGCTTCACGAGGCCGAACATTCAGGAACTTCACGAGAGTCCTCAAATGCGACCCAGTCAGGTCTTTCATTCATGATGATATGTTAAGCACTGTCTTTTATTTCAAGAAGACAGCACAAGAGAAGATAGTAGTTATAAGGACTTGCTTGTACTGCCATACAGCCACAATTCTACCAAAATTATATGTGGGTAAGGGTCCGTAGTCGCGTGTGGCTTTTCGAGTCGAGATTGGAGTTTCGTTTGGATGGAAGAGATGTGCTTCTGGCTCGACCTAAGGAATGTACAGAAAAGATACCATGGTTTGCAGTTGACGAAGAGGAAATGGGGACGTTTTTAGAAGCGCATTACACGGAAGAACTGGAAGATACTTTGGTAAAGGCCATGGTGAACGATTTCGTGGATGTCAAGGAAGAGAGAATATCTCTGGGTTTCTGATTGACCATCTGGGCTTGGAGAAAAGTGCAGTTGTGAGGTAACGTCTAACTCCTGCTTTCCGCCCGCCTTTTACACCAAAAAACGCGATTTTGAGGTATTAATTAAAACACAATTAATTAATAATATTAAATAATTTTTTTATATTTGTGTTTACAATATTAGAGTGACTTGGTTTACAAAGAAAAATATAATTTACTTTGCAAATTATTACGTAATCTTAAATTCTAATTTTTACATACAAAAAACGTCAAAAATCACTTATTAATAACTTTTTAATAAGTAATTAGAATCACTTAAATTTTAATTATATAAAGTTTATATATAAATCTCGAGTTTTAGAAGGTTTTAATAAAAATTTATTAGTAGTTATTTATTAATTAAGTAAATAATTTCTCTCATATAAATATTTTGTATAAAACTTAATAATGTACTTAATTAAATAATTACTATTAATAGAATCTACTTTAAACTTAGGAATCGTAAGAGTATATATAAAATATTACTGTATTAAAAGTTTTAAGTTAATATATTAATAATTATAAAAGTTATTAAAAATATTATAAAAATCGATTTTACACCAAATTTGTTAGCGAGAAATTTCTAAGACTTTAAATACTTAGTTTATAATATTACGTAATATAAAATAAATAAAACTTAGGAATATAAAAGATCGAGTAATAAATAATACAGATTTTCAATTTTAATTAAATCTATCAACAAATGATATAATAATTAAATATTTAAAGTGGTGAGTTTTAGTGAAAAGGGGGTGGCGGAATCTAGGGGTGGGCGGAAAGCAGGGGTTAGACGTTAGTCACAGCTAATGGAACACAAAAAGTTCGAGAGAACGAAACAGGTATAGAGGCAGAAGATAGGAGAAAGAGCTATGCATGTAGACTGGTATAGACTCGAAGATGACACCCAGTTGTATGTCCACAGCCTGAATGGACGGGCATTGAACTGACAGATCACGATAGCCGTCGCCAGGGCGTTTGCGAACTTTCGCCCACAACCATATCCCAGTCTGCTCGCCTGCTGAAAATGTATTGAAATGGTACCGGAAAACACGAATCTTTCCCTGCATATTGTCCGCAGCATGTTACACGAAAGTGGAACGTACTCTGTCGATTCCTGCGCGAATGGATATGACAACTCTTGCTGGGTTGATTGCGGCCTGCCGAGTGATTTCTTGACCCAAGCCAACAATCCAATGTCATTGCTCCCGTGGTAGTATGCACCTCCCTCCTTGTATCGATTTATCCAGAATATCTGCCACCTTGAATGTTCCGTCATCAGCTCCACCATAGCCGCGACGATAGGGTCTGACGCTGTGCGAGTCGGGACAGCGTGCTGTCCAAGCTTTACCAATCTCGATCGGGGTCTGCAGTCGTGCTATTCGAATCCCGATAGTCGCATTGATACCTGAGCATATTAGAGGCATATTCTCTGGACTTTCAGAGGTGAGGGTAGGCTTACGAACTGCGTGACGAGGGATGATGTTCTCACGAAATCTGATACCCCCTGCGATGTGTTCTTGCTGGAAGGGTACCAAGCAGTTGCTCAACAGGACTGACGACGCGCCGCGCCCTTTGACGTTGTGGATTGATTTGCAGAAAAGGAGGAGTTGATATCCGATGGGATGCTAGCCATAGGCGTACTGCAGCTTGGTGTAGATGCCGGGGATTTACTGGTGATCCATGGTGTTGATGATTGCTGGCCTCTGGCGAAGGAAGAGACGGGTCTTTTTACTTGCCCTCAAACAGTCGACCCTCACTTGAAACAATTGCCCAGGGCGTTGAGGAGGTCAAGGAGGTGATAAACTCGGGTGGATAAATCAACTGAGGTATTTGAATGCATCATATGGAGCAATAAGAGCTGTCGGAACTTCGTGTGTGTTGTGATAGGGCGAGTTTGATGCGGTCCTGCCATAGCTGGAAGGCGGCTAGTCGCCAATGGCAAGTTAGGTCTCCCAATCCTCCCAACCTTCAGCACAGAATCAACATCACCTAACCTTCACCAGCCATACCTCTTACACTATCCAGCCCCCAATACGGAGGTTACGACTTTGAAGCAGCTGTTCCAACAGGCACAATCAATCCAAGTAGACAGCGCAAAATTTGGATGGTATGGAGAATTTTTAGTGGCAGTAAGATATCATTCCATTTTCCCGGTTGCTTGCCAATTGCGCTAATCGCTTAAATGTGATGTAAACATTGAACCAAATCTTCCAGCAGGGCCAGCCACAGGATATAACCATGGTCACAATTTGCGTGCAGAGATGTGCCATGAGAAGTGTCGATGCACGGATCTCCTTCAGGGACAACGGAAGCATGACTGCAGCACAGAAGGATGATGATAAGGAGAGAGAACGTAACGACGTAAAGATACATTGGGTTCGGCCCCAGTCAGCTACGCTTCATGGCCCGTAGCAAAGGAAGAAGAAAGAGAAAACACAGTTCTTGCGTACTGCGAGTGACAAGATTGCTGCCCTTTGACTGGCAAACAGAAGGGATGATTGGAGCGGCCAACTAGAAATAGGGAGTGGTAGAAAGAAAGGTGATAATCCTGGATGTGTGTACCCGTTGACGGTGTGTCCTCGAGGGCGACACCTTTTCCTGCCGTTGCTGCAGGGAGGACGGCGAATACTCAGATTCAGATCCATTAAAGATGCTTAAGGACTGGAATTAGATGTCGAAAATTGGAAGCAGTCGGGTGAGAGTAAGACGTAAGTTCCTACTTAGTCTGTCGTTCTGTTTGTGGACGAGTATGCTTCGTAGAGCCAAGCACGGGCGTCCCTCGACGGTTCCGTCGATGCCTCCATCTTCAGATCTGGAGAGTTCATCAACAGCACAATCTGGGATGCCCTGTGCCTTGGCTTGCTCAAGCAGGTCTTCCCATTCCCTGATACGGTTCTTGGCATTCTCGGCTGCTTGTTTGGTGGGATACCAGAAAGCATCGGTGGTGGCCTTTTTGGCAACAAGGGCGACATTCCACTTCTTATGGGTAGACTGGTAGAGATGACGGAGGTCTGAGCGAAGGGCATGGAATTTTGGCCGAATCTTTATCACAGAGCCAATGATGAGATTTTGCGGGCGTGTTGGTCCATTGTCGACAGACAGGCGATGATGAGGATAAGCTAGGAGACCACATCGGGTGATTGCTTTTGTGATGCTCTTTTGGGAGCCCGTTGACTCGACATCGCAGCTGAAACGACATTCGTTGTGGAATCTTGCTGCCTGCTCCACCGTCATCATGCCGGATGAGTGAGCCATAGCAGGATCTAAACTCAGAGCGAGGCGTTTGACTGCTGATGCTGGTGGGAACTGGTCAATGAAGTCCTAAATTTCTTCGAAATGTGGATGGGATGCGTAGATGGTGTCGATTTGGCTGTTGTAGAAGATGTATCCTGTATTGCCCAAAGGATCATGGAGGACTGGGAGAAGTTCATACTTCTTTAGATAGTGGCTTCTTGACTCTTGACAGGTATGGAAGGGGGGGGGGGAATTGCGGAAGGCGAAGTACATCCAACCAAGCCGGGTTTCTGAAACCTCCGTCATCACCAGTTTCCAGCATCACTCTGTTTGCACCTTTCCAGCGACCGTTCCATCTACCAGTATAGGGTAAGATCTCCAAGAGTCTAGCCTCAGTGGCAGAGTCCCAAATGTGGAGGCGTAGCTCCAAGGCCAACTTAGAAAAGAAGGTGAACTCTTCGAGGATCGTGGTTGGCATTGGTGTTGCTGTAGATGATTTCGAAGGTGGCAATAGAAGCCATGAGAAGAAGATATCACGGATGAACGGTCAAGTGGCAGTGGAGGATGGTACTAAGCGGACGCAGGGAAACTTCGCAAGGCGCAAGTTATGTTGCGACGAGCAGACGCTACACGGGGCCGGCCATTACATCTTCGACGAAAAGTGTCACTACGATGAACTCCGTGGAGGGTTGTGTTTTGGGCCGTACGGTGGAGGATCCCATTGCTGCGGTTTTACAAGCGGCGGAGGTTCGCCCATCTGATATGCAGAGAATGCAATCATGACCCAGTTCCAGGCTGCCAGTGAAAATGTCAACAATGCAATACCCGCGTATAGATGTAGATTGCAATCAAGAGGGTGACCTACGATCAGGCTGCAGCAACCATCAAGGTTGCGGATTGCATTGACTACCATCATACAGGAGATATATACCAAGGACATGCCATACAGACACCTAAGATTGTAGAGGCAGCTTGCAACCATTGCTTCGATCAATTCTTGGCGTTCGAGCAACTGGCTCAACTGAGAGGCAGAGAAACCAGAACAACACAACTGGCTGAGACAGAAGAATGGCAGAATTAGAATCTGCTTTTCAGGTGCTCGCCATGAATATCTGTGCATTGAAATGGCAATCTTGCTTCCAGAAACCCAACGGGGAAATGTTGTCACGTTGTGAAATGAGTAATTGGAGGACGAATGTTTCGAAGAGCAGGACCCCAAGGCTTTTTTTTTGGACGGGTCGAAGAGGACGGATAAGATCGAACAGGTAACAGGTAACGTTGTGCCGAAGATGATAGCCGTAGAACCTGTCGTCTTTTGCTGGCATATTTTTCTCTGTGGGGTGAACGGTCTCGACAGGAGCGTTCTCCTGATGGACATGGCTCTGACGGGCAAGCCAGGAGAGACCAATGATTGGGGAGCTGATATTGGTCCTCAATCGGTCGCTTTAGCCGAGCGTTTTCGCTTTCCCTTACGCATAGTACTTCTCTTTGATCCATCACGAAGTACAAATCCCTCCCTGTAAAAGATATAAAACCTGGAAAGGAAGTACTCAACGAATATTCTATCGAATCCAATGGCATTCTTGACTTCAGAAGTGATACTCGCGGATAATGACACCGCGATGACTTCTGCTAACATCAGATCAACATGTTTCTCATTTGGTAAATTAGGGAAGAGCTCCAGTAAGGCCCTCTTAGAATTAGGCGATAAGAGTAAAGGCCAATCTGATGGTTCCGGCGGGGAAGACCACCCAAATCGGGCCATGTCACGTAGCAAGGGAGCGGATTAGTTCTCCGGCACCATCAGCGTTAGAAGCTGCCGAATTGACCTCGGCCCAAGTAGGAATCACTTGAGTAAGAATAGGCCACTTAGCGTGCCAGCAGGAGGTAATTCGAGCTTAGAATTCTGTGTAATTTGAAGGGAATTTGCACGACTCACGAGCTGATCATAATCATACAAAATGGAATGGCCGTGGTTTAAGATGTACAAATGCATCTGAAGCTGGGTTTGGTGGTCAGACGAGGTTTCCGGCAAGAGGAGCGATTGCATAGAATATTCGTCATGCATATCAATAAATGAGGTTATAGAGGCAACCGAGAAGATTAAAGCTACGCGATCTGTAAGCTGCTTTGACAAACCCTCGGTAGGGTCCCATGAGGGCAAAACAAGTTGGAACAACGCTGATGGTTTGGAGATTTGAATGTCTACAACTGCGACGGTCTCATTATGAGATGCTGGGACGGTAGCGTGAGGCTTTGGTGTGAGTTGCTGAGGAGGTTCAGTAGTCTCTAAGCTGTAGTTCGACGCCGGGTTGGGCGGAGACGGTGGCGAAGGAATTTGATGAACTGGTTGAACAGACATGGTTTCGTTTTGAGGGGCTTCGGGATCCCGCGCATCTGATAACTGGGCTAAAATCTGAGCAACAGCATGCAACCTTTGGTCGACTTGAAGTGATCCCGAAACTGTTGCTGCTGTTTCGGGACTGGCAGATGTGACCCCATCATCCTGTCGGGTTTTATGAAGGATTGTGGTGTTGGCGCGTCTAGCATGATCAGTTATAGAGTGTTCTTTTCCGGCGGCAGGAGGAGGTTCAGCCGGGTTTGAATGTGTCCATGCTTCGTGCAGATTATGGTCAGACGAGGACGTAAACGGCGAATCCGCCGAGTCGCGCTGGTGGGGGTTTAGTGTCTGCCACCGTCAGTAAGTACACATGAACGAGAGGAACTGAAACATGCTTTCATTCTACCCTCGAGCTGGATTCATTCTTCTTGATCTGAACTAGAATATTCGTTGACAGCTAAAACACAGTCTAGACGAGGATGGGACTGCTCAGATCCTTCAAATCGAAACATTTGAAGAACCAAGGATGGATCGACTGGAAGAAAGGCTGGATGTTCTTCTTGTCTGTGCATAGCCTCGCTCGCCAAGGTTCTAGATAGCCATTCGGTATAGTTCTGCATATCGCCAAAGAGTGACAGCGGTTTCGCAGAAACTCGTAGAGGAAATGCAACGTCCGGTGGTCGTCGCATTAAGTCGATGTGAGGAAATGCAGAAATATTGAGTTGGGTGACATGAGATATGGGGGTCGAGGACTGTCGAGAATAATGCGTGGACCCCTTAACGTATGGCTTCGGATCGATTTGTACATGATGCAAGGTTCGTTTGATAATGAGGGCGGTAAAAAGGGCAGGAACCCAGCAAGAACATCATCGACATGTAGATGAACTATCGTCTTAACAAAACACTAGAGGCAGTGATTTATTCATTATAGTTATTCGAGATTCAATGGTATCATAGCTAGCTATCGAAGCACTGCATCGGAAGCTTGCGCGAGGGTGGGTAAAGTGGTACCATAACACTTTGAACTCCAATGCCCATACACCTACTTTAGAACACAACTACAACTATCCATAAAGATCTTTGAATTTATATTGATGGGGGTGGGACTCCTACAACCACGCATTTGAAATCCGATTTGTTACCTTCGCTGGGCTCGTTTTGGTCAACCAAGACTTGCCTTCAACTTCGTGTTTGGGGTCCAGGCAATTCCTTAGCGCGATCATCTAAAGCTGAGATTGAGTAGATCTAAACAAGCATGCGATAATTCTAGCCGAAGATTATCTCAAGTTACTGCCTCTGTGCTTCATTCTAATTTTCCGCTCGTCATCGAAGGACTATATCCAGCGACTGAAATTCCATCAGAGCACTCTCAAGACACTGATGACCGCCCCTCCCTCGCCTTACACCGTATTGTCTTACGTCAAAAGCATGCGATACACGTCGTTAGGACTGTCGACTTGGTCACAAGCCAATGCCATCACGCCCCCGCTTACGGCGACTGAACATCAACGATCCAGATCAAAAAATGGGGTTGGTGATAATAACTTACATCCACCTTATGCCCTGGTTATGTTAGCTTATAAAAATTGCCATCGTGTGTGAAAAGCTGAGGTGACCTTCTTTTGCTGAAAAGAAATTTGGAAGCGGCGCGGATAAGCCCGAAGTTTTATTGTCCACTGCCCACTGTACTGTATCAGATGGTCGAAAGAGTTTAATATAGCCTCAAATGAATTAATTATTTCGAAAAAAAATTTGAGGCTCTAAGGATGCTTTGGTAGCTTACCAGGGAAAGAAGATTGGCTGTACCCAGACTCGCTCGAGCTCTCTCTGGTTGAATGGTAGCCCCAGATATTGGTCGCAACGCGAAGTTCTGAACCTGGCAGTTCGAGAGCTTCGCTAATCTAGACTTAGCATTGCCGAACGGAGTAGAGAGACGAGTTGAGGGACTGCCTTGGATTGGATAGACTAACACACTACAGAGTCCCCACGTAAGAATGAGCCCATCGTAAGAGACTCCGATGACTCTCACAACTCTCTTCTACTAACCAAAGTCAAACACAACGAGAGCAAGGAACTTCTCATCATTCGAGGGAGGTTGGAATCCACTCGATGATATTTCGGAGAGTATACATTTACTATGGCCGAGCGTGCTTCTTGTACAAGAGGTGTTGTGGGGTAATTTACCTGTGGTCCCTGGGTTGACTCGCGACTGATTCGACTTTCTATTGCGGTCTGTACTGGGGTTCATGCTGATTAAACACATCACTGTTATTTCTCAAATTATGCCTATCAGTTTTACTGACTGCATTTAGCTGATTTGAGAACGCATCAAATTCATCGTACTGTTGTCTACAAACTGTGAAACCGTTGCGCCGGCTCCAGGTCGCTGTCATCTTTAGCACTTGAACTGAACGGCAATGCAAGAAGAATGATGGGTCCTGTCGACCAAAAGAAATCTATTTTGTCCAAAGATCAAACAGGAAGGACAAGCGCGGTCGAGGAAATAAATCTCGAGCAGACCAGCTATCCGGATTGCCTGTCTCGCACATATCTTCAGGGAATCCCTTGGCCATTTCAAGATGTACCTGATAGGTGCAAAGAATAAGCGATATTTATAGACTTTTAGGTCTTCACGTATCTAGAGAAGAATTATAAATGCTCTTGTTGAGAAGAGATACCTGGTTGAGAGGGCCGTGGACTAGCAGTCTGGGTCGTAGGTAATGTTGGTCAGAGATTAACACGGCGCTCAATTTCAATTAATCCAAAAGAATCTTCATCTATGAGAAAATCATTAGTAACAGAATGAAAAAGCGAAGTGTTGATTGACAGAAGTTGTCTCAAGCGATTAATCGATTCCGAGCTGACCCGTGTCTCAGTGAACAAGTCAAGGATGCAACGATGGATTCTTACCATCACACGGATTTGAAAGACTTACCCTCAAACCTACCATATAGTAGTGCCAATGGGATAAAGAGATAGCCAGAAAATAATTATTCGAAGCTCGCCACGATCACTATGTACGTTGCCACTTGAATATATTGGCTCGAAGCTGACACGGCGCTACCGATGCATACGTGTAAAATCATCAGAGACGTCGAAGATATCATTTAATAACAATATCTAGCAGCGAACAGAGCCTTTGAATGCACTTCGCCCACGTAAGTGGTATTTTTCAGCCTAGTCAAAGCGTTCTAGGCAAAGTTGACCCATAGGAAAACATTTCGCTAAATTCTATCTAATGCAAGATAGTCAATAAATCACATTGATTAGATTGGCGAGTATCAGAGCCAGCGAGATGTATTTGTAGAGCTTGGAACTTGTCGCGAGATTTGTCTAGGAGAGATTATGCCCAGCTGCAATATCGGCAAATTAATATTTCGCTTGAAGGTGCTAGCTGGAAGCTCTTTCTGAACCTATCAGGAACCTTTTTGCCTTATCAAAGTTACGCGCCATGTCAATCTGGTAGTATAGCATCATCGCCAGCATAAGACAAGCATCGTTGACGATCAATGGACTCGCAGATCAACATTTCGCTGAACTTCAACTTGCAAAATGGTTTTCTGATGCTTGGGTGAGCGATTTGGTCGTACTGGTCTACAGCGCCATGTGCTGCTTGATCCTCATGGTGGGTGTGATGATATTGTACGTGATCCGCGACTTGTTAAGGGACCAAGTAAATCCACGCAAGGCTGTAATTCGAATAGAGGTGATCTTTCTCAATCCCGTCAGTGATATTCCCTAAAAGCGAAAGGATCCTAACGTTTGCTTCAGTTCATTTTCTTGTTGTCTACTCAATCTTGCCACCATCTATGCACATAGCAGAGAAGAGACGAGGAACTTTCATTTCTAATCCGCAAATAGCTTGCTGGATTCACCTGGAGGGGCATCGAAGGCGTCAAGTTATCTCAAGAGTAATCCTGCGATTGATTGTACGGAAATACGGAAATTACTAGCGTGTGCGGACAAATTGTGGCGGCCTTGGCAACCGTGGGCTGCGGCGCAAACCTTATCCTGACATCTACACTTCATGCCCTCGCCGATGCCCGCACAGTACAGTAGACTTGATACCTCACTTGTACACCATCATTTCTACATTTGCGGACAGTGCGGAGTATGGCGGCGACGAAACAATCATGCACACGCTGCAGAACCCATAAGAGAAAATGCGACAAGCTTCGACCGAAATGCTCACTCTGTACTCGGTGATTGATACCCTCCAAATTCAGCAATCTCTCTACCCCGGGGCACTTACCTATTATGAAGATAGGACGCTGATAGCTTTTTGTGTAGTAGCAACCACAGCTGCGAGTACGAACTCACAACGCCACCCAACTCTGCAGACGTGTCAGCTGCGGCTGGAGATCTTCTTTCCGATCTTCCTCTGAACGACGAGGTGTTTCTGCTGTCTCATATCAAGACGGCGATCACTCAGGGACTCTCGGGTAATGAACCTGGAGATATTCTCTCAATTTATCGTCGTGTAATTCATCCGTGGTTTCCTATCTTTTCGGACAGCGCGTTGCGCGAAAGACTTCCGGTGACATGGATTGATGCAGGTGTCGAATTTGTATTTTTATGCTTTACCATCTTTTTGTTGAGTACTAGTCCTGAGCCTTCAGATGGAGACAAGAACTCGTCGCTTTCATTCAGGACTCTCTACCTTTCGGGTAAGAGCTGGCTATCGGTGCTAGAAAGGGCAGGATTCAGTTCTCTTGAAATGGTCCAATCAAGGCTGTTGATTACTTTGTTCGAACTACTACATGGCCAATACCCGGCGGCCTGGATATCAGTCAGCTCTACAGTCAGAGCTGCGGATGCACTCGCCGTTTCTGCAGAACAAGACGAATCCCCGTACAAGTCCAAAGATGAGGGTACGGTTGAGCAAAGACAGGAATACATGATGACCTGGTGCGCTATCCTAGTGGTTGACAGGTCAGTTGCCACTAATCTTCTTCGACGTATGCTCTGTGGGAAGTGTTATGCTGACTTGTCTGCATCGTAATCGAAGACATATTGCGATTGAAAATGGGAAATGGCCACCTATTACAAGAGGCAGAACACTTCCTAACCTATCTCAAATCATCGATTCATCCATTCCTAAGATAGCTCAAACAGAAATTCCCCCAATTTCATTACTTTTCGATGCCTCAGCGCTTTTAGACAAACTACATATAGCTCTTTATGAGCCGTTATCACAACAGTCATTTAATGTCGAAGAGATGACAATACTTGTGAAAACTCTTACATCTTTTGAGGCGCTCGTGCGCCGTGAGAATCAACATGAGTCATGGCTTTATGCGAGCAGCCTAGCAATTTCCAGTACGTGAGTCTTCCCTGATATCCTCCTATCGATCTGAAGCTCACTTACTACTAGCGCACTGCTTCTCTCTTTTGAGAAAGGAAGTAGGAGAAGTTCTAGTGATGAGGAAGCAAGACAATGTCGGGCTCCCGCGGCGGTTGCTTTAGAGTCTCTGCTCGAGGATATATTGAAGACGACTGAGCTATTTCACGAAGGCCAGGTGGCTAGCAACACTCGTCCCCTGACGCCATTTGTCACTTATCTTGTTTACAAAGCTGCTGCTATTTTCACCGAGAAATTGAGAATGGGCAATGACTCAAAGAAAAGTGTTCAGTCGTTGCGATCTCTCCGAAATACTCTGAGGTTGATAAGCCAGCGATGGCATGCTGGAGGTACGTGAAGCGACTGACAACGTTTGGCTAATTAGTTTTAATCACTTATAGTACGCTATCTGAAATTGCTCGACGAGGATACTACCCCACGGATGCTAAAGGCCATAAATCAGACGGGAGAGTAGTTATCTCCTCTTAGAACCTAGGTCCAGGAAACGTGAGAGCATTTGGACTAGGTGGAAAAGAGGGATTAACTGAACTGCGGGGTTCAACGTAACATTGGGGAATCGGGTGCCAAGATTGCGGAGTCTGCAATGCGACTCGGCTCTTAAGCATTGTTCTGGGGACCCTCGACTACCCTCTTGCGTTTCTTGGACGGACAAGGAACCTGATTGGAGAGTGTCGGTCTTCAGATACGTCGGGAGAAAGCACTAGATGAACTGAATGAAACGAATCTATAAGCTCCTTTTCTATCATGTTCCTATGACAAAAGCTGAATTGCTAGCTCAATTGCCAAACTTCGTAGAGAAGTCTATCTGAACCAACCCCGCAAAATCTGACTATCCCAACGAGGGTGAGGCAGTAGGCGCAATGGCATCCAGATTGACATCTACTTGATCGAAGCATTAAACATGTCTACTTGTCAAAGGATCAAGCACAGTGTGATCTCCTTGGTAAAAACATAGATGTTGTTGTATTGATTCTATACTACGGAAGAAGAAATCCCTATGCGCGTAGTGCTAGTGCTAGTCAATGTGCACGGATCACTCACACTACTATATCACAAATATCAGAAATCTTACCCTTAGTTGCTAAGGAGAGGCGTTTTCCCAATCCATTCAGACCCCCCGCCCATCTCTTTTAGCACCCAAGCGGCAATACTCTTCCTTGTCAAGAACATGCCATCCTGTCCCGTCCCGGTGTAGGTGGCACTCACGGGAGCAATTGGACCGTTTCCCAGAAAAGGGACACGGAAAAGAGTCCACTTAATCTTCAACACATCTTGGGATGAGAGGAATGCTCCTAAGCCTTGGAATTCTTGGAAAGCCGAACCGCCGATTATTTTGATGAGTGCAGTCGAAATTTTCCACTTCAAGGCGCCTTTATCTTCTGGCGCCGTGAACGAGCAGGTTCCCAGGATCAACGCCCTTTTGAAGTGATTTTCGATTAAGAGTGGGAAAATCAGCTTCATGGCATCCGTGACTGGCTGAAACTCTCCATTAGTGCATACCCCCAAGTAAAAATTGTAAACAAGGGGGTTTGAAACTTACTGTTCCCGTCGAACCTGCTGCGGGACCGGCAAAGGAAACAAAAATTGTAGCACCAGTGCATGTGGCCTTCTGTAAGCCTTGCACATCGTCCAAAGTACCTCTGATGACGATGATATTCGAGTTACTGCTGATCTTCGGTGGTAGCTTGTCTGGGTTGCGTAGATACAGAGTCAATTTGTGTCCTTCCTCCAATGCTGCATCACAGAAATCTACACCTGTCGGGCCTATAAAATGTCAGTCAAGAGGTATCCAAATCGTGAAAGGAGCGCTTGCCTGTTGCGCCAAAGACTAAAATATGTGCTGCCATGGTAGTGGGGAAGGTTTTGGGACCGAATACAGTGGTTCGTAGCGGTCACAGGCCTTTATAGCGAAACTCAAGGTCTTGGTGTTCACGTGGTCTTGGACCCGGACGTTATCTTTACTCTGTCAACCCTTCATCTGGACCTACCTCGAAGCGCCTTTCGACGGCCTCGCTGCAGCTGAAAACCTTGACATGGTCTGCTTAATGCCCGAAGCCTCGATCAACTACCGAGGACGCGACCAAAAGTAATGATAGTGACAAGGTTGAGCGCCAAGTTTCGCTTAATCTGAGGCGCTTTGGCCCAGCAGCAAAACAGGCAATGCGAAGCTTGAAGGAGATTAGCTTATAGTGGTGTTCATAGGATGTGTGCTGGATCGTAAGCCTGAAAGGTCTATGAGGGTAAATAATTACAGCGCACTCTGGTTGCTATGCCACCGATATGCCGTTTTAAGTACTTCTTGGCGCCCACCCCTGCTACTATCATTACTTTTGGCCGCGCATCCTTCGTACGCTAGATTCGATTTTCATGACTCTTAAGCTAGCGATCATTCCAGAGGTACAGCGGTGAAGTGTGGTAGTACCACTAGCAAGGGTCTTATTTTTACAGCCTAATAAGCAACTGTCCCTTCGTCCGTCGAGACTTTTAAAGTTTCAGGCGAGCGGAATATACCGCACGAAGTCCCACATTCGAATTTACGAGCATCGAACTCGGCTCAAAAACAAGCCGAGCGCTTTGAAATGTCTCCGAGCCGAAATATGTAAACATCATTCATCACTCCTCAATGCTATTGCTCCGATAATTCTCTAAGCTTCCTTATCATGGCGTCAACGATGAAGGCGTGGCAATATAATGCCATTGAGGGTGCCATAGAAAAGTCGATCCATCTCACGCAAAATATTCCTGTGCCCACAAAGTCGTCTCTTTCCAAAGACCAAATACTCGTCAAAGTCTTCTCCGCAGCCCTCAACCCAGTCGACTACAAGCTCCCTGAATCTCCCATCGCTTCACTTATGGTTAAGCCTCCCGCTATCCCAGGCTCTGACTTTTGCGGCCAGGTAGTTGAAGTGCATGATTCGAACAGCGCATTCAAGCCAGGCCAGCTGGTGTTTGGTGCTTTTGGCCGCACACCAAGGCAAGGCACACTCGGTCAATACACTACTATTTCATCCTCGGAATGCGCACCGCTGCCAACAGGTGTCGAAGTTGATGACGCTGCAGCTATAGGGATTGCCGCAATTACTGCGTATGTGTCTCTGCCTCCACATGCAGTCAAACCAGGAGCAAAGGTCTTCATCAATGGTGGGAGCGGCGGGGTTGGAACATGGGCAATCCAATTCGCGAAGATCAGAGGTGCCGAGGTTACAACAACTTGCTCAACTGCCAACGTCGAGCTTTGTAAAAGCCTCGGCGCGGGCAAGGTGTTGGATTACAAGAAGGTGGACGTTCTATCGGAATTAGAGAAATCTGGACCGGTGTACGACTTTTTCGTTGACAATGCAGGGTCGCCAGCAGGCCTTTACGACCGTAGTGACAAGTTTATCAAGAAGGATGGGGCTTTCATGCAGGTTGCCACGGAAATGAATTTCAGAGCGGTAGGTACTGTGGCTAAGAGGTTGATATTACCTCGAGCGCTAGGAGGTGGACCAAGGAAGTTTCATTTTGTGCAGGTGAAGTGTACAAGGAAGGATTTCGAGCAAATTGGGACATGGATAGCAGAGGGGAAGGTCAGGAGTGTAATTGATAATGTCTTTGAGTTTGAGGATGTACCAGTAGCTTTTAAGAAGTTAAGAGAAGGGAGGGCAAAGGGGAAAATTGTTGTTCATGTAGCCAAGGAGTAAATTCTTATTTGTACTACAGTGACTAAGATCAGAGCCCAAGATATCAGAGACTTTATCCAGATGCTTTTAACAATAAATGATCTGACCCTAACCCTCAAGAAATTCAGCTTCAAATCACTGCCGTAATTGCGCCACTAGGGGCGATTACACGACGACTTACGTTGGACAGACATTTAGATTGGAGATTGGATAGAGAGACGACGAATGTTATACTGTGTGTTAATATACAATCCATGAGACTGGGCTTAACTGAAGTTAGATTTAGTTCGGCAGAATGGTTAAGAGAAGCTTGCTAAAAAAAATTACAGTATAATGAAGGGGCACCAGATACAGCCAAACTTATACCGTCGTGCTACTAGGAGAGTATATCGTAACTTATTATCCAAACCCCACAAGTTACATGTACTGGGTGCATTGGGTAGCACACCAGTCCCAAAACTTTGCCGCCTTTCCATTCCCACCATTAACTTCGCGCAGCAAAGAAAGCTGAATATCCGGTCGAATGGGAGCAAACCGACCCCAGGGCATGATATAGGACCCGTTTTTGTCGGGGGTAATCTCACTCGACAGACCGGAGAAGAGCTCGGTATAACTGCCATAGATTGGATCGTGGAGGAGGAGATTCTATCAGAAGTATCACAGTAAGCCAGAGAGGTTAGTGTACAGCAAAACAGTATTACGTACCATAAAGAAAACTTTCCAGGCGGGGAGATGGCGAAGAAGTGGGGTTCTGAGGTTTCCAGGGTTGAAGGCGACGCTTATGATACCTTCATCTGGGGTTCGTTTTGCGAATTCAGAGGCCAAGAAGAGGTTTCCGCATTTGCTCTGTGCGTATTTTCTTGCTTGTGTTTGCGACGTGGCGTAATGCAAGTCGTCGATATCGATTCCCCCTTCTGGCGCATCCAGGTCAATGGTTAAGGAGCCAGCCCAGCACACACGCACCGAGGCAGTTGGAGAAGATTTTGCAGTGCGCAGGAGGATGGGGTGCAGGAGATGTGTGAACAGGAATGGTCCAAGGCAGTTAGTGCCTAGTTGGAGCTCGTAACCCTGCGAAAATCAGCTTCAGCGACAGGTCCAAGAGGGAGCTGATTGCGTAGGTAGCAATTACTACTGACTTGAGCAGTTTGCGAGCCTGCAGGAGGTTGTCCGACGGCAGCATTATTCCATAAAATATCAAGTCGTTGTTCTCTTGCCATGAATTCATCTGCCGACTTCTTGATTGTTGCCAAATCTGCCAGATCGAGGAACAAGCACTCAATCTTGCCATTAGATATTAGAACCTCAGATTTAGCCTCTGCCTTGGCGCGTTCAGCGTTTTCCAACGAGCGCCCGGCAATATACACCGTTGCATTTTTTTGATAGAGAATCTTGACAAGTCGAAATCCAATACCTGAAGCTCCTCCAGTGACGATATAGACCTGGATCAGATTAGTGGTGAGGCTTTCTGAGTAAGAGGAGAACGGAAAAGTACTTTGCCCGTGAGATCTGGGCAATTCTGCTCCGTCAAGACTGGTGCTGGGGGATAGCACTGGCTGAATATGTTCCCCATTGCTACTAGGGTACCACCGCTTGAGGTTTCAGAGATGTCCAGTTGACTCTATGTCGAATAGTCCTACTGACAAGAAAATGCAGGCAGTCGATGAGACACGGTATCTATGCTGTAGAAGATCTCCGAGCAGCTATGCAATCAGAGAGTGTACTGCAAAACAAAGGAGCTGGGGGCAGATGGAGACCTTCAACCGCCAATGAAAGCGAGTCGCAGACGGTCCGGACAGTCTCTGGACAAAAAATGTCTCCGCACTGAAGCGTGGGTTTCGTTCTGGCTTTTAGAAGCGCTTGAACATTAGATGCTGGGGTTTACGGACGGACATCGGAGTTATGCATTTATGCTCCGAGCTCTGAATGGAGGTTCCCTATGCCATCTCCGGCCTGTATCGGAGGGGATACTCCCGGCAGCCGGATCGACATAGCATATATATAACACTACAATCTATAATTAGACGAGGTTACACCTCACGAAACAAAAAATTCCCCTGCTTTCCTCAAGTGTCTCGTCGCCGTGACCGATCGATTGTGAATCGCATCATGCAGTTGTTCGATGAGGGGTCGTTTTCAGCAGTCTTTCTTGTGATTTCCGCATGAGCAATCGCAGGCGGGACAGAATTCGGTCAAGGTTTAAGGTGATCTTGTTTCCCCATAATGTCTCCATGTTTGTCTCGTCGCCCTCTTCTTCTTCTCCTCCTCTTAGGAATCCTATCTGGTATAATCTGGAGGCGCAAAGGGTGACCGGCCATGATCGCCCGAGAACTCATTCAATTGGGTGTCTTTGGAAGGTCGCATCTTTGTTCAGCAACCTTGGACATAGTGCTGTTGGTGTGGGAGGAGTCCAAAACAGATGCGGGGTATGGGGAGCGTAGCTGGTTGCCGCACGTCAGCCACAGATTTGGCAAATATCACATGAGGCGTCACAATTGAGCCACCCCAAGTATCCTTCATCAACGAGAACGAGAAACTAATCTATCTTCTCAACCAGAGCTTCTTTTGATCTGCAGTTTCGACGAACCTATCTTCCACTAAGAAGGCAGACTCATCGCCGCAACGACCATGCTGTTGAAATCAACCATCGAGCAGACTATGTCTGGCGTTCATTTGGTCACAACGACGACACACCCACGGGTTCCTTCTCGATCCCACACCGGCTGCACACTCGCTCCACGACATATATCCTTTCAAGCGCAACCAAAACTTTGGTGGTAGGACCGGTTTAATAATCAGTCTGAACTGCAATGTAGACCTCTCGTCGCAGATCCGTCAGTGACGGCCTGGATCTTCCCCATGAGCTCGAACTTGTTCAGCACAAGATCTACCACAGAAAGCAGTCTCACGGTACTCTCTTTGTATCACATTTCGACTCAACATGTCCCCCAGGAAGCTGCTTCGTGATCGTTGTTGGAAGTTTGAAAGCCACTGCAACATCCATGGCCTTGCCATCAGGCGTGAGCTTGGCACGAGGACTGCTTGAGTTCTCCCCAGATTCACAGAGGTATTTTGCGATCACTAGGGATGTCTTCAGTTTCGCTTCGTCTGTCAAGAAGGCGGTCACTCATTTGTTGAGGTCATCGGCTTTGCCCTCGATTCGGGTCCTATACTCAAAGTCCTCGAATTCATGCTCGTCAGCTTGAAAGCCCTGGTGGTATAGGGTGACATGAGCCCCCCAGTACACTACAGCATATCTCAAATTCAGACTTAAACGAGACATCCTCGAGACATCCTGGGCCTGCTCGAATGATGGGCCATCCGCTCCAAAGTCCAGCGGCTCCTGGGAGAGTTGCTTGAAGCACTCAATTGTGAAGCTGGCGTGATCGTACGGGACGCTCCGAAGTCCTGTCGATCTCCCTGGGGGGGAAATAAATCGAGATTTTGCTTCCACACACCTCCCATTGCGCTTCTGTACGCGGTCCAAGTGCGACCTGATCTCGACTCCTCCAAATATTCCTTCACGCTCGAGTGGGTGAAGTATGGTATGCCGCGGGCTCCATGAAATGTGATGAGGTTGCCGGTGATCGTCCGGAAGTAACTCACCGCGTTGTCGAAATTGTTTACTTCGAGATCGAGGTAAAAGACAGGGTGAAGCGCCGTCAAGGGCATTGGTGCTTGAGCGCAAAGATCCGAAGTAATCATGAGCAGGCTATGCTTGCGCATTGTATCATCGGCTTGGAGAATGTGAAAAAGTAGACTTGTGAGAAAATCGTCCAAAGTCTCGGGCAAAGCGACAACTTGTCTGTTGACATCCTCCTGGCTCCTAATATTCTTCAAATCGTCGAGGAGAAATCTAATGTAGAGGAAACTGCAAGATGTAAGTATTTTCTCGCCAAAAACTCAACGAGAGACAACAAGATAGGAGCAAGAAGCTAAATGCCTCTACCTTTTGGCACTGGGGCCCCAGACGATTTCCTCTACCATCGATTTCAGTTCTCGATTCATCGGCCAAGCAGCGATGTGGTTGTCGATATACTTCGTCTTGTCTGGGCTCCGCCCACTGTCGGGATCGAAGTCGATTTCTAGGCTTTCAAACTTGACAAGATTGTCTCTTATGAGCCAAGGTGAACGAGCCACCACCATAAGCTTGACATACCGCAATTGTAGTAGGAGGTTAAATGCTTCCATCAGCTTTTGAAAGATATCTGAGGGACAGATGTCCAGACCATCAAGGACGATGTAGCAGTCTTCGAGCCTGCTGATACCCTGATGAAGTATTGTTAAGATGGTCGTGAAATCATCAGTCACTTTTTCAGCAAGATGCTCCTCGTAGAGCTTTTGTGTATTTCTAACTTCATCATCCAGCAACAATCGGGCGGCTTTAAAACTAGCAAGAGCTTCAGAAGACTGCCGAAGAGCTCTCGCAAGAGCATAGAAGGCTATGTTCCATCCCCGAGATAGAAGAATATGACCGCGCTGCGGTTTCTGTTTTTCCTCAGGACGACTTTGTTCAGGTATGAGATCGTCGCCGCCGTTGCAAACGTCTTTCCAATGCCTGTACCTCCTACCAATGACAGGATCCGGTCATGTCTCGACGACTTCGTCCATTGTTGGAAATCGGCATGGCCCAATACATTACTCCCAGTACCTGGAGCAGCTTGTTCAAGAGTAGATTGGTGGTAGTCGTATGGGTTCGATGTTGTCAGCCACTGCCCAATATCTCTCATCATTTGTCAAACCTGCTCAGCACGCAATTTATACATTGTGGCCGACATTCGCTGGACGACTGGTTGTAGTCTCTCGTATAAGCTTCCCGGTACTGCAGACTTCCTCTCAATCTCAAGACGGCTATCGGCCTGCAGTGCTTCTAGGTATTGTAGAATCCGAATCTCGCCTCCCGCCGGCAGCGACATTTGTTGCCTAGCGCTGCTGGCTTGACGTGCAGCCACACAACCAGACAAAATACAGACAGCCAGGTAGAAGCAGAATTCACGATCATCCTGGCTGCCGCGGATTTTGAGCCAGTCTTGGACCAGAGGATGGAGGGAGAAGGTCCGTTGCTTGGAATCTTCAGAGCTTCTATACTGCTCCGTCAGTGAGAGTGTCGTGAGCTCTCCAGCCAAAATGTGGATTGCATCAATATCCCATATCCGTCCACTAATCATGGTATATGCTTGTGACAAAGACATCAAGCCGTCTTGAAAGAGGCTCTCGGCCCCTTATCATCACAAGCTGTAAACGGTCGTGCAAAGATTTCGTCTGAAATGTTTCGGGCGTCAAGGTAGGCCATTAATGTGAGGATATATCCTTTGGTTTGTTGAGTCCGTGGAAGTTTTCCTCGATCAGCTTGTATGAGAGCTCCCATGTACTACAGATGGCTGCCTTGGCGTCTCGGTCATCGCTGGTGCTGTGGGAATACGAAAGGTCGAAAGCCGGTGTGTCGAGGACAGCAGCTTTTATCCGATCGAACTTTTCTGTGAACTCGTCGAGAGTATCTGCTGCTGTTGACATATAAGCTGTAGCCTGCTTTATGGCGAGTGGGAGGCTCCCGAGCCATTTAACGACAAGTTTGGCATGGTTTCCGGCTCCGGAGTACGACCGTCGATGAAATTTGTTCTCGAAAGGAGCATATTAAGAGTTGATTGCTCATCCAAACCTCCGATAGGGATCTCATGGTCAAAACCATCATATCTGGAGAGGCGAATCCTGCTTGTGAAAAGTATGGTTCCTAGTTTGCTCTGAGGCATAAAGTCTATTACTTCTTGAAATTTGACTGGGTCGTCATAATTATCGAAAACCAGGATCCAGGGGTGAGACCAATAATTTGAGAATGCTTGTTTGACCAAAGCAACTTTGGGAGCAGAGGATTCAGAGCTTTGTGGTATCCGCCGATCTCTGGTGGTATCCCAAATTGTGTCGAACGCGTGCCCCAAGCTTGTTTTTGACGAAGCCTTGCAATTAATTGACGTTAATATATAGCAGCTATTCCAGTAGACACAACCGGGGGGACCTTTAATATGTTATGTTAGTGTTAGACGATAATTAATACAAATATAAACCCCCTAACCCTAACCCCCCGAAGACGCCTGATATTTACTTTTGGATTTAGTGATTTACTTAATCTTGAATTATTCTTAGTCTTTATAATAAAATGAGTTTACTACGCGAAGTATAGATTAATAAGAGGGAGCGCACTTATAGCTTAGCCCTTTTAAGATATTACCTTTTTAAATGTAAGTCCGTGCCCACTGGAGGGGTACAGAGCCGCCAATGGCCCGCGCCCCCCTTTTAAATTATAAAAGGGCGCCCGTATAAGGGGCAGTTAGCCTATCGCTATTCTACCACCTCTAAGATTAAGAGAAATCGACAGTATATCAAAGAAAATCCTACTATTTGCTACTACTAGTCTTATACCATTTCACTTATTAAACATCAACTCAACCATTAAATAATTAAAATCTAAATCGAAAGGCTCGAGAATCTAGCATCCATTCCACTACTAATGCATCGTTTTCTCGCCTACAATGATGTTTCCATATATCTCCTATCCCATACATGGTAAGCGACAATGTCCACTCAATAATCAGCCCCTGACTCACTCGCCACATGCGACTCGTTACCTGCCACCAGGAGGGTGGATAAGGCTGACGTAGGGAACAGCAAGGCAGGCAAAATCAGTCTGTAAAAGCTGCGTCATCTCGTCGAGCAATTGATCCCATTTCTTCAAGCCATTCAGGATCTCGGGATAGATCTCGTAGCCACGACCCGTCTCATTGCATTCACGCTGCAATTCCAGGTCGTTAACCTCTAGCATCTTATCGCGATAGTCCTGCTTCGCTTTCTCAAACTCTTCGTACGCTGGCTCCCAAGCGCGTGAGTACACGATGCTCCAGGACAGCACCATCGGCATGGTGTTGTTCAACGCATCTCTGGCGATCCATATCGGAGTACCGCGCTGAGTTGATTGAAACGGTCTGAGATATTTAGCGTCAAAGGCTTCGAGCCACGCGATGAGCTCCTTGGCCGTTGCGTCCTGGGGATGGGTGACGATGCGAACGAGTTCCTTGCCCGTCTCGGGATCCTTTTCCTTGGGTTAGCCTCCGAATAATTGATCGCCCGTAGCTCTATTGCAAACGCCAGTCAATCACTACTGAAAACATCTCTTTCTTTCTGCGTGAATAATTCTCAAACAAATCGACTTACTTGATTATTTGGCTACCACCCCCCTTCCTTCCCGCCGCCTACCCTTCAGAAAGCAGCATCGACGACTCACAGCTCTTCCGGGCACCAGCATCTGTATAGGACAGAAAGGCCACTTCTGTCCTGTCAAGAACGGAAGAACCAGATGTTAGTGTAGAGATGGCAGAACAAGGGAGGAATAGATCCTGATGGATCCAACAGCGAGCAACTCGATCCCTGTGCGAGCCGAGAAAGCATTATTGGACAGTTCCTGAACCGTTAAGTCCTCGAATATCTGTGTGCTCGCGGAAGTCCACCTGCTCTAGACACGGAGGCAATAAGCATTCAGGCACTAACACCACAACTGATGGAACCGACTCCTGCTTCAAAATCTCTGAACGCTAGAAATCCACTAGCACCGCATTTCTGGTCTCAAGATTCCATAGCACGTTCGGCGGCCGTACATCGCGATGCTCTACTCTATAGCCCAGCATGTGTGTAACTGCCCCGCTCGTCTCCACAGCCAAATCCTGTCCCCTGGTCAACATCAAATCCTCGCGTGCCTGTTCGCCTGCCCATGACATGAGCAGCATATGAACTATTCTGACCCCAACTTCAAGATAGTACGGTTCGAATATGATTTTAAGGGCGTGGGATCGACGGAAGCTTTGAACGGTTATGCTTAGCTGAGGGCTTTGGCTGAGGCTGTGGGATGTTGTGTGTGAAATCGGAGGGGTGGAACAATTTGTGCATATCAGCGCTTTGATTTCTTGTTATTTCACCTTGCGGTGTTTTTACTGTACGCTCTGGGCTAATGAAAGTATATAACTTACATCGTTTAAACGGTGACACAATTGTTTGAGGCTCTGTGAGGGCAGATATCTTATCGATTGTACCAAGCGTTCGGGAAGCTTCCGCACATGCCCTTCCTTCCCCGCAGAAAATACAGACAGCTACCACCACCTTCCTTGCGTAGGGATAATTTCCGCATCACTTACATGAACGAAGGCGGCCCGTTTCGATTAGAGCAGAAATTGGCGAAAGTAGTCTGATGCGTCTGCATCCAAAAAATATCAGTCTGCTTGAATTGAAGAGAGCCCAAGGAAGCCGCCACCTAATTTGATTAAACGGAACCATAATCGGCTGCTTTTGAGCCAGGTAAAATGAGATTCTCTGCATGCGAAAATTCAAGTTCCCGTGGTACCGTACGGGCACGTGACCAACACACAGCTTCCATTTGGGGCCGTTTTGGGTTAGGTTAGCTGGCGGCTGTTTGTGGAAGCCGTAGCTTCAGGATGTGGAGACTGACTCGAGAAGGAGTTTGGTTCGTGAATGGCTGTTGATCAACCCCCCATTTACTCGCCAGCGCCTTGCCCCAGATCGGCAGCGTGAGATTATCAGTCCAGGGTGATGACAAGCTAGGTAATGCCACCCCATCCTACTATTTTTTTCCCCGTGGCTGATTGTTTCCGGATCGTCCAATAAAAGACAAGGAGCGTACCTCCGTAATTTAGAAGAAGCATTGACTCACCGTCCCATCTGCGGCCATCATGCCCTCAGAACCGTAGTGCAATTTTCCCATCCTGTACCACTTTCTGTATTGGTGAAGGGCTCCCCAGTCTGGCCGCGGACAATGCTTGAGACTGGTATTCCAATAGGGCGTCCCATGAGCCCGGTATGCTTTCCCATGACTGATGATTGATGGACGGGTCCGGAACGCATGCCGAGAGGGCAGATGGGATTGAATCAGACCCACATCATCTGTTAGGGGCCGCCCCGGTTTCAATACCTAACGTTGCCAATGTCGCGAAGCGTGCATGTCGCGGCTAGACGGTTATTCGACGACGCCTTCGGCAACAAAATAATGTAGCTCGATCACTCTAACGATTCGGCTCAGGGGAAGTAAGTTTAGGGTCGGGGTTGCTCTGTGGCATGAGAATATGATTTTGTTGCCTCGGGCCCTGGCCACTTGGAAAATATCAAGGTCAAGATTTTCATGTGCTTTGGACTGTGCTGCTTATTGTGTTTTGTAGAGGTTGCCGCCGTGTGGATCCAGTCCCAGTTCACGCGGTCCCACGAACGCGGGGAACCTTGTCGACTGATCCCAAGGGGACTGTGGACCCTACGGAGTAGGCAGGATGCCGGGGAACTCTGACCCGACCTAGCAATCCGGCTGGTCGATCGCTCAGGGCATTTTCTGATATCTGATATCTGATATCTGGAATTTGGTATCTGCCGGTATTAAAGCGCCACACCTCTGCTGCAGAAGTAATGGTCCACGGCTCTAAACCTGACAGAATTGACCAAAAGTACAAAAATCTGAGTAACAATGCTAATGATAGTCGATAATCATTGCAATTGCGATCCTCAGAATTCTAGTTGAGCGCAGAGAAAGAAAGACAATATTTGAATATCTCTTCTGCGACGCACTAGTAAGAGAGGATTTCGCTGCTGCGAAAATGTGGCTTGCTGACGCGTAGCCAATCAATTTGATGCTCACAGGAGCGGGTTCTTCAAGAACTGAAGGATCGTGGCTCCTATGTGGAATTTTGGGGAAGTTGGTGGCTTTGTAGTGCAGAAATGCGCATTCCAGAAGCCAGTGCATGCGCCTCACATGGAACTTTCCACACGCCTCTAGCCTCTCGAAGCTTTCCTGTCCCAGAATACGCTATGATGATGGCGTATTGACATGGAGTAGGCCAACAGTACTGTATGGTTAACCCCTACAATGCCGAAATCAGACTTTGAGAAGATGCCCCTTCAGTAATACCAGCTTATCCATATATAGGGGCTCTGGCCTAGTCCTCATGAAAAATTTGATAGTCGTTCTTGTCAGATATTTGATACTCCATTCTTGAGACGAACCTGCCCTCCGAAGTCTCATTGATGTTTATTCGCACACGAAGTCGCGATGTCTGATTTCGCTCCTAATGTTGGGCGACAAGCAATTGTCGGGACTCTTCCTCCTCCCCCGGGAGTGACGCCAAATTTTGTGAATCCTGAGTATATCGGACATCAGGTGGTTGTCGTAAACGGAATATTCTTGTTTCTCTCGACAGTCGTGGTTGTGTTGCGAATGTATAGCCGACTGTATATTACATCCTGCGCAGGCATCGAGGACTGTACGTTACTTGAACACCAAGATCCATGCCGTGAGACTGACGATTCCGAGACTCCATACTTGTAGGATGGGTAATGAACCTATGAACCATGGCTCCAGTGAATGAGTGCTCATAGCTCCTGGGAAACAGATCCTGTCCGTCGCTTTTTCTGTTGTCTGCTTTTTCTGTGGGTTCAAACTCTACTCCCGCAGCCGTTCGCGTCTGAAGACAGTATTAACTACGTGATAGTGTGCAAATATGGACTGGGTATTCACTTGTGGAATCTTCCGCTTACCACCTTCAGTCCATATTACTTGAGGGTAAGACTTTCCAATCAACCTCATATCATAGGGGTTCGCAATTAGAGTGTTCTTAGCAGAACCTTTGTAGTGGGAAAGATGCTAACCGTGACATTTCGACAGATTAATTTGGCTTCGGCCATTGTCTATTGTCTCTCTATCCTCTTCATCAAACTTTCGATCCTTCTACTATACCTTCGAATTTCGCCCGATAAGAAGTTCAGGACCGCGGTGTACTCGGTAATAGTAGTTGTGGTCGGATACAATTTGGGATCAGCGCTCGCGAATCTATTCAGCTGCACCCCGATAGCAAGGAGCTGGGACATCTCTATTACCTCCGGATCCTGTATCAACCGGCCGATATTCTACTTTGCCAACGCGGGACTGAATATCGGAACGGATTTTGCGATGCTAATTCTCCCGATCCCGATGCTATGGAACGTACAGATGCCGAAGAGGCAGAAAGCCGGCTTGATCGGCGTGTTCATGGCAGGGTCATTGTAGGCAAACCTCCACCCACTCGAAGCATTTGACGAACATCGGGCTAACAATTCTGGTCCGGAAGTGTCTGCATCGTCAGCATCATACGTTTAAAGTACCTTTTTCCGTTGCTCAAAAACCCGGACATCACATGGGCTGTTGTCCCTGCAATAGAATGGTGGTATGTATCATAGTCTTAATCGCTTCTACCTCTTATGCTAATGCAACCCTAGCACAATCGAGATCGATGTCGGGATCATCTGCGCGTGTCTACCAACTCTGAAGCCTGTGCTCCGGCGCCATTTCCCAATTTTGCTAGGGAGCTCATTCCGCAATACAAGTACGACAGCTCGATCAGGCCGCCGTCATACTCTAGGTTATCGCCCAGACTTTGAACTTGGTGATGTTTCCAGTAACAACAGAGATGGGTTTCGAAGAAAGGCAGGACGAGTAACAGAATGCAGTGCAGGACTGAGAAACGAGAGTCAGGAGGAAATAATAGGGGCTAAGGGTCACGATATTGTTAAGACCACCATATTGTCTTTAGAATACTCAGACGCGGGTGGGCGTGGATCTAGAGGCTCTGCTGAACCGTAAATAGTGTAGAGAGATGCTGGAGCCGGTGCTGTCCATAGTAGTTTGATGCAGGGACGAGAGTGGTCGAGTGCTGCGATGTCTGAAGGTTGCGCTCAGTAACTCGACTTAGGAAGACTTCGGCTGGCCGAGATGCTGAGCCTGTATTTGGCCTTTATTCGACTGGAAAGCCTGATTCGTCGCATAGTCTATCTCAAAAGGTATATAGCCTTGAAAATATGTCAGTTCGATAAGTGCCGCGTGCTGATGATTGCCGTTGTCGATTAAAACAATTCCTTGAGGCTTCGGCGAGCTTGATAAAGAAGTCGTTTTAATCGTTGCTCGCAGACCTCGTAGCATGAGGTTTTTGCCGGGTGTGTGAGGGTTGTCGAGGGTTGTCGAGGGCAGTCGAGGGCGGCTACCCCGATGGGCCAGCGGAGCGTCACTTTAGTGTGAGTCTATAGTAAAGAAAGTAACGTGATGATGCTCCCCTGGTTTTCTAGGAGGCACTGCCGTACAGGCGAAAAACATCACAAAAAGCATAAATCATAATTTTAAAAGCACACCTCAAAGCACTTGAAAAGTCCCTCAGAAGGTTTAAAACTAACCTATTAAACTAGATATTTTCCTTTATAACATACCTAGCCTAAAAATGCTTACTCGTGACCTCGTAAAAAGGGTCGCAAGCGGCGTCGGCTCGCCTTCCGTTCGAGCGCAGCCAGACTCGTTAGGGACATAATAGCCCTCGATGGCGGTTTCCTGTGCCAATCCTCTCCAGTCCTTGCGTTTGAGTGCTTTCATTGCTGCCTGCTTCCAACACCATGTTTCTACGCTAGCAATCCTATTCGACACATCCGTATGAAAGATACCCTTAGCTGGAGACATATCTTCGTCGCCCTTGATTAGATTTTGAAGTCCATCCTAGTCTAGAGTAGTTTGGAAATCATCGTGAACCGTTGGACGAGGTAACTCGCCAGGCATACCCCATTCAATGGAAGTTTCTACGGGAGAGCTTTCTATAATGCCATCTTCCTCATTATTGACCTCGATTTCCGCAATACGAACAGGGTGTTGGGGAAGCACTACGTAGATAAATTGCCGTTCTCTTTTCAGTGCCTTACGCTCCTTGAAGGCTGTCTTTGACTTCTTGCTTTTCCGCCTGACGCCAACACCTTTCTTGCCTCCAGGTGTGGCAGCTTTTGGTTTGCTCTCGATCTCGGTAATCCCGTCAACACCACACAGCATACGCCCTTTGCCGAATACAGAGTATTCAGGTGGGAATTTGATTGCTCCAAAACCAAGAAATTCCGCATTCATGACCTTCTGGCGCTTTAAATCAGCTTTTACCTGCATATCCAGTTTTCTTTTCTTTGGTGACGCAAGAGATTTCTCCATCAAGCTTATATCTTTTGTCGGATCCTCGTCCCTGCTATCAATAGACGTGGGTGTATTCTTGTTGCAATCTCCTGTTGTAAGTTTGTCGGTTTTAGCGTCATCTTCGGTCCTGATTCCACTGCTTGACCGCGAGGCTGCCTCTTTAGTGTCTGGGGCGACACAACGGCCATGTTCACCGCCGTTCTCCTTGTTGATACCGCGGATAAGTTGAGAGAGAAAAGACGAGCCGAGGTACACCATTGGCACCTATATAGCAATTCCTGAATATGAGCCTCGGGACGATTTCTGAAAGGCTGATCTCTTGTGGTGGAAGCTTTCCGCCGACATGAGCGTTCTGCTTAGAAAGATCCCAGTCTGTGAGTGTTCTCCCAATGTCTGTACACTAGTGGTCTCGCCGCTTTAAGTCATTGTGTGTTGTTGATTCCCTTAGACCGTCCTCTAATATGAGCGGAGAGTCTCCGTTTATTCCTTGAATTCTGGATCTCGCAGGTGGAAGAACCCCGGGGGTTTCCCTAAGGTTGTCTACATTTCGGGGCTGTGTTGGATACTGGCCCCACTATGTTTGTGTAGTCAGAGAGTTTCTATACTAATAAATCAGTGAATGGAAAGGCTACCATTGACATCACCTAGCTGGTGTATATACCCTGCTCAGAACATTCCCAAATCTGCCTTCCTAGACTTAGTTCGTTTGAGGGATTGCTGGAAGCATTCAGTGTATACCATGTACGTTGGAGTTGGGAAAGTTTCAGTAGAGATTCATACAAGTATATTACCTGAGAGTACCACTAACTTAATATCTTCTTCCGGCAGAAATTCAAAATCAGACTTTCCCTCTAGATCTTCTTCTCCGTCATTTTTTTTCTCCGTCTCCTTCCTTTTCAGTCAAGGAACTGTCAACCGCACTAGTAATCTCTGTGCTTTTAGGTCTATTTCATGGGGTTCGTTATCTAGAGATTCGATTCCCCGCTGCGATTCTGCGTCTCCAACCGGAGCTGAACCTCTTTCATCGTATTCTCTGAACGCTGAACTTGAACGGAAGAAGACTTGACCGCCCTCCTCGTCGAAGACTGTATCATCTCCCTGGTATACATACTTCGTCTCCACATTGAAAATCTGGAGTCTGAGATTCGGCGAATGAGCAAGACAGTGATCGCATTGTTTAGTTGTATGATCGAACTCTAGTGTTAGTCGTGATAGGGAGAACGGTGATACAGCAGAGAAAGGAGGACCCTTCCTTAATTGAAACTTTGAATAAGCCCTGCTCGTGAACTCGGTCGAAAGAAAAGACCGAAGACCCGGGGAGGTTGTATTCAATTTGAGGCCGGGCGGCGGCCACCTCTGCAAGTAGATTGAGATGGTTCGATGTTTGGGAACTAGCCAGAGCAGAATTAGGCGTTACCTGTTGTACCTGTTCCGCAGCATAGAATTGCTGGAATTCCATTTCGCGCCGTGCAGCAGATTGAGCCTACCTTCGTGCTCGTTTCCTGATTTGGTGTGGACAGCATTTTAGGTCTATTCCAGTCTGCGAATTGCAAAAGGTGACAGGTGGCGGAATTTTATATAAATGCCATTTTCCGACCTCCAATCCAGTTTATTCATATTCCTGTTCCCTTACTCAACTACTCAACCGCTATTATTCCACCATATCAATTATTCTTTCTCACCATTTGCTCATTCCAATCGCCCTCCCCGTTCCCCTAACCCATTGAGCACATTTCCCCTTAGCCATGGCCAATACGCGCCCCTCGCCCACCTCTCCACCCTTCGTATTAATGCCAACAGCGCCAAGATCTCAGCATGGCTTCCCGTCCCGGCATTTAGTAGCCGCCAAGGTCCTAGAACAGTCTGTATTACTATTCGTTCCCTCTTTTCCTTCCTTGCAAAACGTGCCGGTCAAGAAGGCAGAAGGAAAGACTTACCACATTCCCGCTCCCATCCTTCCAGACAACATGTAACTTCCATTCGTGCTCTACAACCGTCCAGCCTACAAACGGCGGCAGCTCCCCTCCCCCTTCCGCTTCTGCCTCCCTCCTCAACGGTTCGTATGCCTCACCCCTCTCACCTGTCCGTTTGTCGTGCCCCTCTCCTCTCAATCTCCTCAATTTCTCCAGCCCTGCCGCACACCAAACCCCCAACTGGACAGTCGCCTCGTTATAGCCCCCTCCTCGTTCCTTGACCTCCACACCCGCAACGAGCGGAACACGCATCTTATACGCGTCCTCCATTTGGCTTAGACATAGGTCTGGGTATTGGGTGTGTATAGGCTCGAGTGCGTGAAACACTTCGGGGTGGGAAAGGGAGAAGGCGAGCGCGAGATCGGCTTTTTTGGCGAAGGAGGTGGATGTGTGGTACTGGAAGAAGCATTTCTGTACGGGCTTCAGGAGGTC
The DNA here is from genome assembly GCA_020747065.1 of Cadophora sp. MPI-SDFR-AT-0126. Classification (NCBI taxonomy): domain Eukaryota; kingdom Fungi; phylum Ascomycota; class Leotiomycetes; order Helotiales; family Ploettnerulaceae; genus Cadophora; species Cadophora sp. MPI-SDFR-AT-0126. The sequence continues at coordinate 1,016,867 of JAGMVK010000022.1, read as the reverse complement.
ATGGAAACACTGAACGAAGTGATTTATGTAATATAGACTAGGGCCCTTTAGGTTTCAGAACCGGGCGAATAAACTTCATCATCGAATAACAAGGACATGTATGTGCAATGTACAGGCGCGAGGCCAATCGCTCACTGTACCGTAATTCAAACTCTAAACCAATGAATACCTTGAATGTCAGCTTGAATTTATTGTCACCCAAAACGACTTAATGCCTTTGAAATAACCTGAAAGCTTAGAGAGAAGGTTCTCCGATAAGAAGAGAGGGGTGGGCGGACGGGGGGTAAGACGTTAGAACACAATTTCAGCGAGTGCCCTGGTGACTGATGACCTGACCCTGCTGGCGTGTGAGGGAAATAGTGTTGAAAGTATTTGTTTCAAAGGACTTGATGACTTGATGACTTTGGGTGGAGCTTATTCTGTGCAAAAACAGAGGAGGGTTCATACCGATCTTACCCTGCATAGATGAGAAAACCGGGACTTAAGTATTAATGTCGATCGACGGATGAAGCTGTTGGCGGGTGGAATAGATTTGCTAACACACAACCCCATAGCGAGATGCTAGCAGCAAACAACTTCACCAAGATGATGGCCCGCTGTGCTGCTTACATCCAAGCCGGCAATTCTTCTTCCACTTCCTCCACATCAACATCAAATCGACCACAGATCGAGAACCGGAATCTACTAGATTAGATAGACCTCGCGTACATACTTCTTTCTTATAAATTCTCGGTGCATAGCATAGCATAGGTAGAAATTCGCCAGTGAGGGACTGATAAGGAAGGAGGGGGTAGATTTGCGTATACTCTATTTTTTCTCGCTTCGCTGTTTTTGCTTGTTTACTTCATTCGTGCAGGGGGCGTTGGCATTCACGTAGGTGTGTATTAGCGAGGTGCAAGCAGATTGATCGACCGGTTGTTGTATTAGAGCATTTGCATAATAACGTCTAACCCCCCCCTTCCGGCTACCCCGCTATTTCCGTTACCTGATTTTTAATACTTAATAACTTTATTCTGCGTTAACCTTTATATATGATATTATAGATTCTGAATCTTTATTTGATTTTGATTTTATAAGTTTAATTTAATACTTTTTAATTATAATTTAAGTCTTTTTAATTATATATATTATTATAAATTAGGAATTTAGATTAGTTAGGACTTTCTTCTTTTTTCTTAATTATACTTACTTTAATTTTTCTTTTAATTCTTTAACTCTTATATTTACTTTCCCTAATTTATAATCTCTTTTATTTATTTCCTTTATAATCTTCTTAAAGAATAAATACTTAATTAAAAGTTAGTTATATAATCTACTAACTAAGATATAAATTTATATATATATTTCTTTCTAATTCTTTAGAGTATATAACTTAATTAAAGTATTAAAAATCTCTAAAAGTAGTATTAGTATTTCTTAAGGCTTTAAGAGGATTAGATTTATTAATTTATTACTATTTTTCAGAAGTAAAGGACTTATTAATAGCTTTACTATAGAGACTAATTATAGACCTGTAGATCTTTACTTAGATTTAATATTTAAAGCTATAATACTCTCTTAGCGTACCTTCTTATAGTATATAAGGAAATTATACTTACTAATTAGCGTAGAATTAATTATTAAACTTAACTTTTAAAGCTTTTTCCGGTAGGTACACTTAAGAAATAAAAAAACCGTTAAATTAAGAGGTTATAAGATATATAATATATATATAAGTAAGAAAAGAAGATATATATTATACTTAAAGTACCTCTAAAGGAAATCCGTAGTCTCGTAGCTCTTATAGTTATTTAGAATAAGGAGTCTTACTAAATAATTACGTAATTCTATCTAAAGGATAAAGACTTTTTCTAGCTACTTTAGAGCTATTTAATTAATTATCTACTTATTATCTGTAATTATAAAGTACTATAGATTAAATATATCTAATTAAGATAGAAACTATTATTATTAGATTATTTTTCCCTTATAAATTATAGTCGGAAAAGTGAAGGCGCTTATAGCGGATATATACTTAATAATTATTATTTAAGTATATAAGCCTAGCTATTTTCCTTAAATCTTCCGGCTTTTTATACTCCTTATAATATATCTATTAAGACTATAACCTTCTATAATACCTATTTCGTCTATATTCTATTATTAAAAGACTAAAATTACCTTAATATCTAGAATCTTTAATTTTTAGAATTGTAATCTAATAACTTCGGAATAAGTATAATTAATATATATATAATTAATATATATTTACCTCTTAGTTTTAAGAATAGGATTCCGGACTAAAAACTATATTATCTAGTATTTTCTAAATAAGTAATAATCTCCTTAAAAGACTAAAAGCCTCTCTCTAAAAACCTATATCTACACATAAATAACTCTATAACTAAGAGCCTCTTAAATTAAAATCTAATTAATTAATTAATTCTTTATTACTATAGGAAGCTTTTATAAGTAACTAGTACCTTCCTTATATAATTATATTATTATATTGCAATTTATAAGAGTAAACCTTAGAATACCCTACTTAAGTAATACCTTTTATAAAGACTTACTACCTACTATTTCTTTAAGAGTATATATAATATTATATTTAGTATACTAAGACTTTATAATATTATTAATTTATATTCTAAATTTCAAGAAAATCAATTAAATATTAGAATATTAAATAATTATTAAAGTTAGGTGGTATAAAGAGCGGTGAGGTTAAGCGAGGTAGTCGGAAGGGGAGGGGGGGGGGGGGGGGGGGTGGCCGGAAGAGGGGGGTTAGACGTTAGTGGGGTGATTTCTGCCCGAAGTGGTGCTCCAGCTCGACATCCATCCGATCTGGGATGAGATATCGTAACTCTCCAACTTTAGTCTTCAGGAAGTTGTCGATGGATTTCCGCCTTGCCTTCTTCTCCTCGCCCTTGGACTTGATCGCTGCCTCGATAAAAATCATGGTTAAGCGGGATGCCCAAGTAGTCGAGCTGCTGATCTTTGTCGAATTGGAGTAGGCAGTGCCCAGCAGCAAGATGACCTTGTGGGGGGTAATGTGGCTGGTAGCCAGCACCAATTCAGCCTCGCCAGCAAGAATTTTCATCAATCCCTCCCCGGATTCGTGCATATCGTCTCTGGATATGGTCATCGCCTTCTTCACAATCTTCTCGCACTCCGTTAAGCTGCTAATATCATTGACCAGTTGTGGCCAATATTTGTTGATCCAGACAGAAATGCCACCCTGTAGATGCAGATGGGATACCCGAGTCAACCCTTGGATCAAGTACCGAGCCTTTTGCTGGGATCCGGACATTCTGAGCTGTCTCTTTGGGTGCCCAGTCTCCCGGACCCGTTTCTCTGGCTTTTCATTGGCAAGGAGATACTTGTGGGCCTGCCCAGACCAATATTTAATGCCATATGGTGTTGATATGACAAGCTCCAACGTTCTCAAGGTCCATCTGGTACTTGAGGGCTGAAGAGTTGGGCTGTCTGCTAAGCGAGGATTGTGTTTTTTGTTCTGCAATAGATCTTGCAAAATCGAAACGGCGCTGACTTGTGATGACACATCATCTTGCTTGTCAGGTCTTCTGGTCTGCTTAGCCTCTTCTTCTTCCTTAATAATTGTAGAATCAGGTTTACAAGCATAAATTGTATCCATGTTTGTGAAGAACTTTTGCGTTGATTACCGGCCTAGAATACTTGATGGGCGAATCATTAGCTACTTAGTTTCTCCGATTCATATCTCCGTTTGACTTACGATTATCTGTCTTGGTTGCGATGAGGGACAACAAACTTGCAAGACGAATCGGAGGTGGATAGAAGTCTTCAGTGAATATATTGGAGAGACAAAGTTCCACGACTTGCGAGGAGGTGAGGAATCTTGAGATGTTTCGAGAAGGTGAGGTTCAGAGCGAAGAGGAAAGTCTGCTCAAAGGTGGAGTAATCGATGTTGAATGAAACCAGTACTGCCAGCCCAGCTGGTCCGTGGACTGAATGAATATCGTGGTCGTTGTTAAGTTGGACAAAGAGGGAGTCGCAACGGGTCGTTCAATATAGTGTAACGCTGAGAAAGTGAAGCGATAATAGCTGCTTGGCTGACGCCGTGCTGCAATTCACTGTGTAAATGGAGAGATTGAATTGGTTCTTCGGTGATAAACCTGCAAAGTAGGCCGTCAGTCCATCTTGATGGGGAAATCTAAGAAGTTCATCAACTTCGCGATAATCAATGTCGGCGTTCTCTTGGAGAGTCAGGGTACAAGGCCGTCGGAGCGTACTTGGAAATTGGCGTGCCCGTTCAAGGAGTTGGTGAGCCGTGAAAGAGGTCAAGGGGGCATATATGTCGCGATTGTTGTGGACTTCGCGATGGAAGCTCGTGGGTGGAGATGATCCTGATGACATCATGTTCGTAGACTGATGAAAGAGGAGAAAGGAGGGACAGGAAAATGGGGTGTGCATTGATACTAGAGCGGACTAGGCCAGAGGTGGAAAACCTGGTGTAGTAACTTCACACTGATTCTCGCCTCACTGGCCCATGACAATCAACCTCGATATACGTGAATGGTTGGCCGTGGAATAATTCTGTACCGCAATGCAGTCTCTCCCAGGAAAGTTCTTTCAACGAGCAATGTCTGAGGAGCGGGAGAAGGTACTGATGTGATTGTGAGGAGGGAGACCCAACGAGGGCATGAGCACACAGACTGACGAGCACAACTTGGCCGAGTTAGATAGAAGGTAGCACTTACTCTGTTGTTAGTCGTGCCGGTTTCATGTAGAATCGTAAAGCTCTCGTCGCAGACACTGATCGGCTTAGTGGGGGCCATCGTCAACACTGCCCCGGCTAGCAGGTTTCTCAGGTACATAATCTCGCTGAGTAGATAATGGGGCGATTTTAGCACGCCGACTATGTCAATCCTAAAGTGATCGAGAACTGAGAGGGGAGTAATTGGCAGTGTGATCAGATAACGACCGGAGACAACACGTCAATATGACTGAAAGGTCAGCACGCTGGGCGTGGATGATAAGCCTCTGTGAGGGTCTTTAAAAGCTGAGGTACTTCAACCTCGTTCACTTCAAGCCTTCGGTGTACGCAATTGAGAGCCCTGGTAACCCCCCCGGCTGCTGGGAGGCGGAGCGCATCTCTGACTCGCCGACACACCCGCTGAAAAAGGGAGGTCAACAGTGATTTTGAAAGCAACTACAAAGAGCAGTAATTCGAGGAATAAAAGCTTTCAACGGAGTGTGTCTCAATAGTTCTTTTCTCTTTTGTAAAAAAAAATAGATGAAGGTGGGTGGTATGAAGTCTACTGTTGGAACTGGTGGGGCACAACTGAGTTACCGTTGTTGCTCGGAAACGGCCTTCTGTATGCAATTTATCACCGTAGATCTTCGTCCCTTCCCTCAGTATAACATTTCTGAATTTAAGCATAATATAGGATGGGCAGATTGCAGTACCATTTGAGCTTGACATTTCTTATGAACAAATCTACTCGCCTTGAAACCTGTGCATCTTATTCTTTACCACCTGATCAACAATGATTGCAATCATAAACACGAATACACATATGGTAATAGTCCAGGGACTCGTTCCCAGTGTCAACGCAGCATCCGTCAAGATTAGCAAAGTCAGTAAACATAACCCAACCCCAAGTAGAATATTTGTGGCAATTGCAACGAATCTCCACCTTGCTCTATACTCGAGGTTGGACATACTTAGCCAACTTAAGACCCCAATCCAGATCAGCGTCAAACCTCCGCAAGTGAAAAAATAGCCAAATAGAAACTTGAAGACCGTGAGGTAAGCGTCGTATATAGCCAGAATATCGGCAGAAGAGTCCTCCCCTATAGCAGGTGGTATCTTTGCTGGTTCGAACCCGTACGCGTCGAATACTGTCCTGAACAGCAGAACCTGAATCTCTCCAATGGCCAAACTTGACTGGGCAGGCGTCGAACTGTTATCTCCCAGTATTTGGAGATCAAGCTCCGCAACTTTGGCATCATGTAGAGATACAGGAAATAGTCCATCGAAAATTACCGTGTTCATCGTTGAGCTCAAGGCAGCAAAGGCCTCGGTAGTATTTGGCGCATCGGCTATGGTGAGATAATCTACTCCATCAAACGTGTCTTTAACATATTCAATGGTGTGCCGCCAAGCTACAAACTGACTGGCCCCCTCTGTGAGGAGGACAAGGGTGACGTGGAAGGGGAAGTGTAGGCAAGCCCATATATGCTGTCGGATAGAAGTCGACTTGCCCTCGTGGATGTTATCGAAGTACAAGATGTAGACGAGATACTACGCATGATTAGATTCCGTAGCACCATGAGTTATAGATCCGATACATACTATAATTAGAACAGAGCAAGTAATGCCACCAATGGCCGCACTCGAAAATGTATTGTCATACTTCTCGATCTTCACAATCGATTTACATACCCCTATCACGCCTTCTCCGAGCTACACGCAATTAGGAGGCTTGCAAGAAAAGGAAGAACTATGGCCTTACAATGATAAGAGAAAGGCAGCTCATCCGCTCAATCAGATGAGTGCCTTCAAAGCTAAGAACTTGCCAACGCGCTGCAATAGCAATACTAGAAACGGCTTCAAAGACAAATACCATGTACCACCCTATGTATAGAAGTGGTGATGTTTGATAGACAAGTGCGATATAAATCGCCACGTATACAGATACAGCAACAAGCAGCGTCAACATAGTGGTGATCAACGGCAGTCTTGACTTCTTGTATTTCCAAACAAACACAAGAACAGTTCCATACTGGAAGATCAAAACCGTGCGACTCACGATGAGGACTATGCTAAGCTTCCTCATTAGGCCCCAGGGTGTGTCATGATCCAATTCGCTGAATTGTGGACCGACAACTGCAAGGCCAACCATGACTCCGAAATGACATGCATGGGCAAGACGTTCAGACACACTATCCGTTATGAACCGAACATCGCACAATGTGACTTGACCTATGTAATATGTGAGAGATAGAAAGCAGTTGAGGTTGTAAAGCTTACACCAAGTGAACCAAAGGACGCAGAAGAATCCAACATAGGTACCCAATGCTACGTGTGGTTAACTTCCGCCTTGAGAGAGTGACGGATTGTCTTACAGGCTTGAGAGTTAACTTCATGCTTGTCATTGAAGCTTGCCAAGTTCGCCACAAAAAAAAGGTCAAAGAAGAGTTGTAGGTTGGTGCTTTCTTCGTAATGCTTAAATACGGGCTCATTCATGAACTCATCTATCTCTCGATTGATCTCGCCAGGTTCCACCTTATCCGTTGACGAGTATGGTGTTATTGCCTCCTTTGGTGTGTTAGATGAATTAAGAAGAACATGGCACGGTATAATACTTACTAACGGACTTTTGAAAATTGGAAGGTGTAGCTGACTCATTGTGGATTGAGGAAGTCAGTCAAAATCGAAACATTCATGAAGTTGGTACCTAGAAGATTGGGCTTTCCCTTCAAAACCTCGATCGATGGTTTGTCTTATCAAGACGTGTTGATTTCGATTAATGAAGTCTAGACCGTGCTTGAGAAGCCATTCTTGCGCTAGAGTTGAGCGGTTTCACCCAGACCACTTTCAAACTTTGGAATGCAGCTAGTTCAGCCTTTCAGATCCAATCCGGCCGCAATTGCTCTAGCTTAGAATTTATCCAAGAAATGAATTCTTAGTTGTAGTACTAGTCAATAGGTAGTGGACAGGATATCTCTGCACTTTGGTGTAGTTGACACTTTCCTTGAGCACATTTCACAAGCCGAGTTTAGTAGCGCTCTAACACTGGATCAATTGGACGAGTTCTTATCATTGCCCAGGCTTTTTCTGGTTATACGCGAATTTCCTTTATTTGTAGTAACTTTAACGAGTTTAAGGAGGATTCTAAAACCGAAATAGAATCAACCATTTAGTAAACCCAATTCCCAATCCCCAATATCCAATCGCTCCCAGCCACATGTGTTGTCATCTAGTTGTAGTCAAAGCGACAGTGGATACGAGCCTCCTGCGTCCCATCCATGGGCACAGTCACAACTGTTGCTCTTGCCAGACGATCAATCTCTGAATAGAGGTCGCCAGCTATTACAGAAACGGAATCAAGGTCGACACCCTTACTGTGCCATAAAACAACTCTGTACTCGCCACCGAAGAGCTTCTTGATTCTTTCCACATCAATGCCATCATGTTTGGTCCGTATCGTAATCTGACGATGGCCATTGAGCTTCTTGCCTGTGGTAGTTTTGTCCTTGACGGCGGGCTTCATTCGTTGAGTTAGCACATGGATTTCTTGAAAAACGGTGGGCCTTACACTCCATAATTGGACAATCTCAACTTCACGGTAGACCGATTTGCCTTCCAAGTCATCAAGCGCAATGTTGACTGTCTGTCCAGTTGCGGCGGCGGCATTGGCAAGACTCTCTTGAGGAGCACTATCACGACTGACACCATCGTCTAGGAACATACTGTAGGACTATATACTGGTTAGGGGTATTCTATCATGGTAAGCCGGGTGAAACATACATTGCTTCGACCTGGGTATATGTGAATGGTTATAGGGGTTTTCTCCCCTGGTCTATCGATATCCGAAATATACTGGCGGACCGGTATCTGGGGGATAATGCCACCAGCTCGAACAAACATTGGAGTGATGAACGGAATGTGCCCCTCATTGCTGCTGATGGAGCCGTCCCAAGTGATTGTTATTCCACCATCGCGGCTCGAGTTCAGTGGCACACCCAAGGAGCCATTCTTCAGCAAGCGCAGGTTAAAATCATACCACTTGTTTGGTTGAGGAAGATAAATCTCACGCTCTCCAACATTGCGGTCAGCGTTACTACTAGAGCCGTCCTTATCTACCTGTGGATCCATGATGGGGCAGATCAGCAGATCTTGTCTGATCATATACTGGTTGTTCAGGAATTGGCTGGCGTCGGTGAAGAGGGAGTCATCGAGGGTATCTGTTATGATCTTTGAAGAGTTACTAGTATCCAAGAATTCAGATGAGAAGTTTTTACCAATGTACGAGCAATTGGCAGACCATTGAGTTGGTTCTCAAACATAGCATCGTAGAGAAGCTGCAACAAGGTGTACCGCAGCTCAACATAGTACCGGCACACTGGTTCCACTGATGTATATAGCCATTCTTCAGAGCGCAGGAGATCTCTGTTTTTCTCGAAGTGCTCTGTGTAAGCGAATGGTTCCTATTTCGTTTTCAGTAGCAGTCCAACCATAAGCGGCCTCCTGCTTACCTGAAACCATTTCATGCCTGCATCAACCTTGCCATGGTAGTGATTTCTATATATAATGTCAATTATGGAACATTTTTGCCAGAAAGCAGCCATACCTGAACCATGGTAACATGAAATAGGCACTATACCAGCGAATGAGAAGCTCCGGATCACAGTAGCGATCTTTCTGATGAGTTACTCTGTCCTCATTTGGCATGAAACCACCCACGTCGGCTCCGGTGATCGACACGCCAGAGAGCCCGGAAGATAGCACTTGAGCGACAGAGATTCTGAAGAAGTCCCACGTCGAAGCATTGTCACCAGTCCATAGACCCGCGTAACGATGCATGCCTGCGAAGCTGCCGCGGCCAATAATGAAGTTTCGCTTTCCTTTTCGCTGCGGGAGTATGTTCAATCCTTTGTATGTCGCTTTGTGCAGATTGTAGCTGAATAATGACCAGAGCTCGATGGCAGTCTTTTTGGTTTTAAAGCTGTCTAGGTCTTGACTCCAGCCATCACAGTTCATCAACAGTCGGAATGGAAATCTTTCAACGTCAGTACTGGGTCAACAGATAATAATAGTGAGGTAGCCTACCCTTTCATATCCCCGTAAGCGATGTTGACGCATGGGGACGTCATATCTTGCCAGACAAACTCGAGACCTTTTTCAAAAAGGTCCGAGTATTGCTCGCCCCACCAGCGCCTGACTTCCGTCCTGTTAAGGTCGGGGTAGTAGCCAGGCTTTTTGAATTTAGCATATATGTCCATTTTAATTAAATATAACTTACTGTTCCGAGGTTCTTGCCATAAGCAACTCCGCCATGGTACTCTTTGCCAGAATTGTACGAATCTTGAAAATGACTAAGATTGTGGTTAGCATACTACCAAGGAGGGTTTAAATTACGTACTATCCCTTGTCTGCATAATCTCCAATATAGTTGGTATCATTTTCCCAATCCATTCTTGATTTATCATTTGGATCCAGACGGACTCTTTGGCCGTTGATGTAGTAAACGTAGCGCACGTCTTCGGCCTTCGCAGGTAAGTCGACTACCTTACGATTGTCCATAACAAAGAATCTTGAAGAGTTAGCACTCCAGAAATCAATTTGCGATAGTGTTCTTACCCTTTTCTCAGCCCTTCTTGTAGGGTCTTATAATCATCACGACTCGTATCTTCATTTTTGATGACAGGGGTAATGTTTGTACTACATTTGATTCCCAGCAATCGAAGCTCGGTAAACATAGCCTTTGCTTCAGGGAAGTTTGTCGGTGAGGTAGTAAAGGTCCGATATCCATCTTGGAGATCAACATCAATGTGAATGCCGTCCAGGGGAAATTCTCTATTCCGGTATTTATCGGCAACTGCAAGAACCTTGTCTTGTGTATCGTAACCGTAACCTTCATTTTTAGACTTAGCTTTGTTCCTAGTCTGTGACCAAGTCAAAAATGGAAACTTACACCCCTGATGATGTCCTAAGATATAACGAGGCTTCAGATGCGGCCGTCCGATCATCGACGTGTAAAGGTGAATGACATCTGGAACATCATCGCCCGCTATTACGAAGTATTGAAGAGATCCGAAGCGGGTCCCAGTGCGAATTTTCCGGCTATTGCTTTTTCCGAAATCAATACAGATTTGAGAGTAGTTATCGATAAAGGTTGCAACTTTGGATTGCATGCTTTGATGAGTGTTGAGCTCAATCCAAAAGGGTTCGGAGTGATACAATGGCTCCCGCTCATCAAGCGGACCTTTTCCGTATACTCCGTTATACAGCATATTGTCGTAATCTTTTGGAATTGCGGATTAGTACTTGATCAATCTACTCCCAGGAGATCATTACCGAAGTAGTTCATGAATGTTGACTTTTTCAACAACGACTTTCCACCCTGCTCACCAAAACCTAATCTATGAGTCAGTATAAAGATCACATTTGAAGCAAAAAATTCATACCAATATACTTGGAAGAACCAGGCTTCACAACAGTCAACATAGTTGAAGTAGTGTCACCAAATTTCTTCCAACGGAGTGGCTTCTTGATTGTCTTCCAGATGATTCTGTCGATCGTAGCTGGAGGCTCGTGTCCTTGAGCGGCTCTTATCTTGGCATACCACTCTGAGTCCGGGCATTTCTGGAATGCCACAGGTCGAATTGCTACCATTCTGAAAGGATCCTTTTCGATGTACAGTCTCACGATGGAATTCCCATTTCTGTTTCCTGCTTTGTCGTTTGCAGTTGGGTATTGGATAGATTCGATACAGTAGCTGTGGTCATGCTCTATGACTTTTGTTCTCCAGTAGATGTCCTCGTGATCATCAAGCGTGTTGCGAAGTTTTGTTAAGGTATCGCAGATGATGGTTCGTCTAGGAGAAAGTTAGCCCATAGAATTCTTGACAAAGAAAAGGACACTACTTACGAGTTGAAGTCTTTGAATTCGGATGCGTGTCTGAAATTTGCATCAAATCGGAATCTCCAGACCTTAGGGCGTATGAATTGCACAAGAAGAAGCGTATCGTCGTTGAAACGGAACACCGCTCCGGTTGTAACCACTTCATCGAAGGTACCGTCCGTATTGACATGTTCTGTGACTTTGAATGGTCTATGAAAGCTGGTCTTATCTTCAAAAAACTCTTCCGCCCTGATGAAAGTGTAGGGGTCCCTTTGTGGATTGTTGATCGCATCCGATATTTCTGCAGATGACGTTTCAAGTCGTAGCTCTTCCATAGAAGAAACGGAGGAGGCAACCTCCACCTCCTCAACGATTGGTTCTATGTTAGAAACATTGATAAGACTATCGGATTTTGTGAACGTCGAATATCCATTGAGTTTATCTGATTTAGAAAGAAACGCCATTGTTGACTAATGTGCGAATGAAGAGTTCGGTCTGAATGAAGCTGAATTGAATATTTGGACGTTGATTGAGAAGGGGGGATAAGGGAATTGGCTAGAAAACGGGACAGGAATGAACTTGAGGTTCTTCTAAGTATGCAGTCTGGATTAATCGAGAGTCTATGTCGTTTCTAAGCTTATGATTGTACACGATGGGGGACCTATTGGTGAGTTTCTCGTGGATTCCACAGGAATGTAATCTACCTCACTAGTAAAAATACTGCTTTGGTAAGTGAGCCACAGACAGTGGTCAGAATGTCAGCAAAGACAGATGTTTGCGGAATAGAACAGTCAACAGCCGTGGCAATGCTTCAGCTCAGCAAATAGCTGAACCAGAGGTAGAGAAAGCTGGACGTGTTTACTGTGAAGATACAAGCAGCCATCGCTTCGCTTACATGCAACTCGCTTGGCGATCAACATTCCTCGCGATAGCTAAATGAAACGTGGCGTTGAAGTGCATTGGTCTCCGGCCCCAATTGAGGGCTAAGGAAATAGGGAGGCGGGGTAACAGATACCTATCTTAGACTTCGAAATCTCACAAATTGACATGTGAGCGCCACGAACCCCGTTGTCGGCAGCATTCCGGTTCGCTTCTGGTCTCTCTTCTGCGGCTTCCAGCTACTCTACCACATGTCTTAATTGCATTCTATCTCCCGCTTGAGAGCCTCTCGACTGGTTCACATGTCAAAACTCACGGAAGTTTCTGCCACTCCGGATTTTTTAGAAGATAATGTAAATCTCTTGGCTGTTTCTAGCATGAGACTAGTCTGACTTTAGTGTTGTATGTGACTTTTGTGTCTGGCATATTCATAAAATAAGTCTGAAAGCATACAGCTCTAACTGACCCTCTCAGAATTGTGGCAGAGACAGGGTCTTGGATGGGCTAGGGGGAAAACAGGGCACGACAGCAAACAGCCATGAGATTGAAGAGACATGAGATTTACACTTAAGTCAATTATATATAAATCTCAGACATATTTTCTATATCTCTCGGGATTCGTATAGTTGTTGCTTACACACTCGATTTTCAGTTCATCAAAACTTTTGGGTTCTACTGCTTCTTTCCCCCTTATATCCTATTCACCTTCCTGATTCTAAAGAATGACTGAGATACAAGTACCAAAGTTTGGTGCTGCTGTCATCGAAGACAAGCGTAAAGATGGGTACTGGGTAGAGACCTTTCACTTTGATAAGGACGATCGTGTACCAGGAATTGTCACGTTAGTAATTTGTCCATTCGTCTTGTCTTCTTCTGAATTTGACATGAATCTAGATCTGGATTAGTTTCGGGTATAATCGAGTACCTCGAGAACCCTTTGGTCACAACACTACAGCCAAGAACAAACGGCCAACGTGAGGAACAGAGCGCGGTCAATGGTACAAAAGCCAATGGAGTCAACGGAATCAATGGAATCAATGGCCATTCTCCAGTGGATTCAAACAAGACAAATGGCGCTGTTTCAGACTCGGCAGGTAGTATGTTGAAAAGAGCCCAACGTGCTAAGACTTAACTGACAACATCCCAGTCTGGAAAAAATGGGAGATTGGAAAATTCGACTCTCCTGTTGCAGTTGTTGCTATTGACATCACTAAGAATGGTTTGATGGATCTCTTAATCTGTCATGACTATGGACCTTTCATGCTGGAATGCCATCCAAAGGGTGGATTCGTAACGTGGTTGGAGAATCCAGGTCGTGGGAATCTTGACAAAGGACACTGGAAAGAGAGGTATATTGGAAGATGGCCGGCGATGCATAGAATCAAAGCCGGATACTTCACACAGAAGTAAGTTCTGTTGATCCATCAAACGGAATAGGATACTAATGGTTCAGAACATATCTTGAGGTCATTGCAGCGTCCGTCGTATATGGGCCTCACGACAAGGTTGGTTTCCAGCATCTACCCAGGCACTCTCTGAGCACTTACTAATTAGGATTCCAGACGACTCCTATTCCAATCATCAAATTTCAGTGCCCAGATAAGCTTTTGGAATCGTACACCCCCCTGTCACATTGGTAAAGTCTTCTGCCGCTGACAACTGTGCAGAAATGAGTGGGCCTCATCTGTGATTGACGACCAGAACTTTACTGTAATCCATGAAATTGCTCAAAAGAAGTGCGTGTTTCTTCCTAACGTCTGCGCTACTTTAGCTGATTGTTCTTAGATTCGACGGTCCACATGGACTTGACTCCATGGTTATCGCATCTCGTGAGGGTACTACCAGACTTTACTTTGAGGATGGGCAGTGGAAACGTGATCTCATTACCAGTGGCGAGCCCAGAAGGCCAGGACAATCGGCTACATCTGAGTCTCCCGGGTCTGGCGATCATTGGGGGACCGGCTGTGTTGACGTAGGACGAATCGGAGATGATCCTTTTGCGTACATCGCCACATCAGATCCTTTCCATGGCACCACAACATGCGTCTACACCAAAACAAATCGCGGATTGAATGGTTATGAATGGAAACGCCATGTTCTTGACGTTTACGGAACTCCTAATCAATTACAACACACTGGAGATGGCCCTGGCCACTATATCGTGTGCGCAGATTTCGATGGTACGTGGATATTGTAATTTAATGCACCGACGACTAATTTCTGCTACAGGCGACGGGGATGATGAATTTCTATTTGCGCTCTTCGGACCTTTGGACCGAGATGAAAATGGAGAATCGATTCCACCACCTCCTGGAGCCAATCCAAATAAGGGTATCATGTACCACAAAGCAATTGACTTGGAGAAGGGCCTGTGGGCAAAATATAAGATTGCGGATGAGTCGTCTGCGCGTATTGCACTTGGGTATGTGGGAGACCAAAATCCGAGAGAATTCTATTAACCGTTGGAAGTGACTTCAATGGCAAAGGAAATATCGACATAGCATCCATGTCCTACAATGTGGCACGTTATTATGAAGAGCCAGAACCACGTGTCACGATTCATTTTAATGAGAATACGCCAGTAAAGACACCTCTTAGCAAGTCTCCTATCACTCCAACGGTTTGGGCAGATGAGGGACTTGTGTACCTTCCTCGCCCCAACAAAATCAGCATCAAGGCTGCGCAATCGCTTCTCGATGTCGCCGATTATTCCATCAGCGTGGAAGTGTACCCTCCGCACACCTCAATCCAGTTGTCGAAGGAGGAAGGCATCAAAGTCCTTTATGGCTCCATCAGAGATGGTAAGACCATACGAACACCTTTGGGGGTCACACCCTTCACCACAGCCAGCATTCGAAGCAGCTCTGGAACTGTGCAGTCCTCTGAAGAGGGATCTGTCGTACTCCGCTTTGTGCCGATTGGGACGCCAAAGGCATATACCAGAGCTGGAGAGGTGCCCGTCAAGTCAAATTATGACGTCTCTCAATTCAAGCTCAAATCACCGGACTTCACCTTTAAGAAAGTAGAGGACCTCTGGTGGGGTGAGCAGTTTAAGAACGTCGATTTCTATAATCTTTCCGGATTTAGCTTCCGATTTGAGGATCAAACTCCTATAGTGCACATGCAATTTTGGACAGCGGGTAAGAAGCCTAAACCCACTTTCGAGTCCTCTCAGAATATTGCTGACTGTTCAAAAGGAACTGGAGTTAACTGTGGTGTACACAACCACAGTACCGACATCTTTGAAGAAGTACATGTCTGTCTCTCGGCGGGAACCGGGAACGGGGGAATGGCTCGTCTCAAGCCAGAATACCTTGGCACAGATGCTACAAAACTCAATGGTCTTCCAGACAGTGCATTTGATGCTTTGCCATTACCACGCTTATATGAGCATGGGGGTATGTGGGAGAGAGACTCTTACGGCAAAGCCGTACGAGGTAAAAACAACTTTGTCAAGTACCCTTACCACAAGTGGCAGGCTGGAACATCCCCTGGGGTCGATGTCTGGATGGCGCTTGAGTTCAATCCAGACCTTGAGCTCTTATAGGTACACTGCGCAACGTTCAGTTACTTCAGCAGAAACTTGAGGATGTACTCATTTGGGGTAGGGTGCCTTATGCCTGCTCGGATTTTACTTGGAAATGGTCTTACACGCTTTGCGTTTTGCTCTGATTTACATAAATTGGCTTGTTTAGTTCTTACAGTTTCAATGCAATTTCTTTCATCAACTCGAAATTTTGTGCCGTTCCAAACTATCACTTACGCCTGGAAACATATATCGCCGCTTAAATGGGTATGCTACTACATGCCTTGGAGTTGGATTACGCTGTGACTAAGGAAGCCGAATTCGTAGAGCTCTATAAGTCGCAATCGAGCGAATTAGCCACCTTCAATGTAAGTAATAATTTAGTCTCTCGCCATTCTCCATGCTAAGCTTCATGGAAACTTAGTACAAGTATTATTTGATTTCCCGCATTCGCACAACTAAGTTTTAAGCGTTAAAGTAGCAAGTGCATTCCTCCACCGCGGGAGATGCTTCCGGCCGAAATGAGAACTAGAGATATGACGCTAAGGAGTCGTGAACCAACGATATGCGGCCACGTTAGCACCACATGGCTGATATTCTAGTGTTTTGTGCTCCGCGTGTTTCCAAGACCGTACTTGTTCTAACAGTTAGGAAGTTTCCTTCCTTGAACACCGCACTCTCCCTGATCAAATGCCTCAGATCTGTGGCGTTTTGGCGCTACGACTTGCGCCAAGGGAGAATGCAACGAGTTCAGGCGTCTGAATATACCAAGTGATATTGGAGGATGTCTTACTACCTCGTCCCACTACTAGATTTGGACATTTGCAAATATGTTAGTGCCTGCTCTCGTTTACATTCCTCCTCGCAAGCTTGAGAATCTAGACCGCATGAGTACACTGCAATCAACTCAACAGTGAAATCTGGAGCCGGTCTGTGGAAATGCACTTTTGCCTTCATTCCATACTCGGGTTCTAGGCTTCATCATCTTATAGTATTCTGATTTCACCGGAAACCGTCATTGGGATCAAGCACCTTAGAAGTACATTGAACTTATATTCTGGTATACTCATTCAGACTTCTTTTCATTGCCTTGGTTCTTCACTTATCGCTTGAACAAACAATTCTTTTCGAATGGCGGCAATCTCATTCAGCCATCCTGTGACAAGAGTTGACGAAGAAAGAGGACATTTTTTCGGTCATGAGCACGGGTTCGGCCATCATCACTCAACTCATGTAATCTCGCGACCTTTCGCTGGCCGAATTGGTGGAAATCAACAATTTTCAATCAACCACCTTCACCCCGACAAGTCGGCCATCTTACGTCGAACTCCTGATGCTGCGCCTTACCTCTCGTGGAGTGACAGCTTTCGCCTTGCCCCTCTACTACATATTGAGCTGTGGAAGCAGGCCCTTTACGAAGGCTGGGCCATGTGTATGTTCACATTTCTGAGCGGCTTAACAACACTTGCAGTTGCTCCGCTTGGGGGAGCAACATCTCTCGGAGGCTTTGTTCCAACCCTCATTGGTGTCACGGAGACAATTATCAGTCTTGCGCTCTTTATTTATGTCGCTGGTCCAGTCTCGGGTGGTCATGTCAACCCACTCATCACCATCGGCACGTTTTGCGCTCGTCTTGCTACGTTCCCTCGCACGATTCTTTATGTTTCGTTTCAGCTGCTAGGCGCAACCATTGGAGGATTCCTCGTCCGCGCAGCTGTCGACAATGGTCCCTTACCTGCAACTGCCCTGGCAGGATGCTACCTGGACCCCCAATTGACGACACCAGCTACAGCTTATGCAATCGAAGCATTGTCCGCTCTATCAGTCGTGTACCTTGCTTTTGGAGTTGGTCTTGATCCGCGCCAACGCCTAGTTGTGAGCCCTTCACTGGCGCCCATTCTTGTTGGTTTTGCGGTCGGTTTGGTCTTGTTTTGCAGTGCCTTTGTCAAAAAAGGATACCTGGGTGCATGTGTAAACCCTGCACGTTGTTTTGGTCTGATGGCTGCGAGTGGGAATTGGAAATATCACTACATTCATTGGGCGGGGGATCTCACAGGCGCGGCAATTAATGGGTTCTTCTGCTGGCTTATGCCGCCGGGATCGAATGCGAGGGTTGACGACATGACGCTCTCACCAGCAGTCCATGCAGAGGAGTCGAAATAGGCTGTGTCTGGACCTGAACTGGGTAAGAGAGCTTTCAGAAAAGCTTTTCACAGAATCGGATTTTGCAGACTTCTCTTTACTTGGATGACTTCTTTTTACTTGGTATAATACACATTCAATAAAGCTGTTCTACAACACATTGAAACTCTGTTGGTGCTATAACTTCATCAACTGACGACACGAAAGCGGCTTTTATGATGATTATACACAGAGTTTCCTGCCTTTTCTGAATTATCTTAAAATAAGTACCTAGTCCTCTCGTTATCCCGATGTGATTGCGCCTTTGATCTCAAGTGTTCTATGTTTAAGGAATGTATATCTGATCTATCATGGGCTTACAAAATGATAACGCGACAGTAGCATCCGCGCATTAGATTGATATCGCGCTATGTAGACACAGACGTGACATTTGAAGCATAGTATAGCGTGAACTTCCAAGTGTAGTGCAATGATAGGAATGTGTTTTGTATGTTTGCAGCGTAGGACGCGGCCGAGTCCCAGGTATCTCCACTGGAGACACAAATGCGAGCAAGAAACTTCACGTGTTATTCTTTCGGATGTCGTAAATAGGCTTATCAAAAACACGCCGGCTGAACCTTGTGGCCCTAACTTAATTAGTGCTAGGAATGTGAAACTAATAGGAAAAAATATTCATGGCTTGCCCATGACCTATCTTCAAATATGTACTGACATCGAGGCACTGTCAATTATACACCATAATTATCCTCGTGACCTGGCCAAAGTGCATCGTGTATAGTAGCATTCTTGGCTGGAATGTCTTTATACTTGCGGAGTAGCACACTTCCTAGTGTGGAAAGCAGTGCGCCACATGTGAATGACAACTCTACAATCTACTTGTTCTCACTACTTGGTCATTTACTCATAAACCGTGGGGGTAAAGTCCGCTTCCAAGTACCTTCACCAATGTTTTAATCCTGATCCTATCAACTTTCCTCCAACATATATTATGATGCTTTTTAAATCGTGTCCATTGCTTGCCATTTATGGTGCTCTAGGCATTGTAACAGGAAGTCTTGTTGATGTCCCCTTGCCTCCGATCAATAACGTGCCGGCGAGTAGATCGGCCTGGGGTCCGTACGATATCAAAACCGACTATGCTTACGTTGTGCCCCAAACAAGAGTTACTAGAGAGGTTTGTCAACTTTCGCAGCTCGTGAGCCTACTTCGAGACGTTTACATGAAATCTAGTATAACTTCATTATAACCAATACACACATCGCTCCTGACGGCTTTGAGCGGCCGGGCATGGTTATCAACGGCCAATATCCCGGACCCCTCGTTGAGGCTAATTGGGGAGACATACTCCGTCAGTCAATTCGTACTTTTTGGCAAACATTGGCTGATGAATAACTACAGGAATTAATGTGTTCAATAACTTGACCAACCTAAATGGGACCTCAATCCACTTTCACGGTGTCCGGATGTTGAATCAAAATTTCGAAGATGGCACCCCTGGGATTACCGAGTGCCCAGTACCGGTACATCGTATTGAATAATTGACCAAAGACATGGATGACTGACAAAAGTAGCCCAACTCCTCCAAGACATACGAGTTTCGTGTCACGCAATACGGAACTACTTGGTATCATAGCCATTTTGGTCTACAGTGTATGTTAACTTGCATGATCCAGAATGATATACTGAGAACTGACCACCTTGTAGATCCTGATGGTTTAACTGGTATGTCTTGAAGCGAGAGGAACTTATGTGTGCTTATAATGTGTTGTCAGGTCCAATGAAATTCTATGGTCCCACAAGCCTGAATTACGATGTTGATCTAGGTCCCATAATGGTCAATGACTGGCTACACGCTCCGGCTTCATCTCTGTACTACCTAGAGCTGGAAGGTACTCCGCCCGTTGCTTCCTCAATTCTGATGCAAGGCCAGGGTATCTACTCGTGCCAGCCCGGCGAGCCATGTATACAAAGAACCAATTATTACACCGTCAACTTCACAGCTGGGACGACATACAAAATGAGTCTCATCAACTCTGGGACAGACACCCAGCTTACATTCTGGCTACAAGATCACAGTTTTACAGTTGTTGGAACTGACTTCGTTGCTATTGAGCCATATGTGACAGACACCATCAATATTGCAGTCGGTATGTTTTAATCAATGGTATAAGTATAGTCTTCCTACTAATTGTTGTCAGGACAACGATACGAAATCATTGTGACTGCAAATGCAACGATCAAGTCGGATGCCACCGAAGGAAACTTCTGGATGCATGCTCGCGACTGCTCTAAGCCGAACGCAACCTCAACGCTAGGCATCATAAGATACAATGCCAGTTCTACAGCCAATCCTTGCGAATCATCCGGAGAAAATCGCCAAAACTTTGGCTGTGGAGACCCTCCGACCTCTAAGATTGTACCGATAGTTCGACGTCAGGTGGAACAACCTGTGAACAATCTCACAACGAGCGATTATCTGAATGGGGCTCTACAGGGCTACCCTGTTCTGACCGACCTCAGTGGGCCACTTCATAAATGGATCCTCGGCAAAGAGAGCATGTATCTGAACTGGAGCGAGCCCACCTTAAAAGTTGTAAATGACTATGCAAACCTCACAGAAGAACATATGGTTCCATCAACGGCGCCAATCTTTCTCGACTACGAAGCAGAGAGTTGGGTCTACTTTCTGATTCAGAATAACTCAACCATACCCAGTCCAGATCACATGTACTATCGAGCAGCACATCCAATACACTTGCACGGTCACGATTTTGTCATTATTGCGCAAGGTGCGACAAACTTTGATCCCAGCACGGTAGTGATGAACCTTGACAACCCACCGCGACGCGATACTGCCATGTTAAACATCAACGGCTACTTGTTGATTGGCTTTCAAATCGATAACCCTGGCGCATGGTTGATGCACTGTCATATACCGTGGCATGCAAGTTCAGGTATGGCAGTACAATTTGTCTCGATGCCGGACTCAATTGCTCCGCTATTGAAGAGGGGTAATGTAATAGATAAACTGAACGAAGAATGTGCAGCATGGACTTATCATTATGACAATGTAAATATTCCAGCTGGTGTACTTCAAGATGACTCGGGAATATGATTACAGGAAAAGAAATAGTGTGAAGCGGGGGGCAGGAGAAATACGACCAAGAGAGCCAGCTTGGCTTGACGGTGTTGAATGTAAATAATGCTGTGGTTAATTATGCCAAGTATCGATAAAGCGCCTATCAGCTGGCACATGATAGACCCTATGTGCTTGTGTCCATTGATGATCTGGTTATTCTCTACTCATACTCAGGACACTGGCTGGTACAAGTTCCGGTATGGATAAATCAATGCCGGGCGTGGCTCCTGTCCCAAAGAACAAGGGCAAGGAGAAGGAGGAGACAATTCTAGGACTAGAGTTAAGTTCGATGATGCCGACTGAATTTATCGAGTGTAGATCTTGGATTGATAAACGGCGTCGTTGACAGCAGCCAGAGTATCCTTAGTCTAGTTTCTGTCTTTTTTTCCTCGCTCAACTCTGGATTTTTTTTGTTGGAGCGATTTGGTTTTTCGAGTACCGCAGAGAATCTTCGTGCTCGACTATCCGCGGCTGGTCAATTTTGAACCATCGAAAACTGTTTGAGAAGATTGATCTTGGCAAAATCCGATATTACGAGTACTCAAGAGCGACTACAACTCTGGATCGGGAATTGAACTCACTGTGTCCATTGCTTGAAGAGCTATGATAGAGGGGAATATGTTTTCTAGTTTTTTTATATTCGTTGAAAATGGGCGCCCTTCTCACATCACCGCCATAAGAATTCTACGGATAAGCAATTTGAGTTATCCGAACGTTATACTCGATCTACTTTGCACGCTCTCTGTACCTTTGTTCGAGTTTAAGTCACAGAGATGTGAGATGTGAGCGGCCGTAATGTAGTAAGTCTGTGTCATGCTTCGGAGTGATCCCCCATAGACCACGGGATATCAGCTCGAGTCTGGTCAGGAACCTCGGAGCAAAGGAGTAGTCTCCCATGAGAAACAGTCCGCAAACATGCAAGTGAATCTGCTTCATTCCAGGAAATCGCCATTTCAGAGATGCTGTTATATCTAGGTTGGTAACAGTCGAATCCAATTTACCATACTGTTGCTGTGGAGCTAGATTTTCGGATGCTCTGATGAAAGATAATGTCTCTCCTTACACGATAAGACATGTGGAGCTGAGCGACAGCCAATGCCACCGAATCGTGTTCATTACAGTCCTGGCTTCAATCTCAAGCCATTCCAATATCCGAACCTCTGCCCTTTTAACATCAAAATTACCACTATCTACTACTATTGTGTACCTCGGCCTCAACTCTTGAAGCAGCTTGGCGAACGTCAACATGCCAAGCACTTTACCGAGATCAAAACATTGACCGTGTCTCCGGAGCCTCGCCAGACTATGACTTGTTCTCTTTAAGCATAAGAGATAGTAAAGATTGGGTGGTTCCCTAAGTGTTGCCGGGTGCGCATTCTTTAGCTACCCTTTCTTAGCTGTCCACCAACCACCAAACCAGTCGTAACATTCCCCTCATCCATTTGGCTTCGCAAGATGAAATACTGTACCCAGCTCATTGAAAGTCAGGCAGCATCGTCCAAAATAACCAGCTGATCTATACTTAGTTCTAGGATAACATTTCCAGAAGATTTGCCATCTCGATGATAGTTAGAGAGAGATTGCCTCATCTAACAAAGATAAATATGTGAGGACTCTCCTTTCTTTTAAAATTTTGCCATGAGGCATAGGTAAATTTTGAGTATATACACCAAGGCCGCATCTTACAGATCTATGTACACCACATTCGATTACTAACTTCCGCTCCCCGCGTGATCGCTTATGACTTCCAACAATACTTATCAAAACAGGCGGTACATGCGCTCGGCAAGACAGAGGTAGTGTCCTGCATGATTGCACATCCCAAACACGTTGCCCACGCTTTGCTGTTATTCTGGCTCATGACTGCTGCGCCGTTGGTAACCACTTGCTGGTTTGCTGCATCATCATACTGCATCCGACTAGTATCTACGTTGCCTCCAGCAGGAGTGGCGCTGTAATTTGGCATCCAGACGACCGTTGCCTTGGTTTTGTCTCCACAGCCGAAGAAGACTGGGCCGGATGTTTTATTTGCTGCCAAGAGGACGGATGATTCAGGGACAAATGGCATCTTGGTTAGACCAGCTGCTTGAGCGGCGAGATAAGTTGCATGCATCTCCTTTCCAGATGGGTAGTTGTTATTGCCGTCCGTGTTGTCGCTGACGATGATGACGCTGATGTTTCGTTGTGGGAGAAGCATAGGGAAGATGGGGTTGATCTGCCCAGACTCGCCGCCATCAACCATCGAAAGTGTGGCTTGGGACTTAACAAGTGGCGCGGAAGAGAGGTTATAAAATGGATTGGGCCATGCTGCGAACAGATCCGAGATTTGTGTGAACTGGATGGCTGGGATAACTCCAGGGAGAGCACCGACTGCTGCGTTGGTGGCTGCCGCGGTGTCGGAAACATTGACGCTCTCTGTCAGTTGGCAGAAATTGGCGAGCAGGGGCTCCGAAACGTTGAATCCAATTCCAGGATCCTGGAAGAGAGAAGACGATGTTCCGGCGACGAAGCCGAGGTTCTCATATGCGGTTGTGCATTTTCCTGCCGTTGTTGGCTTGCCACCACTGAGTGAGGTACCGAGATACTTTGTAGGCGTGAAAGAGGCGATTCTGCTGTCCCAAGATCCCGTCTCGAATGGCGTGAACTCCCAGAATGGTGCGTCAGATGGTGGTAGGCAGGAGGTTCCGCTCAGATCGACATGTTGAGCTAGGATGATGGGATATGGGCCTGAGAAGGTTTGGAAGTTTGACTTGGTGGTTACTTGCGAGAGTAGGTTATCTACTCCACCATTGGCACCTGGCAAGATGACATATGAGATAAGTCGTGACCAGGCATCAGCAATAGTACCGCGGAACCCTTGTGCTTCTTTTAGCAGGAGGTCGTTGTTGATGGTATTATAGACTGTAGTCTGGCTTCCTAGAGGGTTGAACAATCCATTTGCGAGGGCAGTCTTCCAACTAGAGTTGAAGAGGCTGGTAATGGTGGCATAATTGTTGGCGATGATTGAGGATAGTAACCATGATCCTCCAGATAGACCAGAGTGGTAGGTGATTGCTTGATATAGACCACTGGTACTGACGGATGTATCGCGACCGTCGAGAGCTTGCACAGTGCCTGCCCCAGAAAGGGTAGCTCGAAATCCACCACCACTGCTTGTCAGTGCAATGGTTGGCATGTCCCATTCCAAAGCGGTTATGAACGCCGGATTGGTCTTCACTAGCCAAAATGCCAAGGCGAGGTCTGCTTTGGCCTTCCGAACGACACGGTAGGTTTCTTCGCTATCAGAGAGTCCGCTGGTAGTAGATCGCACCAGGGGGGTGGTTGGACATGATGTTGATACAGGCGCGTACGTTGAAGCACCACCAACAATCAGAGAGACGCCGGTAGCGAGAATGGGGATAGAGAAGTGCATATTGGACGAGGCGGAATGAGAACGGACAAGAACGGCGAGGTGGCGATGACTGAACTTGAACCGTTGAGAAGCAGCTGGCGAGAAAGAAGCGATCGAAAGTTTGGTCTACCTTCCTACTTGTACCCAGTGCCCATGGTGATTGTCAATTTCAACGCCTCGGTGAGGGGTTCGTGATAATGCGTTTTGGGACTTCCATCGAGGGGTCGAACCTCCATTGAGCTTGACACCTCCCTGAAGTGGCTGTAGCTCCGGGGCGATTGCCACTATCGCCACTCCACAGTACGTGTGGAGCAAATATTGAAATTTTGGAATTGGTGCTTACTGATTTTGATTGCAGCATTAACTGCGCCTTCACCGAGGCAAGTCAAATGTGTTCGGTTTCTGCGGAAGCGGTCTGGGAATAACGTCCCATACACAGTGTGAACGATCAAAGGGGTCCGGAAGTAACTGTCGGTTTCTGGCACTTTAGTTCACAGAGCGGTGTCTGCTGGATGGTTCAGTAAAGGTGCTGCTCTGAATCGACCAAGCGATTAAGGGGGAGGCGTCAGTCCCAAGTAGAAACCCGACAACTGATGCTTAACCTTTTAGACCGTCCAAGGATTGCGTGGGCAATCGAGAAGGTGGGATGGAGAGTGGATATTGTCTCAAGTGGTGCAGTCGTTCTGAGACATTCAGCCTCCAGACCAAGCTGTATGAAGATAAGCGAAGCACAACAGATAGCTTGCAGATTCCACTTTCATCTGATTGTAAATGAAAACAGGGAGATCCCATGCATACAGCAAAGCTCAAATCAGCATCCAGCGCGGTACTAGAAAGTCACTTTGTCAGAGACACAAAGTGGAGGTAAATATATTTTGCCACTGCACTGGTGCATTTCTGGCATCGGCTGCCCGGATAGGGGTCGTTCATGGTGTCAGTGTCAGGGTTTAAAATTCCAAACTATTTCGTTCCACTTCAAGCATTGCCATGCGGCATCAAAGTCTATAATCCTTGTAATTAGCTCAAAAGAATGAAAATCTCGCGAGAATCGTCCCGCCTTCAAAGTCTTAAGTCTCCGGAAGCCGAATCACCGAGAATTTGCTCCACAGCTACATCCGCCCTCAAGTCGTTCCGATCACAGTATATCTTACGAACGGCTATCAAAGGGGCGTAATTGATATTTACCTGCTATTATAATTGTAAAAGATTGCAATCCCACAATCATTCTTCTCCCATCATGCATCTCGTGGTATTAACTGAAATCTCGAGTCAAGCAAGCGGGCCGCATCTCACAAGCGGTGGTACCTGCATCGGATGTATCCGCTTTTCGCTGCATGTGTCAAACATTGGGAGAGTGGGGCGGGCCACACAACCTTGTTACAAGGATCCCTACTTCATGCTTGACAAAGAATTATCCACTTCCACGTTTCTGGTCTCGGGACCAGCCTGATTGAGGATTTTCTTATCGAAAGGCTTGTCTGCAAGCTTGGGTTTCTGCTGTACCATAGCAATATTAGTTTTTGAGTCCCGAAGATGCGGCCTCGGACGGTTCTAGACTGGGCACTAGATCTTTCAACTTGCGGGACGTATCTGATAACTGACGGCTACCCACCTTCCCCTATCGACGATTCCAGTGCTGGTCATGTCTCGAGGTTGAGCTTCGGGAAAGGTATATAGGTTCATCAACGACACAAAGCTTTCCATTCTAGTTTCTGGTTCCCCATAAGCCTAATACAGGGCCCCTCAATTGTCGTCGATCCAAGACCTTATGTCGACCATTTCCGAGCAGTGATCTTCTCCAGAAAGCTCTCGCGGGAAACTCGGTACAGACAGACAGGAATGGGGTATACGACACAGGGCAATGGCCCGGCCTTATTGACGGCATGTATTGTTACTATGATCTTGACGTGGATATTCTTCGCTGTACGGATTTATACGAGGTTGTTTATGACCAAAATATGGAAGATTGAGGATTGGTTTTTTGTTGCGAGTCAAGTAAGTCGCTGCGTCAGATACCGCTGAGGCGTTTGCAAGACATGAATGGAAATAGAATGAAAATACGAGACATGCTGAACAATCTCCCCTAGGTCTCCTTCACAGTCTACGTGATTGTTGCCTTGCAGTCGATCCTCCATGGGAATGGGCAACGAAACAAGGATATCAAGCTGAGCGACATTCCTATCGCTATGCATGTACGAATAGCTCTATTCTCGTCATCCCCCTCAAACATCTCGTGTGTTAATACATAGCAGTTCTTCTTTGCTGGTGAAATCCTTTACATCATCACGTCTCTCTTCATGCGCCTGTCCATCGGGATATTTATCCTTCGCATCATGACACAGAAAGTGTACATCTGGACGATTCGCATCACGCTCGCCTTTATCACGCTTGTGACAGTGATGAACTTCTTCTATACCATCTTCCAGTGTGCTCCCATAAAGTACTTCTGGCTGCAATTCTCGGGTCTGAAAGGCAAGTGTCTGCCGGCACCGCAAGTACAGGCTCTCAGTATTTCGTACTCGGCTGTGTCGGCGGCGGCGGATATCGTGTTTGGAGTTCTGCCGATCTGCGTGTTGTGGAATCTGCAGATGAATAGGAAAGCGAAGATAATTGTTGGTGGATTACTTTGCGTTGGTATTGTGTAAGTGATTTGCTTATTTATGCGTCCGGGGTGAAGAAGTGCAAAGGATGTTAACAGGATGAATTTAGTGCTGGGCTTACTGTCATTGTCCGCATCAAATACATTGTTGATGTTTCTCTCACTGAAGACTTCATGTTCGCAACAGCCGTAAGTCAACTCCTTAAGACTTGTATACAGCACAAGACCTTGCATCAATCTGCTTCCTTTGTTTCTCTCCCATCTTTGCTGTTCTGTTTAGAAATTCCCCACGATCTAATCGAACCATCTCTAACCTCAACTTACTTTTCCAGAACGTAACACTCTGGGCTATGATCGAACCCGCCATCGCTATCTGCTGCATGTCCGCCTCAACCTGGCGTCCACTCTTCCGCTCCCTCCGCGAGAAGACCACCGTCCCATCAGCCGGCGGCTACCTTCACGCCAGCAGCAACAACACAAACAAGC
This sequence comes from Cadophora sp. MPI-SDFR-AT-0126, assembly GCA_020747065.1. Lineage (NCBI taxonomy): Eukaryota > Fungi > Ascomycota > Leotiomycetes > Helotiales > Ploettnerulaceae > Cadophora > Cadophora sp. MPI-SDFR-AT-0126. The sequence continues at coordinate 989,112 of JAGMVK010000022.1, read as the reverse complement.
ACACCAAATCAACGAGCAACTTCTTCCAATCCACGAAATCGAAGACCGGTCAGAACAACACCTTCCGAATGAGCAGGAGTCACAATGGATACATGCGGAGTATAGATGGTAATGACAAGGAGACGGGGAGTTATGATGATTCGATTGCGTTGAGGAGTTTGGGTGGGAATGGGACGAGTAATGTCAGTGGTGGTGGACGAGGCGATGACAATACTTTTCACCATGGGCATGCGGATGAGGATCCGAAAGGGATTTTGACGAGTACGACTGTAGAGATAACGAGGCAGTACAGAGGAGGCGATAGGAGAGGCGACGACAGCGTCTGAAAGAGATGGTTATGGGAATGGACCCAATGTATAATGAATTGGTGTACGAGTTTGATGATGGATAGCGCTTGGCAGAATATCCTCGCAGGACGACCAGGGCGGCCAGCCAATGTCTGAACTTTTGGGGCGCTGAATTGCCGTTGTTAGCCCAAGACTACCAAGTAGTTTAACAGAACATTATCATGATTCTTACTAAATCCTAAGTGCCAGGCTTATCTCTCCTCTCCTCCTCCACACCACTGATTTCCATACTCGTTCGTTACTCCCTAACTACAAATATCAGAATTAATATCAACATCAATATCAACTTACCGCCTCTCCCCCCGCCTCTCCCTTCACATTTCCTTCACCCCGCAAACACCCCCGCTCTCAACCCAACCCCTTCCCATCAGATTTTTTCCAAACGGACGGGACTATCGCGTATCGAGTATCCACCTTCTGCGTGCCCGCTTCGCTTGCTGCGGGGTTTATGAACGTGTAGTGCCCTTTTTGACTTTTGGGGAGGGGGTTAGGGCGGTGCGGTGGATACTGTCGTTTGGAAGTTGTGAGTTGGGTTGAATTGAGTTGAGCTGGATTTAGAGATGAGTTTGACTATTTACAAGTGGACTCGATGGATAGGGGATGGGATTGTAAAGGAGTTTGAGGGTTTGGAGGGGTGAGGCTAGGTTTGGATGTGTGGGTAAAATCCAATACTGTGTTTTCTCCGAATATCTATTTACAACCCTCTTCGGTAAATAGCTCCTGCGCCGTACTATGTATAATACCAACGCAACTAATGCGAGCGACGAACTACCAGATTTTCATGTATATGCAATTTTTATCTCCTCCTCCAAATCCACATCTTCATTCAATTCCCCTCCCGGATCAAAGCTTCCAACTTCTCCTTCTCCCCACTCTCCCTCACCATACCCCTAAACACCCCCTCTTCTAACGCAAAAAGATCCTTCGGACTCCCAAACTCCTCCACCTTGCCCTCGCCCATGACGAGGATCTTGTCAAAGTCCGCAATAGTGCTCAACCGATGCGCGATGACGATGAGTGTCGAATCGCCAAATTCCTCGCGGATGCTGCGCTGGATGAGGGCGTCGGTCGCCATGTCTACGGCGGAGGTGGCTTCGTCTAGGACCATGATTTTGGGCCGTGAGACGATGGCTCGGGCGAGGCAGAGGAGTTGGCGTTGGCCTTGGGAGAGGTTGAGGCCGCCTTCGGTGATGGGGGAGGAGAGGGATGTGAATGGGTTTTTGTTGAGGTTGACGTTTGGGTGTGGGTTTGGGGATTGCGAGCCGGGTGCGGCGAGGGGTGTGGATGTACCGGTCGTGATGATAGAATGAGATATCGATTCTGCTTCTTCGGCGGAAACGAGGTGGACTCGTTGCAGGGCATCGCGCAGCTCGATGTCTTCGTGCTCGTCGAAGGCGTCGAGGTTGCTGCGGACCGTGCCGCTGAATAATACGGGGTCTTGCGGGATGATGGCGAGGCGAGAGCGGAGAGCGTGGAGTTTGATCTTGGAGATGTCGAGGCCGTCGATGTGGATGGAGCCTTCTCTGGCTTCTAAGAAACGGAAGAGCGCGAGTGTGAGCGAGGATTTCCCTGCTCCCGTGCGACCGACGACGCCGATGCGTTCGTTGCGCTGGACGGAAAACGTAAGGCCCTTTAGGACGGGTGGGAGATCTGGAGCATAGCCGACGACGAGATCGTTGACTTCGAGTCTGCCTTCGCTTGGCCAGGCGGCGGGTGGATCGGCGCCATCCTGGGATTCGGTGGGGAGATTGCTGTATTCGATGATTCGTTCTGCGGCATTCATGTCTAGCTCGAGGTTCGTGTAGTGTCTGATAGTCCAGATTACGACTTGTCCGTACTCGAGGGCGAAACTGAGGGCGAATCCAGCCAGGGACGCATCGATGCCTCCAATTAGCAAGATCATAATGGCGACGAATGTTGCGAAGAGTCCCCCCACAGCAGACATCCTCCATCCCATCCATCTGTTGAAAGCCCACAGATGCCAGAAGGAAGTCGAGTGATCGTCGATCTTGCGGAACATACGCGCGATATAAACATCGCATTTGTCGAAGGCACGAATTGTACCTACTCCCGTGAGCGCACTGCCGAACTGTTCAAAGACGGGAGACTTGGCGTTGGATTCGAGACGTTTGACTTCTCGGGCTCCGGACAGGTAGAGGCGTGCAATCTGAATACATATTGCGAGCAGGGTTACGGAAAGGAGAATTACGTAGGGAGATACAAATATTCTAGGGATGTTAGATGGTATTGGAGGAGGGACTGGCTGAACTTACCCAGCGACGATGACACCGATCAGGCGGAAGAGATTGTTTGCTCCGAATCCAATATCGTTGGCTAAGCGTGAATCGACAACATTGAAGTCTGCTGTGAAACGGTTCAAAATCCTCCCTAGGGGCACAGTGTCCATCCATCGGAGTGGGGTTCGTAGAATCGTGAAGCTGAGACTGTCAAACATGCGGCGAGAAGCTCGGATGGAACCGGTGTAGATGAAGTAGTACCTAAACAAGCCGACGATGATTGATGCAACAGAGAAGACAACGTAGATACCGAGGTAGAACTTCAAATTATCGGAATGCGCGTCGGTGGCGCTAAGAGTGTTGTTGGGTTGATGTGGAGAGAGATCGTGAACCTGGTATGAATATGTGAAAGAATGCACCGTGCTGGTATGTCTCTTCTCATTGCTCCCAGTCCACAGTCGAATCCACCACGCACGTCCAGTGACGATGACTTGAAGAAGAGAGAATGCCAGTAATGCAATAGACCAGAACGGCCATCCACCACTGTATTTCATGTAGTCCAGGTAAATCCTCGTCTTGACACGACCCTGCTCTCGAAGCTCATCCTCGACGAACTTCTTCGGTGCCACCTTCTTCGAATCGACCTTCTTCAGCGCCTCCCCAATATCAGCAGCGTCTCCATTCGAAGACTCTGCAGAGTTGACCGCAGTTGGATCTTCATCCTCAACGATCTCTGACTCAGTCTCCTCATGGCTGATTATTTTCTGCAAGGTTCCGTCATTTTCGAGTTCCGACACTAAGCCCGCTTGAGCTATCGTCCCGTCACCAAGTTCAACAATGTACTTGGTCTTCGATGCGCAGAGTGCGACGTGGTGAGTGACGAGAATCCTGGTACGGCCGACTCCTAGCTCGCCTGTGAGACCCTTCTCGAAAATGAATCGACCGACATGCGCATCGACGGCACTGAAAATATCGTCCAGAACCAGTATCCCTGCACGTGAATACAAAGCTCGGGCGAACGTAACTCTCCATCGCTGCCCGCCGCTCAAGTTGATGCCGTTGGCTCCGATTTCAGTTGCTTCGCCGTCGGTGAGCATCTCCAGATCTTTCTTCAGAGCACACACTTCGATGACCTTCTTGTATCTGTATTCATCATATGGAAGGCCGAATAGGATGTTATCTTTGATGCTGGCATTTTCGATCCAAGGAATTTGCGCAACGAAGGCGACGGCCGATGGGATGACCCAGTTATCCTTGTTGGCAAGGTGATCATGGCGATCTCTGGTTTGCGGTGGTTGTGGGACATTGATCTTGCCGCCAAGGAGATCAACTTCTCCGAGAATCGCTGCCAGAAGAAGAGATTTTCCTGTACCGGTCTTTCCACTTACAACACTGAGTTCCTTTTCTGGAAACGAAACATTGATATTCCGCAGAACATATCGCGAATCATCTTCTTCCTTGGCCTCATCTGATGGCCAAGCAATGGATGCGTCTTCGAAAGAGATGTTTGGGGCGTCATTGGTGTTTTTGGAAATCTCTGGAGCCGCCAAGTATTTCTCGATTCGCTCCACGGAGATGTATGCATCAATCAAGTCTGTTGTCAGTTCCGGGATGACTGCAAGAGTTACTTCCAAACTGGCAAACACGCCAATTGCAGTGAAAGCGACCGAAGGGGTCAGCTCTCCGTATTTCCACGCATAAACTGCCAGGGACGTTGCAGCAAGGGCAATCGGGCTCGAAATCCAGCAAAAAAGCAAGAAAGTATCCGACACGAATACATTCCACTGCTCATCCAACTCCTTTCGTCGTACTTTTCCAATCTTCTCGTGCCAATTTGCCTCCAAGGCGGAGAACTTGATTTGTCGAATTCCCTGTAGAGCTTCCGTCACAACCCCCATTTTCGTATCTCTAACCTTCATGAGTCGATCTTGAGCAGCAGCATACCGCCTGCTGAAGAAAATGTTGAGGGGTATCGTGAGTGACATGGCCAGAAAGCCGCACAGCAAAGCTTGCCAGCCAATGATGCTGAGCAGGAATGCGAACGAGACGACCAGCTTGAACAAGCTTCCGGGGAAGTAATTGTTGAAAGAGCAAAAATCAGAAACACGCTTGGCATCTACGCCAATCAGATTGACCGTGTTTTGCTTCCCTTTTGGATCGGCTTCCTCTTCATCGAGCTCCGGTTTGTCCCCCGCAATTGCGTCTGCTGATGCATCTGCCATGTCTGGTCCAGCTGGAACGTCCTTCTTGGCGGACTTCGAAGCACCTTTGACATCTTTTCGTCTCATTGCTTTCTGGAAGATCAAGGCTGCGAGTTGAGCTCGAATAGGAATGGCAACTTCCGACCAGGAGATCCAGAATAGCCAGGATTCGATCCACGCTGCTCCAATTGTTGCGATTGTCAAAGTGACGACCCAAATCCATGCCTCAAAGCTCACTGCATCCCCGGGCAATCTCTTCTCCAGAATCTTAAGAATGTGATATGTTACAAACTGTGGGGCGAAATTCCCAAATGCCTGCAGAAGAGTCAAGAACCACTGCACGATGAAAGACCATTTATGGGCCAAGAAAATCTCAACCCAAAGCTTCCTCTCGTGCGCAGTTGCTGCCCATGCTTCACTGAGATCCCTTGATCTCGTGTAGTGATCCATTTTGGGGAGATCTTCCAGCTCAAGACGGTTCTTCTTCCGCGAGAGGACCAGTAAAGGTTCCACCCACGAGAAGGTGTACTTCCCGAGAGCAGAATCAGTGTACATCCCATCGACCGGCACTCCATCGTGGAACACCTCTGGCCGTCTTGGTAAAGAAATGCTGAAAACGGCCACCAAGATGACAAGACCGAGTTGAGCTATTTGGAGGCCGATTTGCTCAGTGGTACCGAAGCTGTCTCCAGGAGGAGTCTGTCGAGCAATGAGTCCATCTTGGAACAGAATTACAACCAAGAGAAAAATAGAGGAAAGTGCGGAATATATTCCCAGACTGTAACTCTTGAGACAATCCCGAATGAAAATGATGCTTGTCGCTTGAATAGTGATCAGAGACTAGGTACCAGACGTCAGCACTTGCACAATAAGGGTATCACGTGCAACTTCTACCCATTGCGCAACATTCAGCCAATTCTCCACAAACATCCAATCCCATCCCTCTATTGACACCAGAACAGCCAAAGCGATGGATGAGGCCAGTCCAGCAACTGTAAAAATTCCGAGGAAAGTTTTCTGGATTTTGGCAGAGTATTCCTCTACGGATTTCTCGGTGGCGACTCCATCCTTGTCCTCGTAGATTTCTGATATCGTTTTCTTCTGGCTTCGTAAGTGGGATGCGATGTTGAGGATTGACGGTGTGGTGAGGAGAGCGACCAGAGCGAGACTGGAGGATCCTGCAGCAAGTGATGTCGATATGTTCTCGAGCATCTTGATTGTCCTATGATTGTATGCAAAATGAAGGAATGGCGATCATGCTTGGTTCAAAAAAGAGAATCAAGCTTTTATGGATCTGGACCGTGGAGACCGTCACGGAATAGACTTTTCGGTGCAGGAGGCGAGGTCTGGATGATTCAAGAAGTGATGACTTGATTTTTGTCAGACCGTGTAAATTTTACTTTGCTTTCCTTGCCCAATAGACTAGTTGGTTTATTGTAGCTTCGGGTGCGATTGAAGATGGTGTAATTTGAGTTGACGCTGACGTTCGGTTGGGTTGAGTCACCGGCGGGAAGAAAAAGGCGTTGCTGTTTTAGGACGGATTGGTGATATATGCAGGTGACCGTCGTACAGATTTTCTTGGGAAAAGACAGCGGGACCAGAGACCCTAAAGAGCTTCACTCATGAAGTGGTGGTGGGGGAAGACGGACATTTTGAATGGCTACCGAGAAAATGGACTAAGCGAAATAAGAAGGTGAGGTGCGTTTGCACTGTAATGTTGAGTCCGCTATCAATTGATCATAGAAGTGCTTTGGGGGCGAGGCGAGAGAAAAACGGATCTTTTTTTCCTCATGGTGGATGCAAGTGACAAAGATGCCGACGAACAGGAAGCTGGTCCGTCGGTCTGTTGCTGCACACCGAGATGTGGAATCTGGGGCAGTTTCGCTGTGCACTGCATGAGGTGTGCAGCCCACCCCACCCAGACCACCGAGATATCAAAATGGCTGTGAGATGAAGAATGGGGGGTCCTTGACCAGCATTTGACAGACATACCGTACTTCTAATTGGATGAAAATAGTCCGAGCTGTACCTCTGTACTTACAGAGGAGGCGGGACTTGCATAGGTAAACAAAAACGCTTTCGTCAGAACGATGCATGTTTGTGATGCCAGCTGCATCTGGGATTGACTACTGAGCATTTGAGCGGTGAGGGTTTTGGAAGGTTGTTGGTGTGCTGGACGGATGAAGTAAAGTGCCGACAGGGAGCTGATAGGAACTGACTGATAGCGCTGTGACGGCAAACAACCCCACCATGAGCAGTAAGTGTGTTTTGTTGGAGCGAGTGCTGACAGAGCAGACCGAGTTACATATTGCTCATAGTGAGTAGCTAGTAAGTAAAGCAAATACGCAGTACGAGCAAAGAATCATTAGCCTAGAATGGAATAGAAAAGAAAGATCAATACAATGATTTGTGTCTCTGAAAGATTGGCATGGCTTCCCTCAGGTCTGACTTCAAACCCCTTGGCCTCAGAAAAGCATCAATACCTTCTCTTCATCCCACCACCAGCCTCGCCCCAATACGACAGAGAGTCTGCTGATCCACAACGGCAAGGCCCAGCTTGGCCGTCATCCTGGACCTGTGTATCCCTGGTTCGTAAAAATTGATAAGACTTCTGTGTTCCCACCACGCCGCATTGCATACGGGTGGCATACGGATGCAAAAGGTCGAGAACCCGCCAGTCTGGGTCTCAAAGCTGCATCATATTAATGCAACGAACGAAACAAACCACGGAATGAGATGCATATGAAGCCAGACACCGCTCAGGATAGATAGGAATGTTGGTAAGTAGAAATTTGATTTGGCTTCCAGGGTCTGGTCGAGGTCCTGGCATGGGGAGGGGAGAGAGTCATGGACCGGGTTTTCTCGTGAAAGATGAGAACATTATCATGATACTTATATCCGACGGTGGGTGGGTTTGTACACCGCAAAACCCAAGTGTGTGTCTGGGGGAAGTTGCGTGTATAAGTACACGAAGAAGCGGTGTTCAGGGGGAGATGTTGGCTTGAGATCAAGGTTTGGGACGGTGAAGGTTTGGGGCCACGGTGAGGGCGGCAGATGCAGGAGTACATCCAGGTAAGGGGATGCGGGAAGGGAGGGTATGGGTGGAAAAGCAGACTTGAAAAGGTACAACAGGGACAGGTAGAGGTGAATGGACACCAGAGATGGCTCGGAGCAGCAGTGATGCTCAAGGACACTTCCTGTCAATTGTGACCTCGTAAATTGAGGGGTCGCCTGGGACCAAGGGATGTAAACAGTGGATGACAGACGAGACTCTTCAGAACAGCCTGGAAATTCCTTCCAAGCCCTTTAATTTGGATGTGTATGTATCAAGTAGCTGCATTAGACGGAAGTTACTATATTCCTGCCCTGCATCACATTTCAAAAATGTAGGTAGGCTGTTGAGACCAGGACGTTTTCTCTTGAGTTATGATACCCGTCTTTCCATAGCCAGCCAGCCATCCCCGCAATGCCGTGCGAGCCAAGGCTCATGGGCTTCACTTAACCACTCACCTTTGTTAAGAACTGCAATGAAATCACTAGAACACTAGAATTTGACAATGATATTCGTATGATTCCATGAAAAACAATTGACACGCGATAAATAATTCATTATCAATATATAATTAAATTTCTCCAAGGTTCATTGCCTGACATGTGCATGCTGATTCCTTCCCGCTGGAGCGTGAAGACGCGAGAAGGGAAGGCTATTGAACGCTATTGGTGGGACGCGATAGAGCTGAGTGAGCACTGGAACTGCCTGTCACCTTCCACCAAGACGAGACGAGACGAGACAAGGCAAGGCACGGCAAGGCAAGACAGGACAGGACAGGACAGGACAGGACAAGACAAGACAACACAAGACACCTCCTCATCTTCCAACTTCAATTGCAGACCGGCCTCTTATTTTCCCTTCTCCTTAACTCGTTCTCATTCCCTCTTCCATACGACAACAACCGTACAATATCTCCTCCATTGGATCAATCACCCAATCAATTCTCCAAACACCATCACCACTACCACTGAACTGCGCCAAGATCCCGATTGTCGTTATCACTTCACAGCTTCCCCAAGCTTCAAACAGGCACTCTGACCACTCAGTGTCCCCTCGAACTGCGGCACACGACAACCCTTTGCAACATCTACAAAGCCCTTCAAGAGCCGCTACAAACAAAGACATTCTTCCATCACAGCAAAGAGGCTGTCTCACATTGTCTGGATAGATACAGCCTTGCTGCCGCCGGATAACCTCGACGGCAGCTCCCAGAGCTCCCAACCACATCCACCATGAAGGCATCACCGATAATCGTCAACTGGCACGCTGAGAATGCCCCCATATACTCTGCAGACTTTCAGCCTCATGGTAAAGGGCGATTGGCAACTGGCGGAGGAGACAACAATGTTCGGGTAGGTAGAAGAGGGCCGGCGGCCAAGCTTCCCTTTGCTGACTGTAGATAGCTCTGGAGATTGGACTCGGAAGGGGAAGACAGAAAGGTGGAATACCTCTGTACGATGGCAAAACATTCGCAGACTGTCAATGTTGTACGTTGGGCTCCTCGAGGTAGGCTATTCATCCTGGTTAATGGCCAATTGCTAACAGCAACCAGGAGATGTTCTAGCTTCAGCTGGCGATGATGGAAATGTTATTACTTGGGTACTGGACACGAAGAATGCGAAACCCAGATTTGGAGAGGAGGGAATTGAGGACAAGGAGACCTGGAGGACGAAACACATGTGCCGATCGTCTGGACACGAAATATACGACTTGGCATGGTCTCCGGATGGAATCTACTTCATCACAGGAAGCATGGACAATGTTGCGAGGATCTACAATGCCCAAACCGGACAACTGATACGGCAGATTGCTGAGCATCAGCATTACGTTCAGGGCGTGGCCTGGGATCCACTCAACGAATACATCGCAACCCAATCCTCCGATCGATCCGTACACATCTACACACTGAAGACGAAGGAGGGTCTGTACACGCTGGACAATCGGGATGAGGAGCCTAGGAAGATCGGGACCAATATGAAGATGGATCTGCCAGGCCGACGAATCTCGTCACATAGTCCTGCTCCTCCCAGCATGGACTTGAGAGCACAATTCGCTGCCGAGATTGGCAACATTGGGTCGCCAGTACCTTCATGTCCTGGGACGCCAACTTCTCTGGCTCTGCCAATGAATCCTCCGAGCACGATCAGTCACAGTCGAAGATCTTCCTTTGGTGCCGCTTCCCCAGCCATGTCCATGCGGAGATCAGCTTCACCAGCGCCATCCTTACCACTTCCTGCGGTCATGCCAATGGAAGCTTCGCCAAAGCCATACAGCATGGGATTGGGAGTCAAAAACGCTCACATCTACTCGAACGATACTCTGAAGTCCTTCTTTCGTAGATTGACCTTCACTCCCGATGGAAGTCTTCTCTTCACGCCTGCTGGACAATATCAATCGCAATTGAAAGGCTTGGAGGAGACAGCAAAGACAATGTACGAGGTCATCAATACGGTCTACATATACACGCGAGGTGGGATCAACAAGCCGCCTATTGCACATCTTCCAGGACATAAGAAGCCCTCCGTGGTGGTGAAATGCTCTCCTGTGTACTACACAACCCGTAAAGCTTCTCCACCTACCAAGCACATCACAATTGACACTTCCTCGGAGGATACGATGTCTGCCCTTCCAGAACCAGCCGTTCAGTCTGTCATGGAACCCCCACCACTTCTGCCCCAGACTGACCCGTCCGGGCCTACCTCTTCGCCAAAGCCGAAAGCTTTGGAGGTGGACACAAATTCGAGTGCCACTCCCGGGCCAACAATGGCATTTTCACTCCCATACCGAATGATATACGCTGTGGCCACGGAGGACTCTGTACTGATGTATGATACTCAACAACAAACTCCACTTTGCATAGTGAGCAACCTTCACTGTGCAACATTTACAGATCTGACTTGGTAAGCCTTGCCTTTGCTGTACCATATTAAGCTAATTCTTTAGGTCCAATGATGGCCTGACTCTCCTCATGACCTCCTCCGATGGTTTCTGTTCCACTCTGACTTTTGCCCCTGGTGAACTCGGGGAGAGATACGTGGGTGATGTGCCAACAGCAAAGCACCCTTCGACAACAGCTGTTTCCTCTTCCCAAAACACTCCAATGGCAACACCTACATCCATTGCTCCACCGTCACCATTCCCTCACAGTCACCATCGAACATCTTCAACCGGCCTCACTGCGCCTTCTCCTCCTCCGGGCCCCACCATCCGACCTTCGTCGCCCACTCGATCGAACTCTACATCATCGATTGCGACCCAATCATCTTATGCCCCTGGATCAATAATCAGCAATCCGACTCTGGTCGGAAGCAGTATTCCAAGCGTCACTGCAGGTGGTGTTGGTTTCGTAAGTGGCATCCCGATATCGACCCCCCCTCAAACACCTGGCAGTACTTCTGGGAGTGTTAGTGGTGTCAAGCGAGATGCCAGTGAGAGCGAGAGGGAGGATGGAAGCCAGGATAAGAAGAGAAGACGCATTGCTCCAACGCCGGTCAGTGAGGAGAAGCCCACGGTTGGACCTGCTTGATTTGACTATTTTGGTGTTTCGGATGGGAAAATTCACACTTGGTCGGCATTAGCAACGGAGTTTGGTTGCTTATGCCTCAATGGCTCTTCGGAGGGCTCTGGATAAGAGATATTGCTTGGTGTGTATAACGAGCCTCCAGATTTGTACAAGTTTTTCTGGTAGCGGTAGAGGGAAAAATAACATTGTATCTGATAGTCCCCTTTTTGCGGTTCTTTCGTTGCTTTTGGAGTCTTTGTACTGGGTTGTAACCTCGTGGAACAAGGTTTCCGCTCGATTGGCATTGATCATGCTGTTACCTTTCTATTTGCATTACCATCCTCGCTCGGCTTTGACATTCTTCGACGGTTTCAATGCTCAGTGTATCACTTTTTTGGTGTCGATGAAGCAAGCAATCATGGATGGATGCATCCGACGGCTTTGAAAGTTCGGATCGGATGTTCTCCACGAAATAAGTACTCGGCATGAGACTAGACTTGTTATCGAGAGCTGGTCAAGACCATCGTTTTCGCCCTTCTATCGTTTCTTCGTGCAAGGTTCGTATTCGCCGCTCGAGTGTCGATCAGCCGCACCCCGCACACAATACCCCGCGATGCAATGTTACACCCCCATCCCATTTATCCACCACCAGCATGACAACACTACAACACAAAGCTTGACTAAATAGTCAAGCGTCGGTGTTACTTCGTACGAAAGATCTGCAAGGTACAGATGAAAATTTCATAAAAGCCCGCCTCATCCGAAGACATTTTCATACTTTTTGAACTGACAGGACTTACGATGGCTAGAATGAGTATTTACCTGGCTTTGGCCTATTGCTATCAATACATGACTTACGCTTCAGCCATTACGAATTCAGCTGTTGTTGTACCGAATGCACCTCAGTCGAATTCAAGTCCGCCTATCTTAGAAGCTTTCATCAGCTACTCGATTGAATTTGTGTTCTTCCCCGACTTTGCAGGTAGGTTCTCGACCACTTCCAAACTCATACTAACACACTCAGGAACATCCACATCACCAAACACGTTCTCCAACAACCTCCTCAATAACATCGGCAACCTCACAGGAACCAAACCCTACATTCGAGTAGGAGGCAACACCCAAGACTACGCCCTCTACAACGCCTCCCTCCAAACCGCCGTAAACGGCACCTACAACAACGCCCGCTCCCCAGACTACCCAACCACCATCTTCATTGGGCCCTCCTTCTTCGACTCCTACAACACCTTCCCGGACACCAAGTACATCCACGGTTTCAACCTCGGCCTCGGCGCCAACAACTCAGCTGGCTGGCAAACCCTCCTCGACACCGTACCCCTCGCTTGCAAAGCCCTCGGTGGCGACAAGCTGCTCTGGTGGGAATACGGCAATGAGCCGGACCTGTACGCAACTTCTGCCCAGGGGCCGGTCAGACCGCCGAGTTGGCATGAGAGTGAGTATGTAGAGCAGTGGCTGAATGGGACGAGGGCCATTAGGGGCCAGTTGGAGAGGTATTGTCCGGAGATGCTGGAGGGGGGCAGGTATGGGTATTTGGCGCCGAGCTTTGCGGGGACGGGGAACAGGTTGAAGCCGGTGCTTACGTGGAGGGATGGGTTGGATGAGGATGGGGATGTGAGGATTTTCTCTTCGCATAAGTGAGTGCTCATTATTTCGTGCCTCTTCTGTTTACAACTGGGATTGGCAGACTAACAGGGAAACAGTTATATTGGAGGCGCAACCCAACCCGGCATAACCCTCCAAAACACCCTCCTCAACCACACCAAAACCCGCCTCTCCATCTCCCCTCAACTCACGACCCGCACCAACCTCTCGCTCCCCCAAAACATTCCGTTCATCCTCGGCGAGACCAACTCCCTCTACAACCAAGGCAAGCCAGGCCTCTCCAACTCCTTCGGCGCCGCCCTCTGGAACCTCGACTTCAACCTGTACTGCGCGGCCACTGGAATCAGCCGCGTGCACATGCACATGGGCACCGACTACCGCTATGCGGCGTGGCAGCCTATACAAACGAACAAGACGAGCATGGGCACCAAACCCCCGTATTACGGACAGCTTGCTGCGGCTGCGGTGATTGGAGATTTGACTCGGGGCGGGGAGGTCAGGGTTGTGGAGGTGCCGTTGCGGGGTGAGAGGGAGGCGGCGTATGCGACGTATGTGGATGGCTGGTTGGAGAAGATTGCCGTGGTGAATATGCGGGCGTATAATTATACTGTTAATGGGACTAGTTCGGTAGTCAATCCGGAGAAGAGACCGAGCACGAGGTATGAGTTCCGAGTCCCTGCGTATGTGTGTGAGGGTGGTAAAGTGGTGGGGGTCAAGAGGTTGTGGGCGAATGGGAGTGATGCTGTCAGTGGTGTGACGTGGGATGGATGGAGCTATAATTGGGAGTTGGATGCGGGGAGGCCGGTTAGGTTGGGGAATGTTACGGTTGGTGAGGTGGTGACAGTAGGGAGAGGGAAGAAGGGAGTGGTGAGTGTTGAGGTGGCGGATTCGAGTGCGGCTGTTTTGGAGTTTGAGAGAGGGGAAAGGGGAAAGTGAGGGTGGGTGCTTGGGGGGTTGAGTGCTGGATGTTGTGTAGACTGGTGCGAAGAAACAAGCAAATATGCTAAGTAGATATGTTTTTTTCCAAGTATGTCTGCGCGGCGGTGACTCTCACGCAGCTTTTCGGGGCAGGAAAATAATACACATTATTCAGATGTTGCTAACTTATGCAGCAAGACACACACGGGTTCTGGGTCTGGTTCTGAGCTCCGGGGAGGGGACGTTTCCAGCAACTAAACAATAATCGCTCGTAGTATCTATCTGAGAGGTTAAATCATACGACCGAGCGAAGGTTGGAGTGCTATGTCTCTCGTATATTTCAGAAAGGGATTGGATTGCTAAGCTCGCATTTATCCTCGCCCGGATTGGGCTAACTGCTAAACAAGTATCCCAGTCTGTGTCTTTGCACTCCATGCCTCTCCATTATTAATTATTGTTCCCAGCCAGCAGGAGTCAGTAAACCAGGCAGGCAGATCAAGCGGTTCAACTCCACGACCTTTGCCCCCATGTCAACAGAACGCGAAAATCATATCTTCGAAGGCCTGCTTCCCCCCACTATCTACTTCCCGTCCGACCTCAAAATCCCAGCTCGACCCTTGCATAATCCATCTTCTCGTCCTCCGTCGGCCTGCTTGTGTCGATATCTTTCTGATCAGGACACCTCTCCAACTTAAAAATCGTCCAGAAATAACCACCTCCATCCTCACTTCTATCTTTATTTCCATCATTCTTTTTCCTTTCTCCCATCCCACCACGCTCCCCCTTTATTAACTCCCCACCACTGCTGAACCCCTTCTCAAACCTCACAACCTTCTTTTCCATCCCAACAGCCCTATACAACCCCTCATACCTATACCCCACACACGGCCTATCCTCAAAATCGCACGTCCACTTCCTGATGACGCGGATTGGATTCCCAGTTGCGATGGACTTGGCGAGGATGAGTGAGCCTTTATTGGTGTTTGGGCTGGAGCCAGAGCTTGTTGTGCCTTTGGATGTAGTTGAGGTAATTGATTGAGGCTTGGGAAGGAGAGGTTTGACGGTACTGCTGTAGTATATTATCGAGCCGAGATCGATGTCTGTTGCTGGATACTTGGCGGATGCGGTGTTGGAGCTGCCAGAGGTGTGGCTGATGGGAGGGGGGGATGAGTTTGCTGGTTTGATGCTTGGGTTGGAGAGAACGACACTGTAGGCACCGACTGCGAGGGAACCGGAGATGCCACCGACTGGCAGATCTAGGTGGTAGTTCATCAGCTTGGCGTCCTTCTTGTCTGTAGTATTTTACAAAATGAAGCAGTTCAAAGGAAATGTCAAATGAGATATTCGAAACAAGTTAAAGAATGTTTAGACATGAAAAGAAGACTCACTATGTATGCCATCCCGAACCATAGCCAATTGCCTGGGAAACCAAGCTCCGACCTCAAATCCGTTATGCCCAATAACTGCTCCACTAGTAGACGTATACTCAGGATCTATTTTGTAGGACTTCGTTTTGTCTCGTCGGAGGAGAATGTGGTGCATGATACCTTGTACGCCGAAGATAGGGTGGTGTGACGGGGCTCTCTTCCATGGTATTTCTTCTTGTTTGTTGCTTGTGGGTATAGTATTCTGCTGAGTGTCAGGCAAAACTTCGTCTTCTGCCAAAACAATGGGCATATCTTCGTCTTGTGCAGATATGATAAGGACATCATCGTCAGAGTCCGGCTCAGACTTGACACTGTCATCATCTGAATCTTCTTTCTTCACAACCAACACTTCATCACTCTCGGACTTGACAGCCGTGCCGGTGGTGCCCAAGGTCAAATCTCCGCTGTTCATGACAACTGCTGGCTTTCCCTGCATCACGAGTAAGAAAATCTCTTTCAGGCGTTTCGCGACTTCTGGAACTGGGAATGGAAGGCCGTTGGTGGGATTGCTGAACATGGCCAAGATTCCAATGATCTGGAACTCTTTTCTATGTGAAACTCGAGTCAGCATATAGCACGAGGACATAGAGAGGGAGGATGAAATACACTATCTCCACCGTCGCCGACCCGTCTCTAGCCAACCGGCATAGCGTCACCAACAGCACCTTCACATCTCTCCACTGCTGACGCGTGACCGCGACTGCAATATCGTTCAGATCGGGATTGTTAGGGAATTTCAAGGATCTCATGCACGCTGTTCCAACTGCCTTTGCGGTATCCTTGAGGGCATGGAGGGTGGCAGGGTCATAATTGATGGGATGGGAGAGGATTTCGGGGCCGATGAATGTGACGAAGGCGTCGACGAGGTCAGATGGGATGAGAGGGAGAGGTGGATTGGTAATGGAGTGTGGCGATGGCATGTTGAGCTGTATGCACAGAAGTAGTCTGAGAATGGTTGATGTAATCTGGAAGAGAACCTGCGGTTGATAGAAGGCGGGCGAGGGACAAGTTTGAATTAATCGAGATGTTGCGTTGGTAGAAGAGGTAACTATACCTGGTCCGAAGGCGAGCGAGAAACAACTATCTGCTTCAAGGATGGGAAATTTTCCCAAAAAAATATAGAGATACCCTGAAGGATAATCCAACATCCGAAGGGGTGTTTGGGTCTTCGTCACACAATGGAGTGCATGTTCTCATGACGCGGTCTGAATCGCGAGGAACGTTTCTTAATTAAAATAGGAATTCGACCTTTAAAAGTTGGAAATACCTGAAATTCAGGTTCGTGATTCGAAACACCTACCGACTACGGATTTGCTGTCAGGTTCTCCCTTCTTCCGAAACGGCTAGAACAATACCATACTCGATTTAAAGATATAAATCATTATATTACAGGACTCAGTTTGTGTCAAAGCAAAGCATAGAAATCTCACCTCTCATGGTCAAGATTCACTTCATCCCTTGTTGACCTTCCCTTTATGGAACCTCACTGAGAAAACAACAACGCCACACCTGCGTTTCCAGATATCTTCTTCTCTCTTTCACAACCTACTACAACAAGACCATCTCTCTTATAGACTCGGAAGTACAACTCAACAACCATCACCAAGATCGACAAATCAAGACAACGCAATAAGATCAGAACATCTTTCGCATCATGAGTCGCACACCGGAAGCTAGTACCGTATTTTCTGAGTTGAAGATGTCTAACATCGACTCATTCGCCCCTGACAATATCACGGCGGCCGCCGGCAATGCCAATCCCCTCTTCACTTTACTCGCCACTTGGGTCGGTCCTGAGATTTCATCTTCTTCTTTTGGCGCTCTGCAGCCAAATGAAGCTGAAGTCATCAAGCATTTCTCTGACACAGCAAGGGCCGTCGGTCTTGCGTCAAAGAGACGGCAAATGATTGATGATGAGCAGTGGGAGGTCATTAAAATGCTGCTATGGAGATTGTGGCATATCATGACATTCGACAAAGAGCTGGGCCAAAAGTGAGTTCCTGGTCCTATCACTTTTCATCTGATCTCTTGGAGATAGGGTGAGAACAAAAATTTTATCTCTAGATAGAGACTGACTTGGATAGAATGAATATTAAGGGAATCCTCACTATGTTTACTACTCCAGCCAATAACTTCGTCACCCCTGTCCCCGAAGTTGCGGAAGACATGAAAGCTCGGTTTGAAAGCCAGAACTGGGGGGTTCCTCGGCCAATCCCAACAATTCCCACTCGGCAGAAGTCAAAAATCAAGGGAATTACAAAGAAGTTGACACCAGTACATACCAAAGATGAGGGATACAATGAAGGCGGGTCTGGTATATCATCCCAGAGTGGCATCTCAGCTCCGCTGTCTGCGTCATCAACATCCGTCCCTACAAAAAATATCTGGTCCGAAGCACCACCTGATCACTCCATCTACGGGTTAAATGGCTGCATGCATCACATTGCCCAGACCGATAGCAGGAATTACGAGATCTGTTGCGAGAAAGGGAATGCAGCTGTATTTGGTCACAACGGATTTGAAGTTGGCCAATGCTGGGCGAGACAGGTTGCTGCCGTGCGAGATGGCGTGCACGGTACGCTATCTATCTCTTTACCATTGGCTTCACTTGTTTTCTTGGTACTAAATGCTATGAATCATTCTCACTAACCTGACATCAAGGTTCACGCCAAGCCGGGATCTATGGAACGGCATTGGAAGGCGTTTACTCCATCATCATCGCCAGCACGTACGCTGAGCTGGACCATGACACTGGAGACCAAGTCCTATACTCTGTATCTGGTGCTCTGACTACTACCAATGCCGAACCCGATATCACCAAGTTCACCACGCGTGCTATGATCAGATCCGTGAACACGGGTACTGGAATTCGAGTTCTAAGAACAAGTGGCGGCGGTTGGAAAGGTAGTCCAAAAGCAGGAATGCGGTACGATGGACTGTATCGAGCGGTGGCCTATCAAGTGAGAGAAAATAAGAAGGGCGGGAAATTCTTGCAGTTCCAGTTAGAGAGAATGAACGGCCAGCCTGGTATCGATGTAGATCGGCCAACTTGGACGGAGAAATTAACTTTCGATAGGGTTAAGGACGGATATTAAATTGGGACGTGGCGTAGACGAAGAAATAAGTTATGTGACTGCAATAGCTGCGTTGATTTGGGAGTTTGCTTTCCTTCGATAGATGGGCTGGAGCTTCGGTGAATAAGGGGAGAGCATCAAGGACTTGGCGTTTGTATCGAGCAAAGGTAGATCGAAGGCTGCTATACTCTCCAAAAATTGCTTCTTTCTCTCTGGGTTTTCATAACCATTACTCATTGAAGCTCTGTACTGTCTCCTCCTCCTTTGCTTTCTTCTTCCTCGAAATCAGTCAATCTTCCTGAATTGGAGCTCAAATACTTTTCTTCTTATCAGCTTCAATATGCCATGGCAGTATTATATCGTGAGCCTGCGCCATCTCCACTTGTCACTCTTATCTCAAACTTTGTTCCCTTCCGCAGACCCAGGCCATGCTTCATCCCGTTCCACTTGTTTTCGCCTCTTTTGCCAAAGGTCACTTTCAAATTTTGTGTCTAAAAACCGATCTCCTTATTTGAAGTTATTCTAGGACTTCATCGTTTTGTCATTTCGTTTGTGGTAGAGTCTTGGCTCTCGCGAGTGTATTAATTCTCTTTCTTCGCAAATAGACGGTTCAGCGTACTAACCGATACAACTCGTTTCTGGGAGATGCCAGATAGGCCTGATATATCGTAGACACTTGTAGGAATAGGAGGCCTTGAGACAAAGCCTTTTTGCCTTTCCCTTGAAGCTGAACATATTATGACTAAGCCATATCTTGCCCACGTGTTTGGGGCTGTATGAGGTTGGCTGATGCCTATAGTCGGTGAGGTTTCCATGCGTGGAACTTGCATTCCACGCTCCTAATCGTTCCATAACATATTCATATACTCTCATGTTCCCATTCATGCCAAGATGGCCTCGTACAAGCCTCTCGATACCTCCAAAAATGAAGTACGAATGTTGACAATCGTTGAGGTTTCAGATACATGCAATCCCACCCTCGTTCATTGCATGTTGGAGACTGTGTCTCTGGACGACTTTACACCCGAATTCAATAAATATCTTAAAGGAACCGAGCACAAAGAGTGCAATCCGGAGATCTTGAGGTCTTGGTTCGAGCATGTTAACATAGCCGTGCCAGATGGGCACCCCGCATTTACCCCGCTCGAGCTTCCAGCTTGGAGGCATGCTCTTCACTACAGCGTGGACGAAAGAACACTAAGCAAATGGAATGATTTGATGGAGGACATTGATATCGATTTCGAACAGTGTCTGGAAATTCCGTCCGCCTTTTGCAGTTCCGCATCAACCAATTACCCCACACCGACTGCCCTGGAATCTCTCGGAGTTCAGAACGAGAAGCAATTTCAATTGCTTCCTCGATTCAACTGGGGAGACTATGAAGCTATCTCCTACTGTTGGGAGTCTGAGACCAAAGATCGACAGATTGTCTTGAACGGAACAGTTATCGACGTTCCCATAAATCTTGAAGCCATGTTGCAGAGACTGCGAACCTTACCAGATGCACATTCTGGTATCAAATTCTGGATCGACGCTCTGTGTATCGATCAAACAAACACTCTCGAGAAAGGGCATCAGGTCAAACTCATGCAAACTATCTACAATCGTGCCTTCTCCCTCGCGGTCTGGCTTGGGAGTGCCTCCGAGGACAGTGACCGAGCGATTGAGTTCATTGCCAGCATCACCTACCACACTCTACAAGAGGACAAGTTCGGCGAGGAAAAGTACGGCATTAATTTCGCAAAATGGGCAAGGAAACATAAGACTGGGATGACCGATAAATTACCTGATTTGCCATGGGAAGAGCTCCTCACGTTTCTCTCCCGCAACTATTGGCACCGATTGTGGATCATCCAAGAGCTGGCTTTGAATCACAACATGACTCTCTTTCTCTGTGGAGAGAAGAGCCTTTCGAGAAGTATGATCTTGCCGAGCCTGTCAATTCTGTATGCGCCACGCGGAGACGATCGACCAAATTACACCTGCTTCAGTCAAGGTCGTCCCAGACTCAACTAGCTACACATACGGGAGCATATGGTCCATAATCTACCGGGTATACTGTCTCCTTACGCTTCCCGATGGAGAAACAGATGAGATTCAGATGGATGATGTGTTGGATCTCGGACGTAAAGCAAATGTCAAGGAAGCGGTCGATAAGGTATATGGCGTTCTAGGGTTGCTCCCTGTTGGGCTCTCAAAACGCATCTCGCCAGACTACAACCTCACACCTCATGATGTCTACTGTCAATTTGCAACGGTCATCTTACAAGCCTTTCCAAATCTTGATGCCTTGTTTTCTTGGTGTTCCTACAGTCCTGGATTGGGTTTACCATCTTGGGTTCCAAACTGGTCGACGCAATACGGCAGAAACCACCTGTATTGGCTGAAGCAGTGCAGTGCCAGCGGATCAAAGGTAGCACATTGGAATGTGCCGAATACATTTAAGAGTCTCCATTGCCG
Organism: Cadophora sp. MPI-SDFR-AT-0126; assembly: GCA_020747065.1. NCBI lineage: Eukaryota > Fungi > Ascomycota > Leotiomycetes > Helotiales > Ploettnerulaceae > Cadophora > Cadophora sp. MPI-SDFR-AT-0126. The sequence goes on along the minus strand of JAGMVK010000022.1, from coordinate 968,271 downwards.
AGGCTTTGTTTTTGATACCATACAGGGGATGAGTGGCTCACTGTCGGAGACGGACTCCTCGACCTGGCTTGGACTTCCAAGCGACTTCGAGCCTTCACCTGATTTGACTCTCAGTCAATACAAAACAGTGGCTGATTTGGCAGCAGCATTGCGCAGAACGTTGGTACAAAACTTGACGTATCCAGACGATGAGCTCTACGCTAGGACGACCCTCGACATTTGTTGGGTTCCGGCAGGACTTCTGAGGGACCAGACTGGGCATTTGGATACAATTACCAGCAAAATCAAGGATGTTATGTCTAGCCCTTGTTGGATTCCATTTCAGCGTTTCCGTGACGCAAATGCAGACTTTCCCATATTTGGATTCTCCTTCAGGGACTTCTTCCCAGCAATCAACTTCCCTGGCCATGGAAGCGATGCTCCGCATGAATCAGGGTCAGTAGATAACCATTTTAAGATGCCAAGGATCAATACGGATGTTCCCAAAGAGCTTGATGGAAATGATGCTCTGGTCATGAAACGAACAACCCTGGCACTACAAGGTCGTCGATTGATAACTACCACCAGTGGTTTCCTCGGAACAGCGCCAGAAGCAGTTTTGAAGGGAGATATCCTGACCATCCTCTATGGATGCAGTTACCCAGTTGTTCTGCGACCATCTTGTGACTCGTTTTTGTTGATTGGGGAGTCTTACATTGACGGTGTTATGGATGGAGAGCTGGTTGAAACCAGAGAGGGGGGAAAGTTCGAGGAAACTGACTTCAAGCTCTGCTAACTGCTACTCACAATCATGAACGCTGTCCCTGTGTCTCGGCTGGTAAACTGTTCAAATTGAGATGTACATGGGGTGTACGGGAGCGGAGTGTCCTGCGTCCCCTGGTAATTTTAAGCGAATGTCAACAAAGCTACCAGTTCACTACGGATGGCCATGAGACATTCCACGAAAGGCTATACACTTACCTTGAACATCCAATCCCCGCTTAAGTGATCTAATTTATTGATCAAATTGTGCTTGATGACCAAAAAACTGTCAAGTTTCTGGCTCAGAACTCACGTACTCTGCTACCAGGCTGCTGATCTGGAGCACATTCTGATGCCAATGTTAACGACACATACTGCACACTTGTGCTTGGCATCACTAAATCGAGTCATAATTCAAGCGTTGTAAAGGTTCTTAAGATGATCGATGCTGACAAGCGTTCGTAGAGGTACTTAAATGTCTCAGAAGCTATGGAGTTGTGTTTTCCTAAGCAATTGATCAGAAGCACCCCCCGCCGACACACCCATGTGCTGAAATGTTGCCAAACCTTCGCGTCTACCTTCTATGGCCATGTTGCTTTCCCCCAATTTTCATCACTTCTTGCTTCTCATAAGCTTGATTTGTACCCCGCTCGCGTCAGCCCCAGCAGCATTGTCGTCCACCATGCTCTTCTCAGCCTTTCTCTTTCCAGCCTTTCTCTTTCCAGCCTTCGCTCTGGCATTCTGTCTCGCGATCTTGCACAGTGCATGCTCCAAATCAACCACAGTCAACTCTCTCCCTTGTATGTTCTTGCAATCTGCGACGACCTGTTGAATTGTTGGCGTATTCCCAGAAGGGCTCTCAATGATGGCAAACACTCGAGTGAGAACATGCACAAGCTCTTGTGATGTCGCTGGTGCAAGCTGATTCGTCTCCTCGGCCACGATCTTGATCGCGCCTTTCGGTCCAGACGTGCCGCTCTTCATCATATGGTCTGCAAGGTCTTGGATGGTAGGCGGCTCACACAATCCGTACTCGGAGAAATCGCTTGTAAGCAACCAGGCGATCAGGCCGTGTGGTGGAATTGCCGGTATCTTCTTCCCGATGAGTTGTTCGTAGAGGGCTGCAAAGGTAGGCACCACAGACTTCGATGTGATCTTCGCTGCGATATCGTAGGAAAGTTCCCAAAGAGAGGAGAGCATGTTTGGAATTTTTGCCTTGGTGATCTGCAGCTGTCCGTATGCTGGGACAGGAAGCTTCAACCCGCCATTTCCCCACAGCTGAATGGCAGGAGCCAACTTCTGAAGGTCAGGCTGCTTGTCTCCTTCAAAAGTGATCTCCTCCAGATGTTCCTTATTTCCAAAAGCAAAAGTTCTCCACACGCAAAGTTGGAATATCTTCTGGTTCGTGAACTTGGATACGTCGTCGGGTACAGGGAGATGGGCTAAGATGAAACGCATCGAGGAACCGGTATGGCGAAGTGGGAAGAGTCTGTCTGATAGCATTTCGGAAGAGAAAGCTGATTTGATGTATGCTTGGCAGTCTGCTGCGCCAGGATGCGAGCTGTCAAGTGGGACATCAGTATTGCTGAGCTTTATGCTCATGTGCACTCCTAGGCAGAGAGTCTGGACCAAACGCGATAGAAGATGGGTTTCATACTGAGAAAGACCCAAATATCTCAGCTCGGAAGGATTTGGACTGAAGTAGATGTTCGCCATTTTTTGTGAATGATCTTTGACAGAGGGACGCTGGAGAGTATAGACGGTCTATAATGCGCGAGAAATGGAGTTAAGGAGAATAGAAAGACCAGTCAAGATGTTCGATTTGTGAGAGATGAGAATGGTGGAACCTGAAAGACGCCTCTTGATGGAAGAAGTTATCATTAGCGTCTTCAACATAGAGCCAAAAGGTTACCATTAAAAGATTCACCTGTGATGCTCTAGATAATGTATACCATGGCTTCATCTGAAGATCGCTCTATCCTCTTCTGAGGACATTCACTTCACGATTTTCTTCAAAACTTGAAAGCTTGAACGTCAAGATACAAGGATGCCCTAAGGTAGAAAAACAAAAGAAAATCCTGTCAAAATACGAGACTCCTTAGTCGAGCCGTGGCCAAGGTCAAAGATAAGTCCGGTGAAAAGGAACCTTAATGCAGCTTGGAGACTTGAAGACATTTATACATCTAACAGTCCACCCGGAAGGAATGTTTGGTGAATGTCCAAGTACTCCTTACATTCCGAACCTTGAGAAGGGCGGTTATTGGTGTTGGAAAAAACATATTGGATGCTCGACGCTGATGGTGCAAAGGCAGGAATGGATGAAATATCTGTGACAAAGCTGCTATCCTATGCTCAATCATGAGATCTCCAACCAATAAAAATACATTCTGACATCATATCACAACTCCTGTCACTTTCCTCTCCTTGTCAGGCAGAGAGGTTTGTCAGGGCGACTGAAAGGAGCTTTAGTTGGTGAATTGATCACGTGAGGTGTATAGCCCATAGTTTCGAGGGCCAGTGGCAACAAGACTAGATTGAGGCACTCGGAGAACTGCATCACTAAACCGGTTTGATTAGCCACTGTGAAGCTTTCTCAGTGCGACGGGGACAAAGATCCATTCATGCCGGTTGCACAACCTTAGGAGTCCAAGTATATGATGGAAGAGAGAGAAAGAAGGAAAGTCAGTCCAGTCCATAGGGGGTATATTGATCAAACACGATACAGGCATTGGCCAAGAGGCAGCTGCAAATACTTTCTCTGATATCTCTAGCTCAGATGCTTTCCAGGGGGCACAGTCGGTACAAGGAAAACCTCATTACAATCGATCAGCAATTCACCACCCTTACTTCGGCAAAGTCTTATATAATTAAGAACAAAAAATCAGAGACACAATTGGACATTATGTAGCATGCCGGGGAGGCATCCTGGTCTGGCCTGCAGGTTTCTCGAAGATTAAACGCGATCCTCCACCTGCTGCCCTGGCCATACGGTCTTCCCACTTTCCCATGGTTGGTCCTTCTCGAAATCCGTTGTATCATCACGGGCAACCGTAACCACAGTGGTCTTCATGATCTTGGTGGCGTCCTCTGGCGTCTGCAATGGTAAGATCATGTCTTCGCTAGCGTTGTTTTTCAAGTCTCCAGCTTGCATCCTGTCGCCGCGTGTTCCAATGCTAACGACGCTGTGTTGATTTCTAGAGTGCTGATAGCCGGATGGGATTTTGTTCATCGGGAACGATCTATTGGCTCTCCTTGCTGCATATCCGGTACCACGATCTTTTGAGGTATACCATGTCGAGTTCTCGAGTATCTTTTTGAAGAGTGGCTTGAGACAGGGAAGGCAGGCTGCGATGATACCAACGTTGACTTCAGTTCTATGACAAGTTAGATAGGACATAGCGGGAAAGAAAAGACCCACGTAATCCAGATTGTCAAATCCGTTGAGTCCCAGAGGAAGTCACCGGTTTTCCCATAATGGCTGAGCGTGGTGGCCTTGATGATTGAAGCAGCCGAGGCACTGCCATTGTGTAAGCTTCTAGTTCAATAATCGATAAACTGTGAGGCTTACAAAAGCCCCAAGCTCATTATGCCAATGATTGAGATCTTGACCCTTGTATTAATTTGTACATGCCAAAGCATAGGAATTGGGAAGAGAGCGAGAATAAAGTCCGTGATGATCGTCAATGCTTGGAAAAGCTTAGTCTCCAACTCAAACAGGATATACCGTGTTAACTTACAAACGTTTGCATAACTAAGACCTCGAATTGTCTCCGCAGTCCAACATGTAGTGATTACCGATGAGTCCCAAAGAACTGCTAGGTTCCTGCATTGAAAGAAGAGTGTCAAGAGTGCGACTAAGGTATACAAAATCATGAATGATAGAAGGCCCCAGAGAAATCTTTTGAAGCTTTTTGTGGACGCGATTCGCAACAGAAACAGTGCTATTGAGACTTTGGAAGCCGTTGTAGCAATGAGATAGATGGGTTGGGTGACGAAGTTGAGCTTCAACCCAATTTCAACCTCTTCTGGATCGAGGTACGCTACATGCCGCCCAGCACCATGTATTACTTGTGGGATAATGATGAGCCATCCTGTGAACGATAGGCCCTAAAGTACATTAGTTTGCGACTGAATGAGGTCTAGATTGTGTACCATAGCTCCAATAATAACATAGTCCTTAGTGTGTCAGCCTCAAGTATACGCTGTCGGGTGTTAACAGGCAACTTACATCTGGTCCAACACTTCGAACCATGAAAGCACGCACCCATAACCGCACCAGAGTTGTAGCAAGCGCAATGATTGTGGTAATTGTCGCGGCTGCAATTATTGCTGGACCTCTATTGTGGTCTGGTTGGTCTGCGCCAGGGAGCACTGCCACCACTGTAGAGTTGGACGACATTGCGACTAGTGATGGCAGAAAAGCCACTGGAACAAGCAGCTCGCGAAGTCAGAATATTGAACTGCGGAAAATAAGTGGAAAGAAGACAAAGCTGAGCTTGCTTATAGCGAGGCTATGAGGAACGCCTTCTGCCAGCTTTCTTTCTCCAAAGTGATTTGAATCCCCGAGCACTTTCTTATCTATCATTATTGACAAGTTGTACGACAATGGCATTGCGAAAGACTTCCAAAAATCTTGAAACAATCTGACGGTAATGTCCCACCTAGGTACCTGCTGCAGAAAGGCGGTTTATATCCACCAATTTGGGTTCTTCGTCCGGGCGGAAGTCAGGTTTGAGTTTGTTTGACAGCCTCAATTTAGCCCAAATGTAAAACCGGCAGTCTCTCGGCAAAGGTTCTGGAATAGAATGTTATCCCAGTTCAATTTTTCGCTTGTGGGGTTTTACGTCGGGGGATGCTACTGTTATGGAAACCCCGTACGAGGGTCGTCAATTCTCCTTAAAGAGTGGCTCTTGCGGAGACGTGAGGTCTTATATTGGGGCGGGGGAGACTACTGTTGCGGAGCTGACAGTTGCGTATGCTATGACTCAGTTTACATAAGAGCAGGGTGTTGGAAGCTTGTGCTTCATACAGGGGAGAACAATCTGAGGTTTCCTATCTATGATCAATGAGCCAGATTTCACCTGTTACAGAAGAAAAGAACGAATTGGATTGGTTAATTGGTTGACACCCCTAGTAAAGTGGAATATTCTTGTATACTACAAAGACGCGAAGGGTCAGATTGTTCGGACAAGTAGGTAGTAGGCTGCTGAATCTGAAACCTCTTGATGGTTGATTATTAGAAGTATTGGATGACGTTCTAGTGGAAAAACACAAGTTAAGTCTTCACTGGAAGTCAGGAGTCAATGCCATGTTGATAAATCTCCCGCGAGTCATTACAGTTCTTGGCGGCATCCACCTTTGTGCGATAATACACCCGTACGCGTACAGATCAACCGAAACCTACTGTCACATGTCCGAGCCATGATTCGATGCATGGCTACAGAATTTCGGGGTCCACAGACCCTTGTGGTTTGCACCGTGCTCAAGTCATTGTTCTCCCAAGATTGCCAAGCAAATTTAAGACTGAGATCCGGCGAACAAGCAATCCCTGCCATCGAGATATTCCCCAGGCGTCTTAAGGACTTACAGTCTCGAATTGATATTTCAAGTGCTTGGGGAGATCCGAACATTTTCTGAGCGGCCGTCCATGACACACCTACAGTGTGGTAGTAGACTGAAAGTACGAGTTCGTGGTCGTTTTAATGTCAGTCCTCTCGCTTTTGCTTAATCTGACATTGAACACTGCAGCTTCGGAAACTGGATGTCTTTTAGCGAGCGCATTCGTGCAAGGCTCGCACGGGGGCTCCAGGCTGACCTTGACGATTTGTGTAAGTCTCCCGCCGTTGCCGAGCTAGCTATGATCCTTGGACTTCGGCCAAAGTCAAGGGTGAACCGAAATGCAGCGTGCTCTATGCATGACCGAAACCTAACCTTTGTCCGACCGCCATTCCCTGACTCAATGCCACAAACAAGAAAAAGTTGGATGATTTGAGGAGATATTTTCGTCTTTTCATTTCTGGGTTTTTTTTTTTTTTTTTTTTGAACATTTTACAAGAATAACTATCGATATCATCACGATGACTGATCTGCATTCTATGGTGTTTTGCCTCCACAAGGTCCTTAATCACATGGTAAGTTTGGGTGTCTTCATACAATCGAGTAATGGCACTCCTTGATCCTAGCTTGTCTCACAGTAAATAGACCCATATTCAGCATTATCATTCTTTAATGATAGTGGATCTTCTATTGGCAAATCTCGGGGATCACACACCTGTATGGACGAGGCTGGCCAGTATCTCGACGGGGGGAAAAATCAGTTGAGACACAACTATTGATTACAGGATCATAAATGATATAAGATCTCCTTCAACTACCAAACTCTTCACCACCGCGCTCGCTCAATATCTCGAGACGATACAGATCATCGAACCTCACTTCACAACATCCCATCTGTATCGGTCGACATGCAGCTTCAATTTCTCGTCACCGCGACGCTTTTCCTGGGGGCAGTACTATCTCATCCTGTCCTGGATGCCGATGCCGCAGCAAAGGCAACGCTTAATAATCTGTTGTCAATCGCCAAACGCAATCAACATAAGACTCTGGCACAGGCGCACAAACGGTTTCCCCGTTCAACACAATGCACTGCCTCGAACACCTCCGTTCGAAAAGAATGGTATGTTGAAACCAACTTTCCAACTTGGCTCAAGGCTAACAGTTCTAGGGGGGCTTTGACGGCCGCAGAGAGAATCGCTTACACTGATGCCGTTCTGTGCTTCCAAGCGAAGTCCCCGTTGACTCCTACGAGCCAAATTCCAGGCGTCCGTTCGAGATATGATGACTTTGTTGGAACCCACATTAACCAAACTCTGACAATTCACTACACCGTAAGTCAACAGTGGCAGAAGAGCTCAGCAAGTTATTAATCCATTGATGTAGGGAACCTTCCTCGCTTGGCATCGTTATTTCCTCTGGGTCTATGAACAGTCCCTTCGAAATGAATGCGGCTACAAAGGAGCTCATCCATATTGGAACTGGGCTCTGTTCTCAAACAACACTGAAGCTGGTCCAGTCTTCGATGGCAGCGCCACCAGTATGTCAGGAAATGGAGCCTATGTTGCTAATAAGGGAGATCTGGTCTTAGTACTTCCGCCCTATCCTGACGTGAGCCTTCCGGCTGGTAACGGTGGTGGGTGCGTAACATCAGGTCCCTTCAAGAACATGACTGTCAATCTTGGTCCGGTTTCTCTGCCCATCAACGGAGGTGGCTCCATTACTTCCAGTGGACTGGAGTACAATCCTCGTTGCCTCGTTCGGGACATCGGCACTGCTATCAACAACAAGTACTCGAACGCCACCGCAATTTCAGACTTGATCACCAAGAACGATGATATCTACTGGTTCCAGACAGTCATGCAGGGCGTGCCTGGATCAGGAAGCATTGGCGTCCATGGAGGTGGCCACTACACGATCGCTGGCAACCCTGGAGCCGATACCTTCACTTCTCCTGGCGATCCAGCTTTCTATCTTCACCATGGAATGATCGACAGAGTTTGGTGGTTGTGGCAGAATCAAGATCCCGCTAAACGTACCAATGCCATCTCTGGTACTGGAACCTTTCTGGACTACCCAAGCTCGCCAAACACCACTCTCGATACAATTATTGATCTTGGCTTTGCTGGAAATACTGGATATGGACCCATCCCGATGAGAGATTTGATGAGCACAGTCGGTGGACCATTCTGTTACACGTACGATTCCTTGTGAGGGGTGTTGAAGACTCGATTTGAGGCTACATTAAAAGCCTTGCTCTCGATGCAAAGCAGCGGAAGCAGTTGTATCACCGATTACCCACATTTGTCAGGGAGCCTCAGGAATGTGAACAATTTGATGAGCTAGGAATGAGTGATGAGGGAAACAAAAATATGCATGTTGTGTTCATGAAAATAATTTAACAGATGTGGCTTGTTGGTTCATGTGTACTACTGGTACATATGCTTCCAGAAGTTTGAAATTCCATTCAATATTTCAACTTCTCATAAATATGACGAGAATGCTTGATGGAAATCAAGACAGGAAACGTGGGGCTTCCAGGCGAGCGCCTCGTTTTGGTGCGTTGTTCAAGCAAGCACAGCCACAGCCACCAGAGCCTTATCGCCAACCTCTCCAACCTTCATTGTATCGCAGGGAGGATCAAATACTCTTACACCTGCGTAACAGACATATTTTGTTCCTTCCAATACGGTGCCGTCTTAGCTTCGTGTCTCTCTCCTTCGACTGTGCTCAACGAAATCTCGTCATAATCACCAAAAGTCCGTGCCTTGCCACCAATACAGAGCTCAACATGCGGCTCCTCAACACCTTAAGCTACACTCTCCAGGACTTCACAGGGAGCGATATCCCTGACTATGCTATACTATCGCATCGTTGGGAGGGTCGAGAGCTCACGTGCCAAGATATCCAAACCATCCGTTTTGGTCCTAACATACGCCCGCTGTTCAGAGACGAAGATAGTCACATCGCCAGGGGATGGTCAAAAATCGAGGGTGCTTGTACCCAGGCTCGCAAAGATCATTATGACTGGATATGGATTGACTCATGCTGCATCGATAAGACTAGTAGCGCAGAACTTTCAGAGGCAATCAACTCGATGTTCGTCTGGTACCAAAATGCCGAGATCTGTTACGCCTATCTATCAGATGTGGTCGATCCCATCGTGAACACGGTCAATTGGCCACCACTTGCTATTAGAAATAGCAAGTGGTTTACGAGAGGCTGGACCTTGCAAGAACTTCTCGCACCGAGATCTCTTCGATTTTTTTCAGGCGGGTGGGCAGATCTGGGCCTCAGGGAAGAACGTTGGGCTTTGATTTCAGAAATCACAGGAATTGAGAATCCGCGAAGTTTCAAGACAGCTAGCATTGCCCAGAAGATGTCGTGGGCATCTCGACGAGAAACGACGAGAATCGAAGACAGGGCGTATAGTTTGATGGGGCTATTCGGGGTCAACATGCCACCGCTATATGGAGAAGGGGAGAAAGCTTTTGTTCGACTGCAGCTGGAAATTTTGCGGATCTCGGATGACGAGTCAATATTTGCTTGGGAAGATCCTGATGATGACACTGGTGGCCTCCTTGCACGCTCGCCTGACGCATTCCGAAAATCTGGAGATGTCAAACGACTCGATAGCACGCAGTACGAAAAACCACCTTATTCAATGACGAACAAAGGACTTCGAGTCGAATTCCCGGTTGTAGCTGCACCACAAGTACACGTCGAACTCTTCGATGCTGACGATACATTTTTGGCATTTCTCCAATGTAGGCGAGCCAAGGGTTATTCCATGTTGGCAATCGTATTGCGAAGAATCAGAGGAAGCCTGTACACCAAAGTATCATCAGGTGGACTGCTTTCCATCATCAACTGGAATGATTACGTACAAGATCAAGTGGAGGGCCAATACAGTATGGTCCAGGTCAAACAAGTAGACGATTCGGATCTTTCGTTTGCGGGCCTTCCCCAATATCGATTTTCAGTTTCTACTGAAATTCTCAAGTTCAAAGACTTCGAAGTAACGAGTCGCTGGGTATCTTGGAAATCAACGCTTGAAGGTGTCTGGGACTCTGAAACAGTCCCAGATGAAGAGACATTTATCGTTGACCGTGATACAGGTGACCGAGGCATTACAGCAATGATGGAATTCTCAACTCCCGGGCCAAGGAGGGTTAGCTACTGGATGGGGAAACCAACAGGGGTACTCGGTGATAGACTCATCATGATCTTCAACATACATGCAGGTCGAGCTCGTCTTGGTCTTTTGATACCCGCCGTTCCGCAGACGATGAGGTCTATTATAAAGCGCGTGGTTCAGCCGGCGGTGTGGGATTCTTGGATGGCAGCTGCGATGCCACTACAGTCATCGAAAAGACTGATGTCTGGTTCCAAGATTACGTCGCAATTGGCTCGAAAGCCTACTGATTTATGGCTGCGTAGTTATCAAGCCAACTTCTCATTCGAGGATCCGCTTGAGCTGGCAGTAGGTGTCCAGTCAATTCATGATCGCGTTGAACTTCCGAACAACGAAGTTAAATCGATTGAGCGACGCAATTCGATGTCGGCAGACCCAGACGTTAACTACTATGTTCGGGCTTATTTGCTGGGTGAGGGCATGTGTCCTCATTCTGGGCTTATCAAGCTCCCTCCCTTGGAATGATAGGAATACTGCGATACAGTAATCATGCTCGATTCTTTCCAAGTGTCTGGATTGTCTTTCCAAGGGCAGTCGATTCTTACCAGTACATGACTGTCAAACAACCATCTCCATACAGTATGCTCATGATGGATAGCCACATGCCGACAGCGCCAAAGAAAGCTCCGATAGATTTTGCTCAATCTCAACTTTGAAGGGTCGCTCAGGAGGACCCAGTGTCGGTTCTAGAGGGGGAGCCGAAGCGAATGCTTGTTGGCATGATCAAATGATCGCACCTGGCAATGTGTGCAAGGCGAAGAGAATCATATACACAATGGCAACGTACAAGACGCCATCTTCCAACAATTCATCAACACACTGTCCTTTCGATTAACGAACTTGCAGCACTCAACACGCACATATCCGAGGACTACATTCAATGCAATCGCAACAACCCCAGCAGTCGCCAATGGAGCATCGATAGCTGCGGCAAACTCTTCCTAGTGACTTTCACTGTCTCGCGAACTGGCGTGCAGGATTATCTGGCGTGGATTCATGCAAAGGGAGAGTTGCAGGGCGTGGTTTCGTCGGCGGCTGATATCTTCGGCTTGATGGAACTTGCTCCAGGGAATTTAATGCTCAACCTCGGGACATGAAGTTAGGACGAAGCTCTCGTCGAAGCTTATTCAGTATGAAACAAAAGTAACTTGATGCAATGATACCAATGGCCAGCGATGAGAATGTGTTTTAGAGGTTCATCATTGATTACAGAGCGAGTATATATTCTCCCCAGACACACCCCACCCTACACTTCACCAGCATCAGGAGAGTCGTCTTCATCCTGGTCATCCATCTCGATCCCTTCTCCTTCCGTAGCAGGCCGCCTGTCTCTTGCAATCACTCGCTTCACAAATCGAAAGAGACGAAGGACATGAAATGGGAATCTGAGGCTAGATTTCCAGAAATTCTTCAGCCATGCTCTGACACTGGCGTGGTTCAATGCTAATATTGCAGCTACAAGAAATACCGTCGCGATGAAGAGACCGATGAGCGTGTAAAGCCAGTCATGGAATTTGGAATTGGTAAATATAGTCTCTTGCATGCTGAACACGGTAGAAGCTAGAGATGGTGGAAGATACAGCTGGTGAGGGAGTCAGATTGTCCAGACTAGGAAAGTAGCAGGCTAGCTCCCACATAGGGAGGAACTCACGATAGTGATAACTGTCAAGGCTTGAATAAATTGACTCTGAAGTCTTGTCGTAATTGTTTCTGCATGCGCTGCATGGGTAACAATCTGATGTGACATCGATTAGTACATTGGTGGTTCGTCAAATCGTTCTGGTAGATGAGACACGAGTGGAATGTGACCCTACACTGTTTGTCATATTCTCAAATAAGTCGGTCCGATGAAGCAGCGAGCCCCGGAGATCTTTCATTTCAATGATATTCTTGTCAATGGCAGCCAGAAGTAATCCCCAAGATGGATTTGCCAGTTCCTCTGAATCAGGGTTGTTGAAATACCTGATCTCGCCTTCTTTGAACGTGTCCCAGGCGCCGGTGATTTTTGATATCTCATGCGTAAATTGTCGCAGAACTCGAATTGCCCAGATGAAACCAGGTTGTTGTGTGATCTCCAACTGAGACTCCGCGCCTCCAAAAGTTTCTCGTCGGGTGAAAGCATATATCTGTTCGCGACTTAGCGTTGATGAGGATATGTAACAGACGATACATACACATGGATCGATGTCTTGAAACAGTTGTGATGCAGTATTGATCCATTCCTGCTTGACCTGTTCCACTCGACAGGAGAGCGATTGCAGAAAGTAGTGTCGCGGATTCCACTTTGGCAAGTTCAAGTCGAACTTTCCGCCCGAGTGGAAATCCTTTGGTGGGTTGGACAGGCAGTGGACCTGTTCTGGGTGCTCAGCATCCTGGAAATAGAGATCAACAAAGCAGTAAGCAGTCCAGAATCAATCATCTAAACCTATGAGCATGACAGAGATCTGGGCTTCGTGTATATAGGCTTTAGAAGTTCCAGCCCCTAGAGGAATCACTTCCTCTGAGCGACGGTGAGGTCTTCCCCTGGCTCTACCTCGAGAACCTTCCTTGTTGTTTCTCTTTGTCATCTTCATTGGGCGCCACGCACGGTAGGGGAGATGGAATTCTAAACAGAATATTGGCCATCCAATTGACTGTAGATAACAATTAGTATCTCACCCGACCTCTTGGCAACAAGGACAATGCAACTTACAGGTATCTGAATGCCAAGAAAAGTCTTCCGTGCGAGGTGCTTGTATACAAAATCACGGAGAAATACGCATTGGTTTTGAGATGCTGTCGCCGCGAGAGAGAGAACGCATAGAGAATCAAGATCTGTGATATATCTGACCTCAAATTGTAAACGCGAGAACATAACTGGATTGGACCAGGTGGATTCTTACATCAAACGCCTCTCTGCATCAGCATAGTCGGGAAGAGCGACTCGCTTGAGGAATTTCAGTTTTCAATCCGACCTTGGGTCAATTGGTTTAAGTAAACTAACCTTCCGGGATATCTCACGATAGAATTGAGGTGCAGTGAGCGGCCCCAGAAACTCTCTGGAGCTTCCTGGATTGCTAGAACCAATGACATTGTTCCTATCATCCACGAGCACCATGGGCTTCATCGAAGAATCTGAATGTGATTTCTTCAAAACCTCCAAATCTACCAGCTGGAGGAATTCGGTAAGTTGAAGCTTACGGTAAAGGTATCGCTCAACGTCGTGTTCACATCGGTCGTCAACAAACCGTTTAATGACATAGGCAGTCGATGGTTGAGGAGTGTGGAAGATAAAGACCTTCCTACCATTCTCAAGCCTTGGTTCTGGATCATGTGTCATTGGATGATCTTCAGTCTCATAAATTCTGGTCTGGCGACTACTGAACTCAGGCTTCCAGAGAAATGCATGCTGTCTGAACTGCGCAGAGAGTGCCATAATTCATCGGGCCAACACCTTTATGAACTCGATATGGCAATTTCCGCAACGGTTGTGGTTACATTCAGGACAGGTGGGAGTGGCTTGAACTTCCATGCCAGCGCAGGAGCCACAGTTACACTGTTGTACTCGAACGTCAGTATCATAATATCTGAATGATTAACCAAGGTGTACTGACACATGACCACAGCTGCTGATACCGATAGGATGGCTTTTGTTTTTTACCGTCTTTTGTCGAATCTTTGTTCGCGTTCGAAGATGATGGCTGTTGAAAATCAGCGCAAGGCTGGGAGGCAATGGATTCTGGGATCTGGCGGCTAGAGCCTCATCATGAACGCCAACATGCACGCCTGCTGTAGATGAACGAAGCCAGCTGAAATGACTTGAAGTGAGCCTGGACTCACCATGATGACAAAGTTGCCCTTCGGAAAGACCCTGAACGTCTATCTTGTCGTCCTTGCTGTTGAACACTCCGATATCAGAGTTGAACAGTCGCAGTGTTGATAACAGTATGAAGAGCGAGCAGAATACACGCAAGTAAGGTGCGGTACCTTCTTATCGGTTCAGGATGACGCTACCTTTAGTCACAGGTAAGACTGCGTCTCTGACGACGCCACTGAGCTCGGATGCGGAAACAGCAGGCGAATAACGAGTAAACGAGGCAGGCTCACAGAAGGATTTCTTCCGTGGCGGCAGCACGATAATTTGAGAGGCCGGGAGTCATATGAAGAGGCAGCGGTTCTGTTACCGAGTAAGGATGATTCTCCGTGGCTGTGAATAATAATCAAGCAAAGGCACAGATATATTGCCCTGATGGCAGGATAATCGAGCGTGAAAGGAGTTTGCGCAAGCAATGAAAGCAGACAAAGAGCAACGTGGAATGAATACTGAATGATCAGACTTACAAGCCCCGTGGATACCAGGATAGCTGAACGCAGTTGAGAAATTGGATGGGCTTTCAGGAGTGAGGCAAGTCCAGTTTGTCAAGTTGTAGCAGACGTCGCAAGCGAGATGTGCCTAGACTTTAGTACGGAGGGTACGAAAGGTACAATATTATGGTCAGGTAGTGGGGCATATCCTACCTCACTCACTCCACCTCCAAGTCAACCGACAAATGCAAACCACAACTCGAGCTGGACTTGAGCCTCCAATCTCCATGATACTCACATACTAGCAGGAGCAATGGGACAAGGACAGTCCAACGGTGGTGCCCAACGCGCATCCACTGAGCAGCTGAGCCATGAACTGGTATGGCCAACTACCCCTCCATTCTCTCACCAAAGCTAACAATTCACAGGCCATCAAGTTCGCAAAACGCTGCTTCACCCCCCTCGAACTCTACTCATTCCAAGATGTCTTCAAGAGCCTCGCAGACCACCAAGACCATATCTCCTACCTCAAAGAAGACACCATCGCGCGCTTCCTCGAGATTCCCGATATCCTAGGCGCATCCTCTATAATCTTCCAGATGGTGTCGTATCTGGGCGCGTTTCCATTCGGGCAGGATGCGCCGGCTGTGCTTGGGTTCGAGCAAATGATAATGGTGGTTGTGATTATGACAGAGAGATATCAGCGGGTGTTGAAGAAAGGAAACCGGGATCGAACGAAGCTGCTGTTCCGAAGTCTAGCTGTCTACGATCGCGGTTCGCAGAGTGAGGACAAGCAAGAGGAAGCACAAGCTACAAGACCTATAAGGAATCATATCCCCGGATTTGCGGTAGATGAAGCTGCGAATGAGGAGGAGGAAGAGGACGATGATGATTTGGCTCTGGCTGCACTGGAATCACTGGACGCGATCGATGTCTTCAAACACGGAGATGCACCGATCAACCAAGCATCCATACCATCCGATAACCTCAAAAAACTCATAATGCTCCTCCTCCTAATAGCGCCGCTCTCCACACAAGAGAGTCTAGCACGTCACGCAGAAAGACTGTCAGGCGATCAATTGGAAGGGCTTCGAAAGACAGCAGACAACATCCTAGCTGCGTTTGTGAACGTGGAGAAGTTCCCCGGGGTGAAGATCCATCAATTCAATACTGTGATACCCATTTCTTTGCCCTTTCTATTCAATGGCTTCAATCCTTTCTTTGAGCATTTCCTCTTCTCTAAAAATTTCGACTTCACGAAACGGAAAGACTCGTCTACTGCGCCATTACCGCCACCGGATCTGGTGATGGATCAACCGCTGTTGCCACAGACAGGAGAGATCTTGGATCTAAATGTGCTATCACAACTATCGTTCTTCCTGCCTGGTGCGTCGCTGTTTAGACAATTAAGACTACTGTATGCCGGTGGAGATGCAGGATTCTCTATGGGAAGTTTCGAGACCAAGGTGTTTAATTGGAGAGCTCCGACCATTCTCCTAGTGTCAGGAAATAGGATATCTGATCCACCAGAAGGAGGTCAAGAACGAGCATTCGCAGACACATTACCGCCCAAACGATTCCCAGACAGCAGCAAATCGACGCGTGTGGTATTTGGGGTATACACGGCCCAACATTGGCGTCAAACGCACAAAGAGTGCTTTGGAGATACAGACACCCTACTCTTCCAACTCGAGCCCGTCCATGAGGTCTTTCACGCATCGTCACTAAACAAAGACTACATCTCCTTCAGCAAACCACCCAGCGCCCATTGCGGCATCGCATTTGGGTGTCCACATCCAAAGGCCAAACAGACCGCCGGTCTCAGCGCACACGTGAATCTCGGCGCTGTCTCCCTCCTGCTCGACTCCTCATTTGAGTTCGGTGTCTTTACACACAACTATACTTCTGGAGGTGGCGCGTTCCACAACAGTGAGACTAGGAAGTACGATTTTCAGGATAGGTTTGAGGTGGAGAGCTTAGAGGTTTGGGGTTGTGGAGGGGATGCAGAGGCGGAACAGCAGAGACAGAGGTGGGCTTGGGAGGAGAGGGAGGCGGAGGCCAGGAGGAGGGTTAATCTTGGAACTGGGGATATCGACGCTGATAGGGCGTTGTTGGAGATGGCGGGGTTGATTGGCTCGAATAGAAGTGGTGGGTCTATGAATTGATGATTGATATGAGCGGTGTTTGGGGTTGGATAGAGATCTTGAAAATAACGATAGATTATGGTAATACGATAATGATGAATGCAAGGCAACAGACGGTCTGGCTTCTATTTAATATGAACTGGGAGTCTTAATGACTCGGTCTCTCGCAGCTTAAACTGTTATGCCAGAGCCGACAATAAATTATTACTGAGCGCTCAATAAATAACTATAGAAGGCTATTCTGACTGACCATGGGAATTTACCATACGTCCGATATCTAATTCAATCAAGAGCCTCTCCTCGCTCTCAAAGAATACCTTAGAGAGTTGAACTCCACTGAGGTTTATCCGCCGGAACATCTCCCCTGTCAAAACTGGCCCGCCAAGGCCGAGATCGCGGGGTCCACTAAAACAATTTCGAGCTCCCATGACAATCGAATGAGTCTTTCAAACCACCATTCCTAGTCAACAACCGAGCAAAACACACAGCGATTGACCCAATTGCACCACATACACGATGGAGAATGGAGTCAAAGTCAACGGCCAGACGAATGGCGACAGCAGACCACGCACACCGAGCTTGAACTCATTCTCTTTGACTGAATACACCACGCTGCCTTCACCGCCGAGCGAGAGTCCTACGTCAAAGATCAGGGGTGTAGTGCCCGAGGAGTTTATCCTGCCTAATGGATATCCAGATGTATATACTATCTTGATGTATACACCAGTCAATTGCTAATCCACCCAGTACCTCCGTCTAATCCTCACCTCCCGCGTCTACGAAGTCGTCGAAGAAACACCCCTCACACCCGCCACGAACCTCAGCAACAGACTCGAATGCAAAGTCCTCCTCAAGCGCGAAGATCTCCAACCAGTATTCAGCTTCAAGCTCCGCGGCGCATACAACAAGATGGCGCATCTGGACCCGAAAGTCAGCTGGAAGGGCGTGGTAGCTTGTTCGGCAGGGAACCACGCACAGGGCGTGGCGTACTCTGCAAGGAAGCTGAAGATTCCGGCTACGATTGTGATGCCGGAGGGCACGCCGAGTATCAAGCATTTGAATGTGTCGAGGCTGGGAGGCTCGGTGGTGTTGCATGGGGCGGATTTTGATGCGGCGAAGGAGGAGTGTGGGAGGTTGGAGAAGCTGCATGGGTTGACAAATATTGCGCCGTTTGATGATCCGTATGTTATTGCTGGGCAAGGAACCATTGGTATGGAGCTGTTACGGCAGACCAACCTCCAGAAGCTGAAGGCTATTTTCTGTTGTGTGGGCGGAGGAGGACTGATTGCTGGGATTGGGGTTTATGTGAAGCGTATTGCTCCGCATGTTAAGATCATTGGTGTTGAGACATATGATGCCAATGCGATGGTGCAGTCACTGGCGAAGAGGGAGAGGGTTGTATTGAAGGAAGTTGGGCTTTTTGCGGATGGAGCAGCAGTAAAGACTGTGGGTGAAGAGACTTTCCGAGTTTGTTTGGATGTCGTCGACGAAGTCATCCAAGTCACAACCGACGAGACCTGCGCAGCTATCAAAGACGTCTTCGAAGATACACGCTCTATTGTCGAACCAGCAGGAGCTCTAGCGCTGGCCGGTCTTAAGAAATACGTCGCAGCCAACCCTTCGGAAGATACAAACCGCAATTTCGTCGCAATTGCCTCAGGAGCCAACATGAACTTCGATCGACTCCGCTTCGTCGCCGAACGAGCAGCACTAGGAGAGAAGAAAGAAGCGCTGATCAGCGTCAGCATCCCCGAGAAACCCGGCGCCTTCTCCGAACTCATCAAAGCCATCATGCCGCACATGGTAACCGAATTCTCATACCGCTATGCTACGGATGCAGTAGCAAACGTACTCATCGGCCTCTCCCTCACCTCACCAGCTTCCCAACGAGACGCTGAACTCGCATCTCTACTAGCTCGAATCTCGGCCGGTGGAATGACACCCGTCGACCTCTCCGGCGACGAGCTCGCAAAATCCCACATCCGATATCTAGTCGGTGGGCGCTCTGGCGTCCCTCATGAACGACTCTACATGTTCAACTTCCCCGAGAGACCAGGCGCACTCGAGAAGTTCCTCACGACGCTGAGACCGAGGTACAACATCAGTCTGTTCCAGTACCGCAACGCGGGCAGCGACGTGGGCAAGATCCTGGCTGGAATCTTGTGTCCTGATGACGAGTTGAAGGAGCTGGAGAGCTTTCTGAAGAGGATTGGGTATCCGTGGGAGGATTGTACGGATAGTGCTGTTTTTAAGACGTTTTTGCGGTCATAGGCATCTATGCGTTTGGTTGGAACGAGTGAGTGTGTATTTGGATGAAGATACGGTGGGGACATTTGAGGTTAGCTCGGCGTTTAGGGGATTGGAATAGAGGCGTGCGGCTTATAAAATGGGATGAAGGTTTTGGAATAGATAGATAGATGCAATCCAAATGCGAAGATTTAATACAATTCCCAATTCTCTATATTTGTCTGGTGTTGTTTTCCTCCCTCTCGAATTTAAGTTTGGCGAAAATGCAGCCCGATATGTAAGGCTACAACATCCGACCTTCAAAATTCAAGCCTGGACGCCCATGCGTTCAACCTCAAGCTCTCTCAACCTCTACGCCAACACAACACCCCCCTCCCTCCAAACATACAACACGCTAGCATTGCACGGCGACGAAACATGATACCATCACCGTCCCTGCTCCTCCGAACCGCCGCGCGCGTAGTCTCTCCGCCTTCAATCTCACAATGCGCAAATAGACTCGCGGCCTCAACTAGCACAAGCACGAGTCGAGCTTTCTCCGCACTTACGAATATGGGTTTGGGGAGACCGCTCATTGGAGCGGGGAATGGTGTAGTAGGGGAGGTGATAAGGCGGAATGGAATGGGACAGGTTAGGGGGATGAAGGTTAGGAGTTCGGTGAAGAAGCTTTGTGAGGGGTGTAAGGTATGTGCGATGTGGTGTTTTCCTTTGGGATTGGGATTGTAGAAGGGCAAAGATGAGGACTGGGCTTTGGAGTTTGGATCCGAGTTTTGTAAGGCCGTATTTGGAGCTTCTAGTATGTTGCTGGAGAGCCGCAGGTGGGATGGATTGTATTTGGATACACTTCAAGCGTTCCCATGGTTGGTTGCTTATAGGAGTGGCTTGGGTTGCAGGCAGGCTGGAAGAGATGAATACCGAGGCTAACTATTTTCAGAGCGTACGCAGGAAAGGAGGGAAGACGGGGAAAGGACATGTGTATATCATCTGCTCGCTGAATCCGAAGCATAAGCAGAGACAGGGAAAGTAGGGCCTGGATTTGAGAAGGCGGGAATATTTTGGAAGACGAATTTGACCAGAGTTGGAGAAATCCATGACTGGCCGGTTCAATGCTGGAGGACAGTGGATGATCGAGGATGGATGATGTACAATACAACACTGCATGCATGGACTGGCGTTTGGGTTCCTACATGTTGAGATTACAAGATGGACGGGTCGTGTGTACAGAGAACATAGACGGAAGGTTTTGGGAACGACGTTGGACCTCAACTTTACAGCTGAGGTCGTGTATTGCATCGCAGCAGAGACCTATATACCCCTCTACACCTCATGCGCATCAATTTATGCTGCGGGTGTCGCTCTAGATGTCTACAGCGTCGTTCGGACACTGGCGTACAATGTGCATATATATCCAGTCCAACGTCCTCATAGCCCGTTAATATACCTCTCCATAGTCTCCCACTGCGTCCTTCCCGTCGAGATCAGGTATCGGATTTGTGTCTGCGAGCACACTGTCAGTCAGTCATGGTCTTCCACCGCCTTTGCACATCTCTCTCCTGCTCGCAACTCGTTCCTCCTGGCTCCTCAATCCCAGACTAATCCCAAACCAATCCCACTCCAACACCCCCCTCTCCCATAAAATCCTCGCAGAAAATAGAAAGTGAGAGCAGCAAACTCACAATATCCCCAACTCCCCTATTCCTCACAAACTCCTCCCTCGCAAACCTTAACGTCTCAGCCTTCGTGCTCGGATCAGCGATCTTGCGGCATCCTCTGACGATACTGCGCCATAGAGAGAGAGCTTTGCTGCGTTGTAGGAACTACATAACCAATCAATCAGTCAATCATAAATATCAGTTGGTAATACTGCATTGCAGTGAGGGCATGTTGTGAAATGTGGTAGTGGGAGGGAAATTGAGGGGAGATATCGATCGTACATGGTCTAGGGAAATTGTACTCGAGGCGAGTCTGGTAGGTCGTTTCCTAGCTTGCGATGCGTAGGTGCGACATATTGGGCGTAGGAGTCGGGATTGCAGGTGCATTGGGCATTGCATCTGCTTTAGTGTCGTGATATTTGTTGCTGTAGGACAAAGTACAGACGCTGATAAAAGTTGAGGCCGAGGCTGAGGTGAAATGACGGAAACGAGCTGCAGCGTCAGGCTTGGCGCTGATGGGGTATTGCTGGTGGAAGAGTCGCGTCTCCCAAACGCGTCTGATTTTGGAGGGTTTGTGATCTCACGAAAGGATCTTTCACTTAAGATACTCAGATTGAGATCGACACTTGCAGATGGCTGGGATCGATCGCATTGATGTTACGAATAGTGAGAATTTAAAAAGGCTTCGTGAAAAAATATTTCCGGGGGTGTGAGTTTGCCTCCGCATCTTAAGTGAGACTTGAAGCTTGAAACAGCATCAGGATTCCTCCTCACTCTTCTCATTTAAATTCTTTTCATCTTTCTCAAAGCACTAGAATGGCTCGGAGGTCGTAGACTGACCCCAGAGCCTCAGCAGTTTGCACCCTATCCCTCAACACTACGTCCGGCTTCTTTCCCGCCGACTTTACAATATGCTTCAACTTGATCGAAAGCACTAACTCTAAAGACTGTTTTCTTTCTCGAAAGGCCAAGTGAGCTTTGATAGGAAGGCTCTGAAGCGAGGCCACTCGCAAAGTAAAGTATGCGATGAGTACATTTGCCTGATGCTTTAAGGAAAGATCTCGCTTACGTTCCAGGCGAATATGTAGAACTCAAGTGCCAAGGCTAAAATGGCCGACATAATTGGACTTTTTGCCTTTGATGACTGTAGCTTCAAGTAGTTTTTGTCTCTTAAACGCCAAGTGAATGTGCGATTCTGATGAAGACAGGTAGTACTACTCAAACGTTGTTTCCTGTAAACCTTCTCCATTTTGCTATGGACAATTGAGATATCGATCCACCATGCATGTTGCAAATGTTGACGTTGGAAGCACAATACCGAACTGGTTTTCTCCCTGACATGCGAAATCTCCAAGTGAGGCACTTAATTGAACTTTGTCGAAGTGAGTCAGCCTAACACGAGGTAGTGAGCTTCTCGCCAAGAGCATGGCCTGATCTGTCCACCCTTTGGCGTTCTCTGAGATGCAATATCAATGGACAGGTTCCACGAAGCTGAAAATGCAAAGGTTCGGAATATTAGCTCATCTGCCCATTTCACAGCAAACGGTATCTAGCACCAAGTAAGCTTGCCCCCTTACTTCCACATCGACGAGTCAAAAGCAAACACTAGTTTCATCGGCATGTTCGGCACCGTTGAAAAGGGGCAAGGCTGACGCCACATTTCTCAGCCGTACCAGCCCACGTTCGGAACATCCCTGACGAGGCTGCATTCTCGCTCATGATATTGGGATTCGTTCATCTCCCAGCCGAGAATTAAGCAACGTGTCGGGGCCGTGCTGCGGCTGCGGTGGTGAAGGATGCAGTGTTTTGTTTGGGTGCCGTGCTTGGCTGGTGTGCTATTCTAGTCGGTGGAGATGACATGTTGGGTGGTACTATGCTTATTATTGGGTATGATGGTGTCGATCAGGATGCTTTGAGTTTGTGGGAGGATTCTGGGGTTCAGCTGTGAGTCTGAGACTGTTTTTTTTTTATAAGGCTGTGGTCTCGCACTTTTGGTGTTGCGTCCCTCGTGCCTTTGTCCTTCCTTTGAGAAAAATCCTTTTCGATTCTGCCACTTCACACAGTCATACCTTTATATTTCAACTTCAATCAGTTAAAATGAACGACACTAAGGCCCCAATCACTGAGCAGCCAGCTGGCCATGCTCAGCCTCAACCCACATACATGAAGTACAAGGAACAGACCGGAACAGAGGAGTGGAACAACGACATCTGGGACTGCTTCAAGGGCGCTGATAACCTCTGTACGATATCTTTCCGAAACACACTAGCTTCTAAGTGGGGCCAAAAAGCTGACTTGTGTTGTAATAGGTCTCAAGGCAACATTCTGCTCTTGCTTCGTGTATGGACGTACCCAAGCCAGGTTGAGAGATCCTACTCTTGCTGGATATGAGAGAATCAACAATGATGTGAGTTTTATTAGCGTGTTGAAGATATTATACTAATCAATATGACAGTGTCTCATGTTCGCTGGCCTGAACTGCTTCGGTTTGGGATTCGTGTACGTCCTATGTTCTATTTCGTCTTCCCCTGTCCTATCACTTCCCAGTTTATGCATGACGCACAACACGAAAGGATTGAAGCGAGAATCCGAACTGACCATCGCTTTCTACAGTCTCGAATTCCTCAAACGCTCCGAGATCCGCGCCAAGTACGCCATTCGAGGCGATGCTTTGACCGATGGACTTCTCTCTTTCTGTTGCGGCTGCTGTTCCATGATACAAGGCGAGAAGGAAGTCATTGGTCGTCAACAGACTGCTGGTATGAACCAGGGCTATACCGCACCACAAGGAATGCATGCTGGTCCTCAGTAGATGGTCTCGGTGATCGCACGCGGGGTCATGGGTGCAAGGTCTTTAATGCGACGGAGGCGAGTCAGAGGTCCTATTTGTATTCCTTTTCGAGTCCGGATGTGATACCAATTTAATTTCGAGATTGTTTGCTTGCTCCTTGATTGTTCGAAGCTTATTTCTCTATCGTGCGCCTTCCTATCCTCTTCCCTTGCCCACTTTCAGCCCTCTACCTTGGTTTGCTTCCGAGCATCGTCGCTGTTCTTGCTTGCCTGTTCAAAAGGGTAGCTTACATCCCGTATCGTATGAAATGCAGGCTAGACATCGTGGCGCAGGGCCTGACGCCAAAGCGCCTCACGCCAAAGATGTCGAGAATTCCTTGGAGAATTCCATTTGATCTTTCACGTGATCGTGCCTTTCTTTGTTGTTTTCGCATGCTGAAGCGAGACGTGAGAACTCGACCTCTCCCGATCAAGATCACAGTGTATTTCTTGCCAGGTAAGTTCTCAGCAATAATCGTCCTCTATGGATTCAAATCCCTTCAAGGTTATGCTCGACATCTGAGCCTCGCTAGGTCATCCGTCACAGCCATTGTTTGACCAACGAGCTTATCAGCAGTGTCGGGATGATGCCCCACAATTCAAGCTCCTCCCACTCTTAAAGCAACGACACTCGAGCACTTCACATTACTTCGCCACTAGATCGCATTCTAAAGCTTAGTTGCGTTCGATTCCTTGTCAACTCTGTATCTCTGACGGCCGCGGTCAAGAGCCGGCGGCTGCGGTGGGCGTCGGGGCGTCGGCAGGCATTTATTGGTTTGTCTCGATGATTTTCGAACGGTGGTTCACCAGATGTTTACCTCGTTCGAACCGCAAGCCATAACTGAATGTACTGAAGGATAAGTGTATGAAATCGCCCTATGATCGAGAGATTTCTTTTCTCCGGGTACGATGGACTTCTTGACAAATTTGATCGAGCAGCATTTGAACGGTAGTGGAGACCCCAATTGATGAGAATCCGTGGATGTGAACGCCCCCTTCTAAGAATCCCCCATTTTTGTTCAACTTAAGGTTATCAGTTCCTATCATAACCCCAGCCCTGACTATCGATACCTATCTATCTCCTTGAGATTTAGCTAAAATAGCCCGAATGATCAACAGTTGTTCAAAATACAAAAAAGTGCGATTCCCATTCAAATGTCAATTGAAGGTAATATTGAAGATCTCGCCTCTCGTGCACAATGACATCCTACCTATCCCAGCGCAAAGGCGCTCTTACAGCCAAGCTTTCCACGCGAACCAAACTATCTGGCTGGGTCCTGGAAAAACAACCGACATCTTTCGCCGAGGAAGGAGAATGGACAAACATCGATTCGGACGTTACGCCAGAAGAGAGACGAACATGGTCGTCGATGACTATTGCTGGTTTCTGGTTCAGTGATGCTTTGAACGCTCAAGGATGGGAAGCTCCGAGTTCGATTATCAGCGCGGGATTGACGTGGAAGGAAGCGTTTTATTTGAGTAAGTAATTTTCCTGATTGTTTTCCCGTTCGTGATGACTTGGTACTGATGAGATGTAGCAATTTGTGGATCACTCGTCGACACAGTGCCATTGGTGATGAACGGACTTATGGGTGCCAGGTTGCACATCCCCTTCCCAGTGGCGATTCGTTCGTCCTTCGGCTTTTACTTCTCTCGCTTCGCAATTGTGGTTCGTATGGCGACGGCATTGTTTTGGCATGCTATCCAGACTTGGACGGGAAGTACTGCCACGTTCCAGGTATGAGATTCTTCCATGTCGATCCATTGTCAATCATCCCAGTATCCAGGCTGACAATCCCAGATTATCCGTTCCATCTTCCCCTCTTTCCTCAACATCCCGAATCACCTCCCAGAAAGCGCCGGCATAACAACACAAGAAATGATTGCACACTTCGTGTTCTGGAGCGTCCAATTCCCATTCATGCTCACACCTCCACACAAGCTAAAGTACTTCTTCTATTTCAAAGCTATCATCGTGCCGATAATCTGCACAGCTGTGGTGATAGCCATGACGAAGAAGGCGCACGGTGTGGGTGAGATTTGGAAGCAGGGGTACAGTGTTCCTGCTGGAAGTGCCAGGAGCTGGATGATTCTGAATCAATTCTCGAGTATTTGTGGTGGATGGTAGGCTTCCCTTACCACTTACCATTTAAAGTTGGCAATGCTGACACCAACAGGGCAACAATGGCAACCAACGTCCCAGACTTCACGCGCTACATGAAACGTTCTCGCGGAGTCTGGTGGCAAGCCCTCCTCCTCCCTTCAATCAGTCTCCTCATCGGTACATTCGGCATCATCTCAACCAGTTGTGCCAAAGTAGTATATGGAGAATATATCTGGTCTCCTCTTGACCTTGCGTCTCGCTGGCATGGACCTTGGGGACGCTGTGGTGCGTTCTTCGTTGGTTTCTGCTGGGTCGTGGCACAGATTGGGACGAATCTGTCGGCGAATGTTATATCATGCTCGAACGACATGGTCAACTTATGCCCGAAATATATCAATATTCGACGGGGTGCGATCATCACGACTGTCACGGCCGGCTGGATCATGGTACCGTGGAAAATCATATCGAGTGCGCAGAGCTTGTTGACGTTCATGAGCGGACTGTCTATTTTCCTTGCACCGATCGCTGCTATGCTGGCTGCTGATTACTGGATTGTCAAAAGCCGGAAGATCGACGTGCCTGGCCTCTACCGTCGACACGGAAGGTACAGGTACAATTCTGCCGGTACAAACTGGAGAGCTGCGATCACTTTTGCTGTTTCTCTTGGCCCAAACCTGCCGGGCATGGCTAAGGCTGTGAACTCCGACATCAAAATCAATGCGGGTATCGAACACATTTGGGATATGAATTACCTCTGGGGATTCTCTAGTGCGTTTGTACTGTACGTGGGGCTGAGTAAGGCGTTCCCGGCTGAAGAAACTCTGTTGGAAGGCATGATTTGGGATGATAGTGCGCAGGAGGGCATTGAAGTTGGAAGTAGTGGAGACGATAGGGAAGGTGAACTGGGCAGTGATGGGAAACTTGCTGGAGAGAAAGTGAAAGCATTTTGATTGGTTGTGGCAGGAGGTAAAGGAATTCGCTTGGTACCTAAAGAAAAGCGAACTTGGTCAATGAGTCTTGAGCTGAATCGCAAAGTGGATGCTGCAACTGTCTCTACTTCATTTGATTCCAGTATGCGCCAAAACGTCCATGGTCATGAACTTTTGTGTCAACTCTCCATGTGCCATAATCTAGCTCCTCGTGCCTGTCCTTTCCTCCGCAATCTGTCTCGCATAAAAATCCCATCGATTGACCCACCACGCATAGACTGCTTTCGAAATATCCGCGAATGACTTCTCCTCGGGCTCCCAATCATTGTCCCACCCACCGGGTAATGTAAGCACAAAAGATTCAAGCGAACTAACACCTGGTTCGTTATCATTCAAATTGCTTGCTCCATCCTTTATCTTTCCATTCTCGGCATCCTCATCATCATTGGAGGAAGTTGTTGCATTCGTTGAAGTAAGATCCTCAGAAGCAACAATCGATTCATCCGAGGAATTGTGAGCACTCACCTCCCCTCTTTGTCGTGAGGGTGATGGGGATCTGCCCGTACGAACACGAGCACCTCGATCTTGGTCATGACCATGCTCAAGATCATCGTCAACCTCAGACACCAGGATATCGAGTGGGCGATGACCGAGAACGCCAGGTGGACTTTTCGCAAAATGTTGTGCAATAATTGGCGGAAATGACTCCAGTCCCTTATCTCGAAGTTGCAAGGCGAAGCTTCTTAGACGACGCAAGAGTTGACTATCACCCAGTCTGCTCATACCAAACTCACGATAGCAATCTATTTCTGTGAACGTTATGGGCGCTTGATCCCAGGTGGCAAGTACATCTCCCTCGAAGTTATCATATACCTCCTCCCAGGTCTCTCTTGTTAGACATTTGCGAGCTGCCCCTGTCACGTGGTACATTGAGCTTTCAACATCTCTTGACGAGTGCGTGGTTCTATTGACACCTGATCTTAGACTTCCACGTTTCTGGCTGATGGTATCAAACTTCCATCCAAGCTCAAGGAGAATATTGAAGAGATGCCAGAGCCATTGGCGGGGTCGATAATCCACTGGGCTTGACATTATTGCCGCGAAGTCCACGACTTGCCGTTCATCGAGTCTTCCAAAAACGAACTCAACAACATAGCGACAAAACAAAACTTCCCAAAACTGCTATCGCAGTTCGGATGATGCGTCCGACGGGGGCCAGATACCATTGATCTTGAGATGCCCAATGGCGTAAGATATCTGGTGGCGAATCAACCATGTCTTGCAGTGTTTTGCCCAAGATATCCCATCACCCTCTGATAAAATTCTATGAAAGATCTCCACAGGAATCGCTGCGAACAGTTTGCTGTATACTGGGAGTGAAGCAGCAAGGACGAATACTTGAGCGACAGATCTTAGCAACTCTGAGAAGCCATTTCCATGATCTGTACAATGGACTGTACCATACTTTGAGAAGCCCATCGCAGGCACCATTTTCTGCTTCCGAGGATCCCAGAACAGGAAGCCTTTATCTGTTTTGACGAATAATTCAAGGTTTTCGAGGGTGATACGTGTAGCTGAAGAAGATGACTGCACGGACGGGTCAACTCGATCCGGCATGGCGTGTCTGGGAGGTTCGGTCGCAGCTAGCGGTATTGATTGTGCTTTTTCAGTCCAGGCTGCCTTTGAAGAAGTTTTCAGCTGATTTTGGGCTTTTGAGAGCAGTTTATTATCGCCTTCTTGTGGCAGTGCCTCCATGATCCGTCGTTTCTTCGATCGATCCTCGGCACCAGCTTCAGCATGAGTTTCGTCTGGGAGATGTCGGTGTGATATGAGCTCTGGATCCAACAGATCGTCGAGGGTATAGTCGCCATGGATCCGTTTGAAGCGAGGCATGTCTACGATTCTGACTTCGATTGTACCAATGGTGATGATCTGACTTCAGGTCTGTCAGAACTGTATTTTCTGCCATGCGCAGAGGAAGAGGATCTTGCCGGGAGGGACTCTGTTCGAGCCTCTGACTGAGCGCGAGTACCACGAAGTGGTAAACTTGCAGTTGACAATGGATCGGAGAGAAAGTCGACGGCGATCAGGTCTGAGACTGACGGAGAGATCGGAGTGCAGTCTCGTGGGCCGGTTGCAGTGAGGTGGGATCGATCACCCCAGGCTTAGATTGAGAACGGGGCGGGGAAAGAAATTTTCCAGCGGAGAGCGATAAAGAAAGCTTGATACTGAAGATAAACTGAAAAGACTTTTGAGAAGGGCTGCTCGAAGATTGACGTCTGAAGGTGAAGAGCACGGAAAGCTCAAATCACAACTGCAATCTGTTGGAGGTGTCAACGACGTTTTCAGTATTGGCTTTAGCAATGCTAAACCAACCAGACGTAGTGAAGATTTCGATCCATAACTGTAGATGATGAGCTGTTCAATGGTGCGAGGTATTCAGAAGGTGAACATGGAGATGGAAAGTCAATCGATCTCATTAGCCCTGCTCGCTTAGTGCCGACCACACAAAAATGGTGAATCCAGGCCGCGCTGTCAGAGATGCGGAGCAAACAGGTAGAGGGTCAAATGGTAACAGGCAAGAAGTTGTGTTTACGATGTAGGGAGCGTTACCGGAAAGGACCAGATGAGGAATCGTGGCGATCTAAGGAAGGAACGGATGAGCAAATAACGACGACGGATATTTGTAGGAGAGGATGGGGGTGGAAGTAAAATACATCAACTAGGCCTGTGCTGAAAAACTGGAAGTATTTTATATCATTACAGGACTTATTTATTGTCTTTTTCTTAACGATTTCTAGCCAAAAAATCGTCCGTCGTCTTTCATTACCTCCTTTCAGACTTGGGCATCCAACACCCGCTGCCCCAACCTATTCCTCGGATTTATTGGAAGCCCCATTCAAAACCTTGAAATTTCCAGACACGCAATCTTTATCTTCTTCTTCCAATTAATCACATCCTTGGGCACCGGCTGCTTCACATGGCCTGCGAATCAGGGTGGGTTATCCCCGAAGTGCTGCCGAAGAGATGGCGGGAAGTGCTCTGGATCTCGCTGTCGAAGATCAGCCGTAAAGCGTCGTGGGAATCTCCACTTTGCTTTCTCGTCTGTGATCTCTTTCTTTCCGAATCCAGGAGTACAATCCACAGATCTGTAATCATTTTCTTCACCTTCCCCTGTCATACGCAGATGGACTGGCACGGAATCTAGAAAGGGTCTGGGAGCAGGAAGTGGACTGGATCTGTCTAAACCATGAAGCATTAATTACTCACAAGTATTCAATATATCAGTCTCAAAGTGCTCAATCACTTGATTCCAAGACTCTCTAGCCAAGCAATTCCTAGCCACACCTTCGTTCGACAGCTGCTGGGAAACAGTACCTGATCGTTTCGTCCGGTCTGCAGGAACAGCAAATCTGAACCTGACCTCCAACAGCAAAATAAAAACATAGTTGAGCCATTTACATATGGCCGACTCGGGTTTGACATGATCTTATGCAAATCAATGGTACCTGCCCTATGGTATGCCCCAAATACAAGGTCCACGATATCAGGAACGCAGCACAAGTCCCAGAACTCCTGCCGCAGCTGGAAAGAGGCTTCAAGGTGGAGGCCAAAGTCCGAAGAGCTCAAATGTCGCAGCTCCAAATGTCGGTCCATCCTGGATGAAGAGCTTCTTCGCAACTTTCTTGTTCCAATCGCGGAAGATAGGGGATTTTTTCATTTTGTTGTGGGACTCCTGAGGAGGAACCATGTCCAAGACCCTGTTAGGAATGATCTTGGATAACTCGTCCTGGCTGATCTCGGTAGCTGTAAATGTGATTACATGACAGATTTAACGATCAATTTTCCCAGATGGGTATTCGTGGCGGTCTCTCGACGATAGACCTGCTTTAATTGTTGTTTGGAAATGTTCCAGTATAGTGGCTTCCCTTCTTTGATGGTGTATAGCTCGAAAGACTTGAGAGTTCCACCGTGGCTTGTGGGCTCGAGAACGTTCGTGTAGGGCAATTGTTCTTGGACCCTTACCGCGGCGGGAGAGAAGTCTTCGATAGACGCTACCGAGAGATCTGATGAAGCACTAGGATTGCTTGGTTTATCTTCATCCACGGCCGAAGGAGCATCTCTAAGCATCGCAGCGGTATAGCTTTGGGTATGGTCGAGGATGTGTGATGGTTCGCTGGGACCGCTCATTTCCGCCTTCTCTGCGATTGTAGGTGGTGGAGTTTCAAGCATCGCGTCGGCATCGACCTGACCACTGTCCGAAATCTCTAAAGCCTCGCGAGCCCTACTCAAATCATCGATATCCTGATTTGTAGGTGGATTTTGGCTCCTTTCCATCTTCAGTTCATCGTCGCGAATGTAATGGTCGATATAATCGTCATGACTTCGTTTGTGATTTATCTTGAGGTGTCTGGACAGCAGTAAGTATTAGCCCAAGATGTAGTAGACTGAAGAATCAGTTTGCCTTATAGAGGGTGCCGGGCTCGATTTATCTGTATTTCGATTGTCTCAGAGGCTGAGACTTGATAAACTTTCTTTTTTTTTTTTTTTTTTTCGAGACTTGAGTGTCCTCAGATCGTCTTTCACAAGCACTCCAGCGCACTAGATCTCGACCACAGATTTATGTTCCTCGATGGCAATAAAGACGGTCCCGTCTGGTAACAGACCAGCCCGAAGCTTGGTTTCTGGTGCATGGCTATGCCTCGAACGTGTACATCATCAAGACGCTGGCGACTGAAAGGATTGTAAAAGATGACGAATAGGGCGGTAGTGTTTTATGATTGCACCAAAATCATAAAGATACCGTCATACCAGCCTGAGTTCCCCTGTCGAACGAGGACGTATCGCAGTCCTCTTGGCAGATTCCTTGAGATGGAGAGGCGAGAACATTCGTTGGACAACTGCTTGTGATAATTTGCCTCCCGTTTAGTCTTGAACAGTACAAAGTGAATGTTTCGTTTGCAGCAAGGTGTAATTGTAGAGCATGAAGCAATTCACTGTAATGCAAGGTGAAGTTCTCTCCTCTCTCCTCTTGTCCACCGAGCACATCAGGATGTTCAACTCTGCATTGCTTCGTCTCCCAGCCAAGATAGCGTGCCAGGAAACCTCGGTCTGCGCTGATATCATCTTGGAATCAACTATCTGTGTACAGGATGATACTAGATAGAGAATAGAGGCACTGAACATGAATATGATTATGGAACATCCAAAAGCCACATTTCGTATACCCCGCTAAACCGTATGATCTTGGGTCGAGGACAAAAAAAGCATCCGCGGAACACTCATCCTTCCACGCATTCACTGAACAACTCCATACTGCGATAATGACTCACTCACAAGAGAAAGCTTCATATTCAATAGAATACGTCAGAAGAACATGTATCAATTAGTCCGTTGTTGACTTTCCAGTCATGGAAACAGGTGACTGGCCACACTTGGGACGCTGTTGATCATGACTTGCAACTCGACAAACGACAGGAAAACAACAATCATCTTCGTTTCTGAATAAACGAACAATAAGAGTGATGTGAGCATGAGTTTTGGGGGGGTTATGCATCGGCCATCGAAGGGTCTTCGTCTGAGCTCGTTGCCAAGTCCAGTAGTGTTAATAGGTAGACCTTGAGATAGAGTTGCCGAAAACACTTCGCTAGAAAAGAAGGTAAGACTGATTGGCAAAATGGGAAGCTATCAGATGGTTAGGGAATTGACGTTCTTGGACCTACAGAAACCAAACGTGGTTGACTGGCTGCTCTGCTGCACGTGCTGCCTGCTTCCAATCAGTGGCCACGAGTGACATTCCCCAAGGCCTCGGCAGAGATACCTATCTTGATATAAATGCGACAAGCAACCACATCTTCAAATTCCCACCAAAGGATTTCCGAGTGAGCAAGGCAGTAATGGCGATCAGGAAATGGCACCTGGGCCAGCTTGGGAAGCAGCTGTGGGAGGTCGTTGGACAAGGGTGGTATTTAGGTTTCACTAGCTTTGGAGGCCCACCAGTTCATTTCAAGATCGTCAGTCTTTGAACAGCAAAAACTCGAGATCTTCTCGACGAGCAGCTGCTGATAAGATTTAGTTCCACGATAAATATGTCAACAGGTTGGGCTGGATCGATGAACAAATGGTACGGTCCCACCACGTTCGCAAGGCTCTCCCAGCATTTTTCCTGCGATAAATTGCTACTGCGCTGTTTTTTTCCGTGGTCCAATGAACCTTAAGAGGCTGAAGAAACGATGATCTTGAAGTACTGATATTCTTTAGTATCAAGAGCTCTTTGCAGTCTGCCAGGCGTTCTCGGGACCCGGGAGCACAAAGATGCTGTACTGTTTGAACCTCATCCACGATGGATTCATTCCTGCGATTGTTGCGTTGCTGATCTGGTCGTAAGTCCTCATTTTCAACCTTGGATACCATTCTCACGATTGCAGTCTCCCAGGCGCTCTCGGAATGTATGGTTTCTCTGTCGGAGTATCCAATATTGGCGAGACCCTGCCGAGGCAGGTGTACGCCTTGCTTTCAGGCCTCAATGCTGCCGTCGTCGGAATCATCGCTCTTGCAGCTGTACAACTTGCTCAGAAAGCTATAACTGATAAGATGACCAGGATCTTGGTATTTCTCGGAGCAACGGCTGGCCTGATGTACAATGCATTATGGTACTTCCCGTTGCTGATGTTGTTAGGCGGCTCTGCTTCTGTCATCTTTGACTACCGTGTGCTTCATCCTTTCGTCAACTGGGTGAGAGGATTGAGAAAGCGGGAGTCCACCAGTCAAGAAGAGAATGGAGCCGAATTACCATCTACTGTTTCCCAGCCTACGATACGAAGGTCTGAGGAAATCCAGCTACCAGCACAAGGACAGAGCAGCTCAGCCAAAGATACCAGCCAAACGCCGTCAAGAGCAGCAGATGTCGCCGACGAAAGATCAGAGCCCCGTATCATCCCCACCGCTCGAGCAATCGATATCTCGTGGCAGTTCGGCACATTGATCCTCGTCGCATTCGTCATCGCATTCATTGTCATCATGGTTCTTCGCGGTACACTTCCGAACAAGCCCTTGCTCTTTCAACTATTTTCAAATATGTTTCTGGCCGGTACTATTATCTTCGGCGGGGGTCCAGTCGTCATTCCACTGCTGAGAGAATATGTGGTATCAGAAGGCTGGGTCACTCCACGGGACTTCCTTCTCGGTCTCGCAATTATTCAAGCTTTCCCAGGACCAAACTTCAACTTCGCAGTGTACCTCGGAGGTCTGACTGCTGTATTTGGTGGATATAATGCTGCCGCTGGAGCGTTGTTGGGATATCTTGGTATCTTCCTCCCTGGAATTGTGACAGTTCATGGAACGATGGGGATATGGAGTGCTATTCGAGGCAAGCGGTGGGTGAAGAGCGCGCTGAGAGGTGTCAATGCAGCTGCTGTCGGACTTATATACACTGCGGTGTATCGTCTTTGGCAGATTGGCTTCATTGATGAAGGATTTGTGGCCGGGAAAAGTTTGGGTGACGATCCTTGGTGGGTTGTGGTGGGTGTGACGAGCTATGTCGGTGGGATGTGGTTCAATGTCAGTGCCCCGATTGCTATCGTCTTAGGCGCAGTAATGGGATTAATCCGATATGCTGTTGTCAGCTCTTAACCTCAAGGTCGCAATAGGAGAATTGAGAGAAGGACGAAAATAAATTAAAAAGCTGGCATCAAGCTTGGGGTTCACTTATTGCCTCTTTGGGACAATCGAGGCCCAGAGACAAGGTAAAGACTTGAATGCTGTGGACAAATGTCTGCCTCTGGCCTCCAATATTTTTTTTGTAGAAGCACTTGCCTTCTCCACCATCCCAAATACATACGAAGGTTTCGGTCCAGACGAGGCGATGTCTCTGGTGGTGATTCCAAATTAGCCGAAAGGAGCAAATTTATGAATGACAGCGACTTGCTGGAACGTTACATAGACGACAATAGGACAAGGAACACAGGGAGTCGTTGGGCGAAAGTTTGATTACTTGGATCTATAAGCAAAATTGAATTATTCACTAAAACACCAAAGCTCCGATCCCTGCCCCTGTCCCTGCCTATCCCAGAATCCAAACTCCAAAACCATCCCATCTAAATGCTTAGATAACAAATTAAAGATTCTCCGTCTTCGCTCTAATAGCTTCTATCCTTTCCCCATTCATCTTGAAGTCCTTCCCCAAACACGAGTTATACTGCTTGATCTGCTCATCAAGAAAGCTCATGTCCTCCACCAAACCACCCAGTCTCTCCGCCGACACCTTGGCAGTCAGGCCAACAAAGCACTTGAGTAGTTTCTCATGCTTAGCCTGCAAATCGGCTAGAGCTTGCTCCAGCTGCTCTAGGTCCCGATTCTTGCGTTGTCTGAATGCGCGTTGAGATTCGCGATTTTGTTGTCTTCGACGCTGAAGGGAAAGGGCGTTAGTGGGGTGCATGAAGTATGCGTGGATAGGACTTTGAGGTTACGTACGTTGAGCTTTTGGAGGTCTTTGGCGGCTTGTGAAGGTGGAGTATTGGTTGGGCCGATAGGCCAACTTGAGGGGAAGCCGTTGTTCAGTGTGGGCATTACGCTGGTTGATTGTGGTGAGTAGTCGGGTGTTGAGTAGCTGGAAGGTGACGAGGCGGCGCTCATCCAGTCGGAATCTCCGTTTACTTGGTATGGGATGGGTGAAGGATAGTAGTTCTATGACTATGAGTATAATTTAAAAACTTGAAGAGGGATGACTTACATCGGCAAGTCCATCATCGAGAATATTCGAATAGTTGCCCTGAAGTTGTGATGTTTCGAAGACCAGGTAGTCATTGTATGGAGTCATTGATTGAGCCATGTCGTGAGGATTGAATATTGTTGAATGAAGGGATGTGTTTGTGTGTAAGATTGCTCTCGGTGGAATGTGAAGCTTTGCGTGAAGTCTTGATGAGAATGTGGAATATGGGGTGGGCAATTTAGCATAGATATACGAGCTTTCACCCCGCCAAGACGGAAGTATATGACCTTCCTCAAAGGCTGGGAATAGTAATACAACGTGGTCGACTAGGATGTTCCGAGGTGCGTATGCATTTGTGGATGGCTTTCTCACTAACTGTGAGTCAAGGATTAGACTTCTGCAAGTTGGCCGTCGAACCAGTCCCTCCGGAAGAAGCCATCGTCTTATGGCATGCCGGGGTACACCACACAGCTTCGAGTCCGCACCACACCAGCTGTGCCGTGCATCCTAACTCCACGTGGATTAAAACCGGCAAGCAGAACTGCCAAGACTATCCTGCGTCTTGGCGGATCTATGCTTAATCTCGAAGGCTGTGTAGTTGAAGCGATTTGACCGGGGAAAAGAGTGGAAACTTCAAAATGGGACACCCGAAAGAAGAAAATGCGTACAATCTTCATACAGCTTCCCTCTGAACGCTCTTTCAATTTCGAGTTTCATTCCCGGACCTGTATTCTCATGGGGAACTTCGTCAGTCTGCCCCCTCGGAGCTCGCCATACGAGACAAGAAGACGACTCTGACGTATTTCTGCGGAATGAAAGATAAGGCAGGGGGACAATTGGTGTTCACAGAACCGAGCAGAATTCCAGGGTGGGTCAAAGATTGCATGCACAGAAGACCACTAGAATTGCGCTAGAAGGTGTACAAGGCTGACTGTGCATATCTTGAAAGTGGATGCATGGATAGATTACTATCTCCTCATTCGTCTCCTCGGTCCGCCACGTCGACCGCTAATCTTGATGCTTGGCATTTAGACGCAGGTCTATCCATCTCAGGAAGTAGAAGAAAAGAATGTGCTTTTGGATACTGCAAGCCGTATGCCCATCCGCCTGCTCTACATATTCCCCGTCAATGGCTCTGCAACAACCATTGTAGGATTATCGCAGAGGAAACTTTCGTCGACGATTCGACGGCTTCTCCAGATAATTTGCGGTATATTTTCTGCATACCACTTACATCATTGTGCGTTCTTACCCAATGAATCACTTTCTCACCCGTCCGAGATCGCACCATGCTGCACTCAGCTCAGGGCTGGACCCTTTATTTCATGGATCACCTTGTACTGATGCTAAATGTGAAAGACCAGGATGGCACAGAACACATCTTACCGGGCACACGAATAGAACAAGGTTTTATTATGCCTCTTATTGTGGTTTGTACGTCACACGGCACGGTAAGCCAAAATGTTGTGATTCCGAATAAATCGCTGGCTTGCCGAACTTCCCGAGAGGGGACCGAGGCACGTGATTAATTATTGTTACCCCATGCTCATTGTAAGTCCCGAGCATGCGCCAGAGTCCCGGAATTATCATGAGATCATTTTGGCTGTGCCGACACTACTGCACGATCACCACCTCGAGTGATTGTGTCTGAAGTCTTGTCCACACAGCGCGAATTGCCTGAGCTGTCCGATTGCTTCATTCGCATAGTTGCTACCTCCGTGATCGACACCGCTGGTGTCTCTAGATCATCCATTTGTTGTTGAATATGAGGTCCGGTTCGATTCACGTTCCCGAAAGCAGTACTGTTTCTCCTCTTCATCAGGTGCCTGAAGGAGTATAACTTTGGTGCATTTGCAACGAACGTCGCGGCAAGGAACTCTCCTGTAGTCCAGGTGATCCTAAACGTCTCTGAAGACTTGGAGCCGACTGTGAATGGGATCCGAATAGCGGTTATGATGATGATCATGAATCCAATGCTGAATAAGAATCCGAGTTGTAGCTTTCTGGCCGAGAATTAGTATTTGTGGGAAGATGGTCAATGTGGTGACAAACTTGACGACACTCAGTCGAACTGTGATGAGAACAGGAATGGGCAGGAATATAAGCATCAGGTCGGTAAACATATTGCTGACTCCTGGAGACTCGGATGTCAGTATAAGGTAGTCCAAACTGTCGGGTCCGTCACTTACCGACAACGTATAGCTGGATGATAGCCTGACTACAATTTCCTATCGGCAATTGTCAGTGGCAGTTCGGGTGTAGAATAGGAGTGTTATACCTGGATCAGGAACCACTTGCCAATACAAGTGGAAGGGACGACACTCGACGAAGGTTGAGATGATGCTCGCCACAAACGTGACAGCAAAAATAATCCCATACGCCATCATTGTTGGTTTTCCCCAGGGCATGTCCCTCACTAAGTGGCGATAGAACATAAGTAAAACAGTCTTCTGTATCCACAATCTGTATCATTGGAGTCAGCAAGCGGGGTTTCCCCAGAGGGTGTGAGGCCCAGATAAGACAAGACACCACACCCCACATATCGGGTCATTGATAACTTACAGCGTAATGTAGAAACTCCTGGCAATTAATGTGAACTTGGATCCTATTTCCCGCTCATATATCTCTCTTTGCGTAAATACATGGGTCTCGCGATAGTCGTCTGGGATATTGTTCGTCTTCCATAAAATGAGGACGTGCGTGAAGGCGATGCGAATGAATACACAAACGATTGCGATTGCCGTCAAAGAATCCCCAGTATCCCATTTGGTCTTACAATATCGTCCCATAACCAGTCGTGTCACCATAATTAGCA
Source organism: Cadophora sp. MPI-SDFR-AT-0126 (assembly GCA_020747065.1). Classification (NCBI taxonomy): domain Eukaryota; kingdom Fungi; phylum Ascomycota; class Leotiomycetes; order Helotiales; family Ploettnerulaceae; genus Cadophora; species Cadophora sp. MPI-SDFR-AT-0126. The sequence continues at coordinate 930,068 of JAGMVK010000022.1, read as the reverse complement.
CAGCCAGCGAGCTGCATGTCCAAATAATCGTGAGAGCGTCTGACATCCTCGTCCATGGTCTGACTCCGGGTCAGTCGCCGAGGTATGAATGCATTTAAGGTCGCGATTAAGAGTCAAATTGACAGAGGTGCGTGCTTGAGGTTTGTTGCAGAGTTCACTTGAAGACGATGACAGCCGCTGGTGTCCTTGTCGCCTTGCTTAGCTGATCCTTCAAGCGCAACAGAAGACATTCATTTCAGGTATTATTCCCGTATCACATGACGTCGTAGTATCATGCCCGGGATATGCCCATGCTGGATGGCGGCATGAGAAGGGACTTTTGTTGAAATGGCTAGAAAGTGGGATCTGTTCGTGCCATTGAACACGGGAAGTCGTGAGGTTATTAAGCATGGTGCATTTGCCAAGCTGTCAGCCAGAATGTCCGATCTTTGTCCACAGAACTTCACAAATCTCTGGAAACTCGAGAATTCGGAAAAGTAGCACTTCAAGAAACCAACACAAAGATCCTAGGGCATAATACCGAATGCATGGAAGCGTTCGTGAGTCTCCTACCGAATTCTCGAAAGCGCTTTATTAATCTTCTGTTTAGTGAGCAGATTCCGAGGTGCGCTTCACTTTCACCGCCACAAGCACGATCCCTGAACTTCTATCAGCCATTAAGCTTCACTCGTCCAGCCAAAGAACTTGGCACCTCTAGTGATGTACGAATTCACGAACCACATGATGGCAACTTCCACTGAGCCAGCACGCAATTGAGCCAAGACGTTCTTGGAGGGGAGCCAAGACCCAATTGATCAGACACCGAACGAGAAGTTCCGCACCATGACACCCAAAACAGCGAGATATAATATCTCTATTATCCATAAGTGGAAAGACAACACTTTTTGCAACCCTACAGACGGGCAGTACCTGAATGCTCTGTTGCCCGATATCGTTTAAAGACGTTTTCTGCATACTGGAGGGATAATCTGCTCAGTCTTCTGCATGGTCGAACTTCCCATCTCGTCGGCGGTGGGCGTTAAGTAATGCAGCAAATTGTCCGAGCAAGAATATCTCCATCCAAAGCAGCAAATTGGCACAGCATAACTTCAAAATCTGCCACATCATCAACCAGAATTCTTGGGATGCAGCTCGAGCAAGTGCTCTGATGATCACGCATGCATCTAAAACTTTCATTTGCCTTGTATTACATCTTCAAGGATTGCATCATTCAGAGTTGTCACGGGTCATGGGGCTGCGTGTCTGGAGGGGAAATAGCGGTCACTTCCAAAGTACGATTTTCTTTTTGATAAACGATTTTATTGACCGACTTATGGAAGCTTCGAAAATCTAACTCCATTTCCTTAAAGTGCTCACAGAGACCTGTTCCCAGAAATTGGCTGTTCTCCTTCGTCAGTATCAAAAGTAGCTTAAGCGAGAACCTCTGAAGAGGCTGAGAAACTCGACTTCATACTTTAAAATCTACTTGACAAGTTGATGTCAAGTCTCACTGTGTTCTTGGAGTGTGTCTTTGAATTATCGTTAGATTGGGAGATCTTTCTAGAATTCTTAACAAAGAGATCTTCGCCTCTGTTCTCATTTTTTTATCTTCTGCCGATCGATCCCCTTTTCTCAATCCGCCCTCGACCAAGGTCAAAGATGCAAAGACACATTTCTTATCATTCAAAGTTATTATCGGTCCTTAAATTTGTTCCTTGGGAGTTTGAACATTCATAAAGGGTATGAATTTTAGTCACAAGGGAATGGACGAAAGTCAGTAACAACGGGAGATGCAATGTGGAGTCGCCGTCGTTCTTTGATGCACAGCTGTACACGGCTGGGGCATTGCTGCCATTTCCGATAATCGACTACGACTAGACTGTTGTCTAGTGCAAACTGCAACAGTTCGCGCCTCTTTCAAGCATTGGCATTGTCAAGTAGAATGCTTGTCTACGCGAAGCGAAGCAGAAACCATATCCTGATTGTGCATCGAGCCAATGACAGAAAATTACGCAATTTATTCCCCTGCAAGCGAAGCTTATCTCTCAAAGCTTGTTGGTGAGTTGGTACTCTCCATTTGATTAAATGCGGCGCAGTATGGTAAAAGTAAGCTTTGTGGGGTATGAATTGCATACCCGATTAGGAAATTGGCGAAGTTAAGATGGATGATACCTTTGTACTACTCGAATCGGCTGGTCACAGTGTCATTGACATTAATCCTTCATAAAAGTATAAATCCTTTCAAATCCTCCTCTTCAGAATGGCGCACCAGACAGGATTGCCTCTCGAAAATTCCCAACAAAGGTTTGAGCGATGAAGTTCTCACTCAATACTCTGGCTGTCGTCACGTTGAGTGCTGCACAGGTAATCCTCCTACCCATCAAAGCAGAAGATGGTTTTTAAAAAGACTAGCTCGCTCTGGCAGCAGACATCACCAATGGAACCATGGTTCAACTAAGCGCCGACTCTGATTTCCACTTCGAGATCTTGCGGGACATCTCCGCAGCTGGCTACAGCAGCGGTGACATTTCCGAGGTTCTCATCGCGGCTGATCAAATCCAACCTGGAAACTTCACTTCCTACTACAACTCATTCCAGAATCTCGCCAATCGTGTGCTCGCTCAAGCCCAGGGTATCGACAGTGGCAGATTCCCTGTATCCGCAAGCGACACGCTGCTCAGAGCAGCGACGTACCTTCGATCGGCAGACTTCTACCTCCATGGAAACCAAGACGATCCGCGTATAATTTCGCTCTGGAACCAACAGATCGCTGCGTTCGACACAGCCATTTCACTTCTTCCTATCCCCGGGAAACGCGTCACCATTCAAGCAGACAACTTCACCATCCCAGCAGTGTACTTCCGAGCTGGGACGACATCGAAGAAGAGGCCAACTGTGATTATCGGAGGAGGTTACGATGGCGGCCAGGAAGAGCTGTACGCGCAAATGGGTGTGGCGGCCCTACAGCGCGGATGGAACGTCATCACGTATGAAGGTCCGGGACAAGCAAGTCCTCGGCGATATCAAGGACTTGGCTTCATCGTTGGGTGGGAGAAAGTTGTTACGCCGATAGTTGACTTCCTGCATACTAAACATGAAGTCGATACTTCAGCTATTGCCTTGCTCGGACTGTCGTTTGGCGGGATTCTTGCACCAAGAGCAGCGGCATTTGAGCATAGACTTGCGGCTACGATGGCGTTTGACGGAATCTATGAGTTTGGACCCCAGTTTCTGGACGCATTCCCCGTAGCTCTGAAAATTATTTTTGAGGCTGGGAACCAGACTGCTTTTGATGCGGCGATTGCGGGCTATCATGCTGCTGCGGAGGCTGCAAATACGGCGAGTCAATTTCGATGGTTTATTGATCAGGGAACTTGGTCCTTCAATACGAAGTCGCCATTTGAGTGGATGACAAAGCTGCAGGCGTTTACGTTGGAGGATGTTGTTGACAAGATTCCTGGGCCAGTTTTCGTTGCGGATTCGGCGACGGATACATTCTTTGCGGGTCAAGCGGCGAAGTTGGCTGAAAAGCTGGGGAAGAGAGCTACATATCATCTGTTCAATAATGATACGGGTGTTGGACATGCTGGGATCGGGGGATTCAGGACTCAGAATCAGGTGGCATATGATTGGCTACAGACGGTGTTTGAAGGTTGAGACTGGGTGGAAAGGTGGCACATCCTAAGACCCAGATGTTCAATAAAATTTTATGGCAAAAGTAATCAGCAAACTATAGAAACATCAGTATGATTTCAGTCACTGCTTACCTTAATCTCAAGCAAAATGTACATTTAAACTTCTGAGACTGATAATTGTTACTATGAACCCAAGAGTCTGTCTCTCGGTTTCTGTACCTGTCTACTCTCATGTATTGATCGTCATAAAGAAGGAAATTCTCATTCCATTGACACATTGGAATGCTACAGATAAATACGAGTCATTTTTTTATCAAATGCCGTGATCCACCAACTATGCTGGGAGAGCATTTTGTCCAACGGCCCAACAGCCCACTCCTCCCTATCGACCTGCATGTGGACAAACGTCATTATAAGAACAACTTTTCGCAACCAGAATCGCCTGTACCAGTTCTTATCTCGCCAGTCAAACTTCTGGGCCCAATGATTCTCTTCCAATTCATCGGCATCCTTGACCAATTTCTTTGTTCTGCCTTTGTTCAACAAGTATAGCATACTTGAGTTGAACAGTCTTTGGTTGGTGGCATTCGTATGGAATAGACTAAAGGCGAAGAACCAAAAACCGACCCTCAGTGAGATGTTTGCCAGCTTTAGGAAAGCAAAGGTTACATCTCGAGAGACCACCTTGCCAATAAATGGAATCAGTGTAATGCAGATTAGAGTAGGTGCTGTAATAAAAAAGACCCAGAGACTAATGCCACCAGTGCCAAACTGTGTCATATTCATACCAAAGAAAGATGTGACAAAATTCAACGGAATGAATATGAAGGCTAATTTGGTGAGTCTGGCCACGCTTATTGCTGTTTGGGTTGATTTCCGAGCTTCCTCCAATTGCGCATCCGATAACTCCTCTCTCTTCAATCTCTCGTAATGAACAAGAGCATTTTGCATGCCACTAATGCTGTTGTCAAGATCGCTGGATGCTTTAGCCATAGGTGAGACCATTTCTCCAAGATCGAGGGTACCACAAGCACAGTAGCTTCTCGAGACCGCGTTCATCTCCCCAACAACATTACGAATCCGTGTTAGAGCCTCTAGTCGTTCACTAATGTTATGGACGGTTTCTTCTACAGTATGAGAATCGTCGATGAGATCAGGACTCCATTCGTTTCTAGCGCATTCGGCGTGGCATCTGAGAAATACCGAGACAAATGATGCTGCGTATTCCGTGAGATTACCATCAGCCGTGGCAATCTGAGGAGGAGTCCACTGTGAGATTATGGCTTCGTATCTTGCATCCATTCTCTTGATCCTTTCAGGAGGCTGTCTTGGGTTTTCGCTGAAACGTGGATGGTGTCCAAGCACACCGGAGTAAGCCTCATCCCACCCCTTCAGACGTGTCCATAAAATAACTTCCATTCGGTCAGCGCTTTCATGTCTGGTCTAAGAGCTGGTGTAAAACCTACTCGTTGAAGCCATAGTACCAGTCGGGTCCAAGTTGCCCCCTTGTAGCATCATCGCCGCGGAAGTGAAATTGTGGAAACTCATTTGAAGGTTGAATCCGGATTTTGTACGATACTGAGATGCCAAATGCGCGACCTGAAGATATTCAGATAGAGACTGTGTTTCATGTGAATAGCCCTTGTCCAGCCAGAACGCGCTGTGGTGAAAGTGCTCTTGAAAAACCAACGGGTCGATGTCGAAAGTCCTCCCTAGTGTATCAACAACGCCTCGATCAATGCATAGACTTTGCTTGTAGTCCACAAGGATAATTCTGGTCTGCACATTTGATCCTCGGGTATCGAGTATATTCGAAAGATGGTTCGGATCGGTAACAGGTACCGACTGTCGATGAAATGAACCATCGGTAGAATCGATAATCGTCACCCTTGTATCGTCAGGATCGCCGCTCGGCGTATTCATGAAAGCCTGTGCCCAGGTCAACAATGCACTTGCCGTTCGTTGCCGAAGTACTTACTTGCATCCATTTGAGCTCAGGCCAATCGCCAGCATTCTCATCGAGATATTGTTTGTAGCTTGCATAACGAGGCTGGGGACTCGATTGTTCTTCAGATTTAGCAGACGAGTTGTGGGATCCTGCGTTGACACTTGGGCGAGAAGTTTCAGCTGAACCATCGCTAACGGGCGCTTGAGGAGTAGCCATCTTTTCGAGAGAACTTCAATCACGAAATGTATCATGAAGGATACGATGGGAACCATGAGGCAGCAAGATTTAAAGGTAAAGTTGAAAAGAGGTCGCAGGAAAGCCTATGGTGGCTGTGTCTGCCACAACAACCACTGAATGCAGCTCGCTTACCACCACAGCTCCAGGCGCTTAGCGAGGCATTTTCAGGCTCGGGAGCCTGGTTATCGAGGAAGCATGATCTGACAAGTTTCCAACAATATTGAGGCCGCTTCTTCTCCCCGTAGCTGAACACGAAAGAGAAAAAGTCCCGGATAAACCCTTCGAGCAGAAGGTAATTAAATTTACGACCAGCAAAGACACGCGACATATGGGACCTCAAAAAGATCCCGACTTAAACGATTTGACATAAGTCTCTCAACTCGCAGAATCTTTCCGAATCTCAGTGAATAAATGATAATAAACGGCTCTTTTTATCGATTATTTTATTTTCCTTTCTTTTTTTCATTATAAGGCAATTAGCATTTATTTCGTAGGTTGAAGTTCAGCGAATTTCCAGCTGCGACACCTCGCCGGAAATGAATTGGATACAATTCAAAGTACAGAGGTATGATTGAAGCCTACGAGTAAAAAAAAAAAGTCCCTATTACGTCCCGATCCCCTCTACTAGAAATGCATCACCCCAAACCCATACCCATTCTTCCTTCTGCTGAACATATGCGGCATTGCTAAAGTTTCCCGTACTCCACTGTTCTTTTAGTCAAAAGCGCGTTGACACCGAACAGGTTCCTTTATTACATCAAATTCCTCAAACTAGCAAATTATCTGGTCGTACATGGCGGAAAGAATTATCAAATACCAATTCGTACTTACGCAGGTGGCTCCTGGCCGGCATATCACTTTTTCAAAAAGTACCGTGATCAATATGAACTAACATATTTCGATCTATGAACTGCTGTGACATTTTTAAGATACAGTACGGGTAAGTCATGCCCATATCCAAATACAAGTGTCGAAAGCACTGTTTTACCTCTCTACCATACATGTTCCCTCCTAGATAATACACCATCACTCCTCGCTAAGTTTTGAAAGTCCTGTGTTACCTCTCTATTGTAGGCATTCCCTTTTAGACAATATCTCTCTGTTCCTCATCTCGTCTTTCCCTCACAATCACCCTCGGCACCACATCCTCTTTTGATGGTTCACTGATGTTATCCATCCTCATGAACCCCCTATGCGCAACTAAGGTGGACCCACTCCCCACGCTCCCAAACACCCTCGAGCCATCGCCCTCACCCACCAAGGTCTCCAAACGTCTAGTTGCGGACGAGGACCCCGAAACGAAATCTCCCATCGCGAGATTCTTGTTCCTTACAATGGACACCAGGCGGTTCAGTACCGAGAACTCAACTTTGAGCTTGACGCTATACACAGCGGCCTTGAACGTCGTTTGGATTTGATAGTAGCCTGAGAAGCCGAAGCCCAGGACAGTGATGTCCAGCGCCAGCACGAAGATGTTGACGATGATTAGATGTGTGAAAAGATTGCGGAGGGGTCTGTTGATTGGCTCGCCCGTGGGAGCGAGGAGCCGCACGGTGGTGTAGATGTAGATGCCCGAGATGATGCATTCTTGGGTGAAGAAGACGGTGAGCTGGATCTTGTCGTAGACGAGGAAGACGGGGAGGAAGCGCTCTGTTTGTGAAGAGTCGACCCCGAAGGCCATAATCATGGTGGGGATGTGGAAGGCGATGGCGTCGAAGATGATCATGGTTAAGACCCATCGGAGGATCCGCGAGTTTCGCACGATGAGATGAAGACGTGAGTAAAGGACAAGTGATTGCCCTGTGACGATGCCGATTAGTCCTATCCCGACTAGAGCAACGGGGATCCATCGGATGGAGATCAGATTGAAGAATTTCAGTAGGAAGCCGATGCCGTATGGTGCGATTCCAGTGGTGGCAGCGACGAAACTCCAGAAGTAGAGGCCAGAGCGGGACTTGAAGGTCGTGAAGATGATGACGGCGAGCTCGAGCATGTTGTAGAAGGAAAGTGCAAGAAAGGCACACATGGTGATTAGAATCGGCAGGCTGGAATTTACGCCGGCGACGACGCCTGCGTCTGACTCCGCCTCGGCCATGGTCAATGAGGGGTATCGTTTGCTAAATGGAAAGACGATGTGCTTTGCCAGTCGAATCACTGGGGATTGTGAAGCACGAACAACGAAGACGCGACATAGAATTGGAAGAAGCTGAAGTCGGCAGCGACAGCAGCAACACGCATCTCTAAGAAGGTATATATGAGGAGGTGACACAAGCCTAAACAAAGCCTTTTGTTTTTTCTTCTTTCGAGATGCGGGACGTTCTGTTTTCGAGTATGGTGATGCTCACAGACACCTCCACAATCACTAAGCCCAGCAGCGACGGGGCTGCAGATATGCTTTTTCACTGGCCACATGGGCCACATGGTAAGGAACCCGGAGACTGGAGAGCCTGGGGATTGGCTCTCATGGCCAGGTACCAGTCGCTTCCGGGGTCCACATCCGTTGCCCCGGGACGAAGTATGATATAGGGGCTGACGATCTATGCTGTTTCCGGGTGTGACTGCGTGGAGATCTGGAGACGAAACCCAGTGGCTTGCAGTTAGTGAACAATTCCTGGGTAAACCGCCGGAAGCGGCCTAGACATACAGTTGTATATAAATGTCGCAACCGAAACTCAAGTTGTTGTTGTTGTTGTTGATTCATCAACAGATTGGTTACGCAGTCGCACGATGTCGCCCAGCAAACATGAGGAACGAAGCAGGCTTCATGCAGCTTGTGTCCAATCTCTGGGAATAGATAACCTGATAACAAAATGCCTTTCTTTCTCAGGAATGTTGGAGGGTCTGTGCGTCTGACTAGACCACCGGAGCCTGACCACTCTCGGCGAGCCGGTCCAGATGTGGCTGATATTGAAAGTCTAAATGTCTCGATTGCCACCACCCGCATCGGCGATCAAAAGCAAATCTGTATTATCAACGTTCCGCGGCGGGAGCTTGTGGACGGACGAGTAAGAAGCATTTTGATTGGGCATGCCAGTGATTCAGACACGATTGTTTCACTGAAGCGCGGTAAGCTCCGGACTTGTTGCGAGTACGAGCCCGGAGTGCTCTACCTACACGTCCACATCTTGCGGAGTTCCCTCGAAATTCAGCTCGCTTAGCGCCACAAGTCTAGGCATTCAGCGAGTCTGCTTCTGCTTTCCTGACTTCAGTATTTGCCTTCTAGATAACATTATCCCATCAGCCACCATGTCAAATTTAGCGCGAAATTGTGGAGGGGTCGCATCAGACGCAAGTTGCGATAAACATAGACAAAAACTTACAATCTTGAGAACGGCTGCTCTCCGAAACATTCATCTTCTCTCTCTAGCTAAAGATAATAATCTTTCGAAAAGCTAATAGCCGGTCCCCTCTACGACGCTACCGAATGTAAGTGAGTGACCACAATGACTCCTATTGATTGAGGATCAACGAGGCTTACGACGCCTCACCAGCTAAAGAATCCTACAAAACAGATTGCCTACCTCCGGCCTCAGCCGACATAAGCTTGTAAGGAAGACTTCTAGTATGTTGCTGTGATCGGAAAATAAGAAGTGAGGACTCGAGCCGGACGGTTTGATGTCTTAACTAGAATCTAAAAGTTGCAGATCGATGAGTCTGCAGCACCAAAAATATCTTCTGTTTCGTTCCTGTCTTCCGAGAAAGGCTGATTGCATTGATGATCAATGTGAATTTTAAGTCATAAGTACACAAGCACAACGCCATCATTTCCCCTCAAACTCATCCTTCTCAGGATCCGTAAACGGATTCGCAAGCGGCTTGGGTGGCCACTCGCCCGCATTATATCCCTCAATCGAAAACTCATACACGCCACTTCCCACCTTCTGCACTTCCTCCCATCCAGGCAATTTGACTTCACCGGTACAGTTCAGCGGCACCGCAACCTTGACATCCAATCGGCTTCCTTCCAGCTCCCATTCACAGCTCACTTCCCCATACGGACCATCATGTCTACACTTCGCCCATTTCAACGTCCCGCCAGGAACAGGCTCAAACCTCACGACCTTCCACCCCGGCTCCTTGGGTGAGATACCTCCAACTGTCGCGTGTAACCAAGTCCCCACACTGCCCAACGCATAATGATTGAAGCTCGTCATTGAGCCTGGGTTGATGCTCCCATCAGGCAACATCGAGTCCCAGCGCTCCCACATGGTGGTGGCGCCCATGGTGATGGGGTACAACCAGGAAGGGCATTTGGTGGCTAGGAGCATGCGGTAGGCGAGCTGGGTCTGGGAGGTGGTGGTTAGGGATGGGAGGATGAGGGGTGTGCCGACGAAGCCTGTGCCGATTTTGAAGGTGGAGAAGCGGACGATTTTGGAGAGGCGGATGGCTGCGGAGGCGAGTTGGAGGGGGGTGGAGAAGAGGTTGAAGGAGATGGCGAGGGAGATGGATGTCTAAGTGATAGCAGAATTAGTATTTTGGCTGTATGTGACGACCAAAGTGCTGATGTGTAAAATGTGGAAACAAGGGAAACTACTGGAAAACTACTCACCATGGTATCTGGAGCCAATCGACCATTTGGCGTGACATACTCCGCTTGAAATAGCTTCTTCAGCCTCTCCGCCTCACTTTTATAATGCTCGGCGCCATCACCCAACCCTAGAATCCTGCATATCTTCGACATCAAGTCCGTAACATGAACCAAATACGCATTCGCGACCAGATGCGGATCTGTCTTGGCCTTCCCTGCATCATCAGGAGGAGCATCCGGATCCAACCAGTCACCAAGTTGAGTTCCGTCTGGATCCCAAAGTCCGTTTTCCTGCCGTGCAACGCCTTTTTCTAACCACTCTTTCATACTTTCAAGCTGGTCTTTGAGAATATGACGATCGCCAAAGGCGGTGTATAAATCCCAGGGCGTAATGATAGCTGCGTCCGACCACGCCGCTTGTGGCTTTGTATATTGTCTGGGGAGAATATCGGGTACGACGACGCCGACGACTCCGTTTAACTCATTGATTTGCTCGACGGCTAGATCTTTCATCCATCCTGAAAGCATCCCGAATGTATCGTAGAGGAAATTCGCTGTAGGTGAGAAGATCTGGATATCGCCTGTCCAGCCTAGACGTTCGTCACGCTGAGGGCAATCGGTGGGAATACTGACGAAGTTGCCTTTCATTCCCCAGCAAATGTTTTGGTGGAGTTGGTTGACCATTGGTTCCGAGCATTCGAACCAGCCTGTTCGTTGCATGTCGGTGTGGATCACAATGGCTTCGAAGTCGCTGAGTGTCGGGTCTCCCAAGGGCCAGTTGTCGATTTGTACATAGCGGAAGCCGTGAAATGTGAATTTGGGTTCCCAGGTAATAGACTTACCAGCAAGGGTCAGTGAGTCTCTAGCTTTGCAGTCGCGAAGTGGACGAGTCGCAATCTCGCCATGCTCGAGGACTTCAGTGTGAGTAAATGTAATGGTGTGGCCTGATGGCCCAGAAACCTGTGCTCTCAGCCAGCCCACGAGATTCTGTCCGAAGTCTACGACAGTCTTACCAGCCGGAGTCTTAAAGATAGATCTTGGCTTGACGGTTTCAACTTTCCGAACCGGAGGTCCTTCTGGAGCTTGCAGTTTCGCGGTGGGAAAATCGAGCTCTGAGACTGTCGACCAAGAATCGTCTTTAAATGATGGTGTTGACCACCCTGGAACCTCTGTCCTTTCATCATAAGTCTCTCCATCGTATAATTCAGCTGCCTGGATCGCGCTCTCGGTGGTCTTCCAAGTTTTGTCAGACCCAATCGTCTCTACCTGACCATCGTCGAATGTAATTTCAAGTTGGGCAAGAACAGCGAGTTTGTCTCCATAGATACATCTCCAACCGCCATTGAAGCCCAGTCGCCCACTAAACCATCCTTCTCCAACTTCGGCGCCAATGACATTATCTCCCTTTTCGAGCATGTCGGTCACATCAAACGTCTGATAATTGAGATGATATTTGTAGGATGTCCATCCGGGCGCTAGAACATGATCACCGACTTTTTTCCCGTTGATAAATGCTTCGTAGACTCCATAAGCCGTAACGTACAGACGAGCCGACTGGACCGTCTTGCCTAGATGGAAATCCTTCCGAAACAAAGCTGGTCGCAGCGAATTACTGGCGCTAAGCGTCCTCGGTGCAGCGATGACATGAGATTTCCAATCATCTATCTCCAACAAGCCAATTTCAACAGTAGATGGGACAGACCACTCTGGTGGCTCTGAGTTGTTTGCACCAGTGACTCTGACTTGAACAGTTGCTGATTCTCTAGATTTCAAGGGAGAACATGGCCATGGTACCAGGACTGACTCGCAAGAGTCGACCTTGAACGTCTCGGACTTTTCTGCCTCTGCATGGGCGCCGTGTATTGTTATCTTGAGCTCGTAGGATGACTGTGTCCAGTTCTTCTCATCTCCCGTCGATTTCCAGGAGAGTCTTGGCGCACTCTGGCCGATGCCGAGGGCATCTCGGTGGTGCTCGAATGTGACGGGCGTGACTTGAACCATGGTGCTGTGGTATGAGAGTTGTATGTGCATACTATCAATTCTTGAGGAACAGGCGGTCGATTGTCAGGTATATCAAAGACCATCCCCGAGTCAAGTCGTGGTGTAGTGCGTTGTGAACTCGGTGTTCATTCAACCGAATTCGGGGCCTCTCTAGACAAGAAAGCTAGACTAGCGGCGAAGCATCCAATGGCGGGGATAGAACTCCGTTTACAACTGCCGCTCTATTTTATTTGTGGTGGACGGGATGAAGATGTGGATACCAAGAAGGACCGTGGTTGCAAGATGAAAGTGGAGGTGGGGGGTTCTCCAGGACAAATGAGGTAATTAGTGCGGGGTATGAAACGTGATACTAACAGTGGGGTTCATACTATCCCCCCCCCCCCCTAAATAATCGTTAAAATGTGGGATTTATGGGTCGGAGGTATGAAGGGCTTAGTATGACTGGTTAGAAGGCCCTGTCGATGCCCTGTTAATGCCCTAGCCGCCTCGAAGCACAGAGCAAAACTTGGTCTATTGTAATGGCCAGGGTGGCTGTAGAAGATTCCAGAGAGCCTTTGTTCCCCTGAAAGTGGCTATGATCCAGGGCTTTAACTGGATAAACACCCTAGAAAGCTACCCACACGAGTACCACTTTTCATGAGGTTTAACGTTTATTTAGGGGGGGGATAGTAGGAAGGTGGAGTCAGCCCCATAAGCGAAAGTAAAGCTATACTTGTAAACAAAGGCTAGTATAATAACATAGCTGTCTGTGAAAAGGCACATGTGAAAACCAGAGTTGAAGAGAATTTCTCATATTAACAGAATTATTACCCCCAGTAATTACCCCACTCTCTTGGCCCCCAAGTGGACACTGGTTGAGTGTACCACAGGCCGAAGCGGGGACTTCTTGAAAAGACATAATTGTTATTGGCAAGCAATAGCATTAGTTACAATCAATTTGAGAATAAGACCTCGAAGAGCACCACAAGCTGCGACATCTTCTAAAAAGTTGAAATGCATATGCACTCATGAAGCTTGCAAACCAACCATCACTTCAATCCTCGCTGAACTTGAAGTCCGCGCCTACAACCACCAAACATCAGTTACATCTCCCTTACAATCCCACAAAACGAGACTTACGTGTAGCCATCTCAGCTTTAGCAAGCACCCTATGCCCATCTTCCCCTTCGGACAATCCATTATTATCTTTCCCATCCTCAGCAACCCGCCATTTCCAAGCGTTTGTGAATTGGTCTGGGATTCGTTCGAGTTGGTTCTTGACGTGCTGGTTGTTTTTCATGTTAGGGTCGGGATTAATGGGTGAGGAAGAGCAGGAAGAGGAAGGCGTAGGGGAGAGACTGACCCGGCCTAGTATGGGAAGGAATTTGAAAGCGTGGCCGCTGTACTGAGTTAGTACTGGGTTGGGATTGGCGTAGGGAAGATGGGTCTTACGAGCCTCCAGTGCAGATGAAGAGGGAATCAGAGTAACCAGGGACGTAGTCGATGACATACTGTGAGCGTCAGTCAGATCAGGGCCACTAATTTGGTGTTGGATAATTTACTTCGTTATCGATGCTGTCGGTGTACCAGCACAGCTGAAGTGACAAGTCAGCATGGTTCGCAAGTCTTATTGGCCAAACGGAAATATTTACCCGACTATCTGTGAAGCCGAATTCAACTAGTTCAGGAAATCCCTGAGCAATAACTTTCTTCATGCGTGACAGCGCATACAGCGGGACGGTGTCGATGGGATTTTTGCTGTACTTGGTTCGTGGAGTCGAAATGCGTCTGGTTTTGTCAGTAGAAACTCGATTTTTGGACCTTTCAACATACATATTTGACTCCGTTGGATGATCAGCGAAGTTGGTGAACTGTGTCGTGGTCCCGATTAGTTTCTGATATCAGGGTTGGGACAGAGACTTCACAGCTCCAACGTACCTTGCGACCACGGAAACCGAACTTCATCCTGCCGTCTCTGTTGATTGGGAAACTTCCCCCTTGATAGTAACTAGTACTCTCAATAAGCAAGCGAAAACAAATTGTTAAGCATCGGCGTACTCATCGCCCGTTCCTCGACGGTAAGACCATACGGGGTAATTGTCGGGATGGAATCTCTCTCGAAGGTCTTGCCTCTCTTTTGGTATGTCGATGAACATGACTACTCCTGCTGTCGCTTCGACGGTTCTATGGGCTTCGGGAATCACTGATGCAGACCAGCTGCCAGCTGAATGCGGTCAGCATCATTTCGAAGTACTCAGAGAAATAATGATTAGCAACTTACCAGCAACAATGACAAGGCCTGCTGTGTGAGTCTTACCGTCACAGGTCTTGATGCCTGTTACTCTCTTTTCTGCACAGTGCTTCTCGGCGACAAGATGATCAAGCTTGCCATGAGGTTCTCCGAGAACAAATTTGACTCCAGCTTGTACACATAGGTGTCGAGCGTAGACACAGGCATGCAGGTTGTTAGTCTCTTGGAGAGTCATGCAGAGTAGTAAAAGGACTTGCCTTGTCTGCGATGGTGATGCCAGCATTGATATCAATGAAGCCATTAGTCTCTCCATCATTGATCTTGTCAATGACGTGGTACTTCTCAACCCATTTCGGATCGATTCGACCAAGCCGTTCTTCATCTTCACTATTGCCCTTCATGAAATCAGCCAACCTTCTCATTGCGATTGTGCTTCTTGGTGTCAAACCTTCAAGAATTGCATCTTCCGTGATTCTGGAGCTGTCTTCGCCATGGCATCCAGACTCTCTTTGTAGAACTGGTTCATTTCTCTGCCCTCCGAAACGAAATAGGTCCCGCAAGTATAGAGAAGTTTGTCCTCAGGAGTGAGGCCCGATGGCAAATCCGAAAGATCACTTTTTGCGATCACCTTGTTCCACGAGAGCCATATATCCCTACACTCGATAGCCATGTCCTGGTAGCTTCAGATCTGGTCAGTTGCCGACCAATTGTACGTTATTGAGGGACACTACTTGCTTTAGCTTCTCTCCATACGCCATTCTGAACACTTTGTTGATGTCTGCGGACGCTCCATCACAGCCATTTGCTGGGTTGTAGAAATTCTTGTCGAAAGCACAGCGGTCGAATATTGTGATGTTCTTGTAGCCACCTCGCGCTAACCACAATGCAGTGCTCAAGCCGAAGACGCCGCCACCGACTATGATTATTTTCGAGTCTGAAGAGATCATTGCTAATGTTGAAAGTCGGAATATGCAATGGATACGAAACGAGAAATGAGAAGGCCTTGGAAAATAGGGAGATGAAAATAGCCCAGAGATATGTCGCGTGTTTGGATAGTCAGAAGGAGACGAGTGAGGAAACAAATGTCCAGCACAACGTCTACCACGAAATTCAAACCCGTTGATAACCAGGTAGAGACCGACTTACTGTAGATTGCACTTGAGACTCACATTGGCCAGCTTGGATCTTCCGAGACGCGGATGAAGACATCTGGGAGCGTTCTCATTGCAAGCATGTCGTGGTGTCTCGCTAGTCGGGAGAATCCGAGTAGCGCGGTAGCTCGAACGTGGGTCGCTGGGTCCTGACAGCTGAGACTGCACATCATTCTGACAGCAGGCAGAAGATTGGAGAGTCACTATGCAGTGCTACTGGGTAATTCCAACAGACAAGAAGATAGCAATGCAGAGAACTCGGGATGGCCCTCAAGAACTGGAAAGGGACGTACCCGAGCAGCAAGCGGGCGACGCTTTGAAATGAGCCGAGACAGTGCGATAGTCTGATAAGGGACAGGAGTTGAAGGAGAGATTGAATGGAAGATAAATACCCGTCAGGAACCTGATATTCGCTGTTTACCATACGCGCATTTCTCAGTTGCACCCACGAAACAAGACTTCCTCGCAACTCACGAATCAATTGCCAAACAACATCCACCAAGCCCTCACTAACCTCCACACAAAATGAGCATCAACAAGATTTTCACCAACTCACTCCTTGCCAGCCATGGCAAGTCGATTCGTACTGCACCCCGGGAGGTGATCTTCAATCGTAGCTGGATTCTTTCCGCCCTGCCCTACGCATTTTCTGCTATTCCTGCGAGTAAGATCCCTCCCAGATCATCCATTTCCGGGATACGCATATACTGACCAGAAACTCAGCATGGGACCAAGGCTCAGCGTCCGTCATACCATCTCTGCCAGGATTTCAGAAACACTTCGGTATCCGATCTGGCGCAGACGCAAAAGAGATTCGAAACTTCGTCTTGATCGTATATGTGGGGCATGCTGCTGGAGCTGCATTATCTTTCTTCGTTAATGATCGCATTGGTCGATTGTGGTCGTTCCATCTGTATACTTTTATCTGGACAGTGGGACAGCTTGTTGGAGCCTTTGCACCCGGGCTTCCGGGGCTCTACGCATCAAGGATCATCTCAGGATTGGGAATCGGTGCCCTCACAGTGAGTCTTCAATTTATTAAACCAACGGGCTTTTGAAAGCACATGAACTGACCCCGTATGAGGTGACTGGCCTGATGTCGATAGTAGAGATTGCGCCAACCGAGATCCGTGGCCTCTTGACAGCCTGGTTCCTAGTCGCAATGGGTCTCTCCCTCGTATCATCCGTCTTTTGCGTCTACGGTGTCTTTCTGTATATCCTTCCCAGCAGACTACAATACCAGACAGTATTCTTCTCGCCTTGCATCTTCATGTTCGGCTGCAATATCGGCAGCTTTCGGGCTTGCGAGTCGCCACGATGGCTGATACTTGTGGACAGGCGAGAAGAGGCAACAATCTCCTTGGCCAGACTTCATGGAATGCCCGCTGATCATTTACGTGTGCAAGGAGAGCTTTGCGACATTGAAATCTCGATCAACAAGTCCAGGATGGAGTCTGGCGACAGCTTGCTTGGTGTCATGCGAGAAACATTTCTGGTTCCGTCCAACCTTCGCCGTGTCCAGCAAACTCTTGTTTCATACGCACTGGCGCAATTGTCTGGCGCAAACTCTGTGACCTTGTATTTCGTTCCAATCCTCATGCTGATGGGTGCTGGAGGCGGCACCACACGAAATCTATTCTTGACCGGGATGTACGGAATGTCCAATTTTTTTTTTTTCTGTTTGATTGCATCGTTCTTCTTTATCGATGCTCTGGGTCGCCGGAAGTCGCTCTTTGTGGGCATCGCTTTGCAAATGCTGTCGGATGTATTCATTGGTGTGTACACCAAGTACAAACAAGAAGGGAGCGTACCACAAGCCTCCTCACAAGCAGCGATCGCGGCAAAATTCATCCATGCGTTCGGATACGCTGTTGATTAGTATTCTTAGCGGTGTACACTTACAAGTATCAGAATAAGCAGGACACATGTACTGACCACGCGTTGAATGACAGGTCTTCTTACACTCTCTTACGTCTTCGGCGGCGAGCTCTGGCCTAATCGAATCCGATCTTTTAGTGGTGCCATGGGAGCAACGTTCCACTGGCTCTTCATCTATGCTTTCCAGTTCGGTCTACCATCTTTACTAGCAAATACTGATAATTAGGGTGCTTTTCTGTTCTTTGCTGGATGGTGCTTCATCTCCTTGCTTTATGTCTACCCCATGGTTCCTGAGGTGGCTGGCTTGAGTGTCGAACAGATCGATTCCATATTCGAAGGGCACTGGTTCAATGCGAGACAGCGCGTCAAACAGGTTCAGCTGATTGATACCGTTGAGAGCGCCGAGGATGGGTGTGACAAGACCTCGTAAGAATACATTCTAGGACGACTTTTGAATGCCATTGATTCTGATCCTGGTGCTTTTAGGGTTGTAGCTGAAACGCAGGTCAGTAGCAAGAACTGAACATTCCCGTGTCATGGGCATAGTAGATAGTACGAAGAATGAACCTTGGAGGGTTTGCTGTCCTGAAAACTCCAGCTATGTCCTGCGGGCAAATTTGAGACCCTTGAAATGCTTTGTTGTAGCGAAGTTGAGTCGATCATAAATCGTCAGGCACAGCTACCAGTAATCATTTCATCCCAAAATTGCTGTTCATCGTGCCCCGGTGAATTGTAGTCACCGATGAGACCGTTCAGCATCTCATCAACCACATTTGACATTCCAACATCATTGATGCCGGTCATCCATTGTGTCAAATCGTCGGAGTCCAGGCCGTTCGACACCAGCATTGGACGTAGGTCTGTTCGCTGAGCTTGGCTCTTTTCCAACATCATGGTCATTGTTCGGCTCGAAAGGGCTTCGAAAATGTCGTGGTAAGGAGCCACGGTTTCCCATCGTTGAGACATCACGATGAGAACCCTGGTACAGTCCGTGCAAGTGCTTATCAAATCCTCATGCCGTACCCCATCTCGAATCTTTGGAAAGTTCCAAAGACAATGCAGATAGGTCAGACCTGCTGTGAAGAGGAAATGAAGAGAACCCCATGTGTAGTTCACAGGCTTCCCCCTGCTCCCCACGTAAAGATGGCGGTATCCGTGGCAAATGTTCTCGGCAGCTTTGAGACATTCTGCACCTATCTTATCTGGAGCGCCCTTGCCGTTTGTAATTTGGCCACGATAGATCATTATTATCGAGTAGGAATAATTGAGTTGATACCAATCCGAGCTCCCGAAAATGGACAGCGACTCGCTAACATTGGGGGCAATAGGTGGGCGTGATGCTAACCACTGTTCAAGCTCACTGCGTAGTCCTTCGATTCGAGTGGCATAGGTAGGATGACTAGGGTTACAGGCAGTGGTGTCCGAATAGAGAGATGTGTGTATCCTTGCCCAGAGGCAGCGAAGGCGGATGACATGAATCGCAATGGTGGTCGTTGTTGGTGAATCGGTTGATGAGCTTCTAACTGGACCACATAATCCGGAACTCGTGATTTCTGAATCGTTAATATCCAGTGGCAGCTGTCTCTCAGGCATCAGTAGGTGCATCGTGACTTCATGTAACTTGCCGGCAGCCATACCTCTGCATCAACCTCTACAAGAGAAATACCAAGAGGTCTTCCGAGCATGGTGGCAATGGCGCAGTCAACCACATAGACGCACCAGAAGGAGCGTCTACGAAGCTCCAGACGGAGAAGATCGTTAGTCAATCCAAGGCGTTGACTACTCCGGTGGTACCCAAACTCAGTACACATTCGAAGGGCGAACCCCGACAACTTCCTTCTCCACAGTAAGAATGAGCCCGACTGCTTTGTGGGCTTGGCACATACCAGATCGATGGTCCTGTTGAAGAGCGCAGAGAATACATGGTGCAACACAAGACTGCCTGAATAGATTCTAGATTGTCAAGTGCCATAATATGGTCGATGTATAATTGGGCCGAGATGTATAATTGCTGGTGACTGTTTAGCACGACTCCCAATTTTACCTTTCAAACGCAGTTTTCGACTCACCTGTGCTAATTCCTCGGAGTTGGGCAAGAGTAAGGCCCCGACGGCATAGACCTACAGTCCATGTTAGCCGATATTGGAAGCGACGTATGGGGTGATCTCACAATGTTCACAAAGAATATGGGTACGAAGTCAAAGCTCAGGGTAAGAGCATCGCCAGTAGGCCGAAGCAAGTCCGCTTCCCATTTCCTGAACGTCGGCTCATGTAAGAAGGGATACTGGGGATGTATGCTTCGGAAATATGCATTGCTGAGCTTCATGGCAGTCGCATAATCTGGCAGTAGACATGGGGAGGGCGGTGATGTGACGTCTTGGCCCGCATTTGCAAAGCCTGGTTTTGTTGATGTGATCTGGCGAAGAGACGAGTTGATGATCCGCGAGAAAGCGAAGACTGAGGAAGATCCAAGATAATGTGGCTCTGCTCCAGCTGCTTTCAAACCCAGCATGCCAACTTTTGAGGCAAGATCACTGACGGGCTCATCTTCCGCGCCATACTGTTCTGCAACCAGTGGAGGTGATGGTTGAATGGCTCCTTGGTGAGTGATATTTGGATCACTGGGTTCTACTTGAGACTGCTGCAGGATACTCTCGAGAAAGGCAACACGTTCCTCCAGCCCTTCAACATAATTTCTTGGCAGTTGCCTTTTGGTATTTGGGTCTTCCACAAGGCACGCTATTCAGGTTAAACAAAAAGATTCAGGCCGAATAACTTGAAATGACTTACCCAAACCATATCTTTGACAGCCTGTACATGCTGGAACCTGGGCATCGCACTTGAAGAATGTCAGAGCATGCTTCACATTTTCAGACTTGCTAATTACCTTGAGCTTCCGGTCCTTGCAGTTGATACATGCAACTTGTGTTCGGGTGCCAAGACGAGGACCTCTCACTGTTCGTCTTTGCTGACTGTTCTGCATCACTCTCGTGACATTCGGCGTCACCTAGAAAGCTCGTTCACCTTGATGGTTTCCTCTGGTGGAGAACAAACCAGGCACTAATTATCAGACCGGCACGGACAGGAACGGAGTATCGTTGACATGCGCGAATGTGCACACTTGGATCAAATATCAAGTCACTGAATTGGCCGATATTCAGACGTTTTGGTGAAGAAGTATCCGAGACGAGCGAGGTATTGTATGTAAGCCGCCCTCCGTTAGAGGACATACGAAGGTAGGATGTGGTGGTCAAGAGCCAATCATGGGGACGTTTCGTCCGAAATGACCGCTTCGCTTGGTCCTACTATGTTCTTTTCGCCTGCCTCGGCTTGAGATGAGGCTTATTGCTTTTGCAAGTCAGTTGAAACACGACGAGGAATTGATGTTGAGTTTAGAATTAGCGCTAACCCTTCCCGAGTCCAAGCGGCGTTAGCGTCCTCGCCTGCCCTCTCATATCAGGCCTCGGCTCCCGCCCAGCCACATGAAGCATCTCGACTTCTACTGACACCCAACAATTCTCTCCTCATCTTCACTGCGGAACAATGTAAGTATATCCAGAAGGAGCTTTTGTGGGTCGAGCTGATGGCAAACAGGACTTCACCAACGGGAAGACCAACTGTTGCGGACATCCTCGCACATCCATCATACCCAGATACGGTATGGAAGCTGACTCCCACGAAGAGCGGTCAGCTCCCTGTTGCGGTTGGACGGGGTGGGCCAATTAAGATTGATTGGGAGGTTCATGGAACGGGTGATATTAAGATGGTTGTATGTTTGTATCTTTCTTTGCCTTCCTCACCTGTATTGCAACCTGCCTCGTTCAACTTCGACGGTCACGTGCATTCGCTGACATTCGGTCTTTGTAGTGGATTATGGGACTGGGAACGATTAAGGTATGTTATATGGCAATTATTTGAATGTAATTGAGATGGTCTCTGATCTAGATAGTCGTCCTGGCAAAGACAAACCAAGAGATTCGGCCATGACGAAGGCGACAAGTATTCAACACTAATCTACGACAACCGAGGTATACCTCTCCAGAGACTCCGCAATACAACAGCTGATACTTCGCAGGAATGGGTAAATCAGAGAAACCCTTAATGCGCTACTCCACCAGCGAGATGGCCAAAGATCTCCTTGAGCTCCTAGACCATCTGGGCTGGACAGAAGAGCGCCAGCTTCACGTGTCGGGGATATCGATGGGCGGGATGATCGCACAGGAAGTCGTATGTACAGCGACAGTACTTTCAAAATCTGAATTTTGACACTGGCAACAGGCATACATGATACCCACACGCATCGCCTGTCTGAACCTGATATCCACCGCCGCAGCCATCGAAAACACCACCACCTTCCTCGAAAACATGTCCACGCGCATCCGAATGTTCATCCCAAAGACGCTCGACCAATCCGTCAGTGATGCCGCCAAGATGCTTTTCTCCGACTCCTGGCTCGACTCCCCCGACGACACCGTCGTCCCCGACTCGTCAACTCCAAACGTGGTCCTGCCGCCCTCAGGAAAATACGGCATGTTCGCTACCAACTACGAGCGTTTCGCGGCGCAGGAATTAACGAAACGTATGGACTTAGAAGGATTCACGAGGAAGGGATTCATGATGCAGGCGATTGCTGCTGGGTGGCATCGGAAGACGCGGGAGCAGTTGAAGGAGATTGGGGATCGGGTGGGGAGGGAGAGGATCATGGTGTTGCATGGGACGAGGGATAATATGATTACGGTTCCGCATGGACGGAAACTGATTGAGATGTTGGAGCCGGGGACGGGGATTATTCGGGAAGGGAGGGGCCATGTGTTTATGTTGGAGGAGTGGAAGTGGCATGATGAGATGGTGGCCGGGATGGTTGAGAAGGTGGCGAAATTACCGAAGGCGTGAATGGGTAAGGACTTAGCAGCTGCTGAGCAGCTTTGCATTTCTTGATTTTAATCCAATTAGATGAGTGTTGTACATTGCGAGGACCAATAACTTTACATCGTTCGTCATTCGTTTGATAACTTACCTCGTCCCTTCCAAGCTCCCGTTCCCACAAACCCAGATTCATCCTTTATTTACACCACAACAATCAACAACCCAGTCGGCCTTATGATCTTCCATTCTACCCCAACAAGTTGGAACAGCCAATCACCGCCTTGGTATTCTGATGAGACGGTTTTGTTGCAGGTCGTAGAACATCTCATCTCATCATCGAGTTCTCATATATTGGATACTGGCTCAGACTCATATCTCAAATCTCAAAATCCTATTTTGAGCAGTTGTCTCAAGAGTTTCGGTAATCTAGAATGACACTAGACTAGATGAGGAGAGTTTGAGTCTCTTGTCTACTCAACACCTTCTGGAGAAATGGGGGTACAAGGTGAACGACGAATTGGAAACCATAGTCTCGTGATCCGGTGTTCGAGACTTTTCAAAGTCAACCTCTGGCTTGTCACACCATATTGGTATCGAGAAGTCAGGAAATCGTCAAACTGTCATTTAGAGTATCCATGCAAAAACATTCGATTTGCCAATCTCGCAATTCGCTAGCATTTTGGGTATTCCAGCCATGCATGAAAACATCCCCGAGTCCACCCCGACCCTCCACAGTCCACTACTAACCCCCCTGACTTGACCTACAGCATCACCACACCCATTCCACTCCCATTCTTCTCATCTAGATTATTCCTGGCATCAACACCGCCAGCAATAGCGTTCGTGTTATAATTGTACAGGTAGTAATGCAATTGGCCATCACCAGCACCAAACTTCTGGTCCTCCAAGAAAAGTGTGTTGTCTAACAAGGTCAAGGCATTGAAGACATCGAACTTGTATTTCTTAGCGAGGATCAGCGCGTCATTCATGAGTTCATTAAGGCGTTTCTTGAGATCCGCGCGGGAGTATTGCGAGGAGAGGGCATGTTCGGTAGCGTAGTAGAATAGGTAGGCTGCGCGGACGTTCTTGTGGTTTGCGTTGTTGATGACGGATGATTCGAGGATATAGAAGGAGAAGAAATCGGTTAGTTTTTTGGTTGATGGGTCCTAAAATTGGGATGTGAGTATATGGAATG
This sequence comes from Cadophora sp. MPI-SDFR-AT-0126, assembly GCA_020747065.1. Classification (NCBI taxonomy): domain Eukaryota; kingdom Fungi; phylum Ascomycota; class Leotiomycetes; order Helotiales; family Ploettnerulaceae; genus Cadophora; species Cadophora sp. MPI-SDFR-AT-0126. The sequence goes on along the minus strand of JAGMVK010000022.1, from coordinate 906,420 downwards.
TGTTCTGTGAGGGATGGCTTACTTCTACCACGTAAGACCAGACGACTTGTTCTTCTGGAGAAGTCTTCTTGTACAAGAGCCAGTGCTCGACTTCCTCTCTGGTGAACATTGGAGCCATAGCGAACTTATCCAGGTAACGCTTCAGGAGGTCGAGAACGCCATCGATATCCTTCTCCTCCATCGGCCGTAGATGCTTGGTTGCAGTGTGGTCTGGTAGAGCGTACTTGCGAATCTGGTACTGAGGCTTGCTGTTGGCAGGTAGAGGACTAAATCCAACTTCATAAAGCTTTTGCCAATCGAGAGATCTGTGGAAGTATCTGCAGGTGCTGACTGGCTTTGGAAGAACAACACCACCAGTGTAGATCGCTTGCCAGGTCTTGAGAAGGTAACAACGACGGGTGATTTCCTTGATGAGGACTGGAGCCATTCTTTTTGATCGCAGCTTCTTGTGAACAACCATGAAGTTGACCTCGGAAGCATGAAGGACGTTCTTTCTGACACGAAGGGCGACGGGGATGGCTGAAATAAAAGCTACCAGCTTGCGGGAAGCAGAAGCACGGATACCGACATGCCATTCCTTGGTCCAGCCAGGACACATAAGAGCCCTGTTTACCGTTAGTAAGACTCTTACGCATTTCCCTATGGAGAACTCACCATCTAAGAAAGGATTCCGAATAATTGAACCTGAACATAGCCTCATCATCCTCAACGTAATGTCCATACAGCAACGAGAATAGCTCCTGAATCTCCTCTTCCTTTGTCAAATCCATGGTTACCCACTCGAACCCCGGCAATAGTGCTCCAGGCTCTTTTGGCACCTTCTCAATATCCACAATCTTGAACGGGCCCTCCTCGACTGGTCCCGAGCTCTCTCCAAACTTAGGGACAGGCTGCGTCTGCCAGAACTTGTAGCTCGCCATATCTTTCACATTCTTTCCACTGGACGCCAGCCCCGTCATAATCTCCTCCAAATTCAGCTTCTTCATCGCCTCCTGTATCTTTTTATCAGACAGCTCGCTCCCCTCACCCACGCCCATCTGCTGCGCCAGCGCCGGGTTCATCTTCAATATTGCTTGGATGTCTGCTGCGCCGAGCCCACCGACTGCCTTGTTAAGGTCATCTCTTGAGGCGCTTCCTGATCCCTCACTTGACCCGCCTCCAAGCGCAGCTTTGACGCGCTTTCGTTTAGACTTTTTCTTCTTGCTTGCTGCGCCTGTAGCTGTGCTTGGAGCTGTCGTGTCCTCTTGTTCTTCCTCGTTGTCGGACTCGGCTTGCGCAGTGGTTGAGGTCTCGACGGTCTCTTCTGGAGCTTTGCCCTTGTCAGCAGGAGCTGCGGTGGCTTTTTGTTCGTCTGCCATTCTGGTTCTGTGTCTCGAGGCTTTTGGGACGTCTGCTGAAAGGACAGGAGGTGTTGTGGTGGGGTAAATATGAAGTGGGGTTCATTCGAAACCGCTAAAAGTGGCAGCTCGTGATCACGTGTAACGATGATTTCACGTTAGTGAGGCAAATTGAAATGAAGCTGGGAAATATGTTAAATCAGTCTTGACAGCGTACAAGATTGTAAATAGTCAATAATACAAATGAAAGACGTGGTTGTCGTGTGGTTTTGGATCGGTCCGTCCCGGTATCCCCCACCACTCAACAGCAACATTCCATTCATTTTAGTCGAGCACTCAAGATCCACCACGAATTCCCCCAAAAGCATCGGCTGTTATCATGTAGAAGATAACCTTTTATGTCTGTGATAGAGTCAGATCGATGCTCAATTGTCGACATATTTGCTTTCCCAACCTCAAAGTGGAAGACTACCTCCATTGTCCATTCCGAAAGCCTTCAAAGCCGCCAGAGCTACAGGTGCATAAGTCAAGATCCTGCTATGTTCTGTAGACCATTAGCGATGATCCTCTCTATCTGATGCAAAGTATCTTACGACCATGCCCTACAATTTCCTCTCTTATTATCTTGTCTCCGCTAACCTTCCAAGTACTGATGAAAGACCCATCTCCCATATGCGTGGTTGACCTGGCCTTCATCTTCTTGAACAACTCTACATCCAGACTCCAATCAGTCGTAGCATTCGCAGCAGCTGCAAAGAGACCTTCTGAGTGCGTCCAAGGTATTTCGGGATCATCTTTCGAGTGAATGATGAATAGTCTCAACTTGTTACTCAGCCTCGCAATATTCGCAATACGTGTCACAGACGACCACTCGTCGACCACATAACTAGCTAACAGCCGTTGAAGAGCAGGATGTGTACCAAACGGCGACAAGATCGGGATATACCCCAGAATCGAGTAGCCGGTGAGGAGATCGGGGATGCTCGTGAACCCGGCCACCAGCACGACCCCGGCAAAGTCGGTACCCAGTTCTACAAAATGTTCCACAACGGCGGATGTGACCGCTGTTCCCAGACTCTGTCCGACTATGACGATCCGTTCCGGTGGGACTTGAGCTACTTGCATTGCCCACTTTACTGCTGCCACGCCGTCAACGATGACGCCCTTTTCGGTAGGAGTGCCAGTTGAAAGACCGAATCCCCGGTAGTCTATGGCCAGGATGTGGATGTTGGAGGTACTTCCATCTGATAGAGAGCGATATGAGTCTGTCCGCCAGCCTTGGGCAACTGTCCCGGCGTTCTGTACATATTAGCTGCGATCAGCCGAGACTCGAGAGATTGTTTCGTACCCCGTGAACTAAAACACATCAATTGGTGCTCACAAATGGACATCGAAGCACTCACAATTAATGATCAAACGAGCATCTGGATCATTTTTGAGCAGCTCGAACGCTTTCGTCTTGGTGATATCCTCTGCGCATCCTGATTGCTGCTGTAGAATCTCATATTCATGCTTTGCATACAGCCCTAAAGGCATCACATGCCAGGCGTATATTGTTTCTCCATCAGGCGTAGAGAAGTTGAAGGGAGTGATTTGGTTTTCTAGAAGACATGTTAATATCGATCAAGTAAGAAAAGTCTCAGGACGCTCACTTGCAAACCCAAACTGTTCTGGCTTGTTGATATCCACCCACCAAGCCGTGTGGAGTTTGTGAACGTAGATGACACTAGCTTCGTCAGAGACCTGATATCGAGGATTGTGTCACGCAAGAAATAATTACTGGCGTTGAAGCCATGGGTTGGTGACTGCAATTAAGGCCACAGTGTATAGAGCGATGCCAGCGAACAATAGCACGTAAGCTTTCTTGAAGATGGGAGCAAGAGACGCCATCTCCAGGCTGGAACCTCCTAGATTGATGTCAGAGATCAGAGCATAGAAAATCGGACCATTGCTTTTCAAATATGATCAACAAACGAGTATATAAGGATGTTCAACGGGCTTTGATACCTCAACAAATCCCTGAGACTTCTCACGTGGTAGCGGCCCAGTATTGGACCAAAAATGTTGGTTGGTGTCGATATCAGACGAGAGCTAGGCGTAAGACACTTACTGCACACGCGACCGAAGCACAAAAGTAATTCTTTGAACGATTTTCTTTCTTCTCTAACCCTTCAACGCAAGTCCAGCTTCATTTGGTGGTACTGTCAGGGACTTGCATCTGAAGCTGTTGTGGTTGCAAACACCAGACAGTTGCAGGACTCGGCTGGGTGAAGTTTGATGTTCCTGGCACTTCGTCCGCTCGCATCGACCAGCCTTTGATCCAACACCCACCTCTCTTTCTCGTCTCGTCTCCCACCAACCTTCGATCCCTCAATTCCGTGGAGGACGCGTCGCCAACAACACCACAACCATATAGCTGTCGACCAGCACTGTGACGGCGATGGAGAGGAAGAGGAAGCTTCCTGCTCGCGCTGCGCGTGTAGAGTCCGTCAGTAAGAAGAGAACCTCAACTCCTCCAGAGCAACGCACCCAGACTCCAACACCTCCTGCGCCGCTGCCCCCTCCCCCAGTGGAAGAGGCTTTGCCACGAAGCATTGCGCCTGGAAAACCCTTACCTACAGTTGAAGAGCCGCAGCCAGATAATCTGCCTGCGAGCCAGTTCCAAACAATTCCAGAGAGGTAAGTTTGAACGAAGCTCTAATTTATGACCAGATACCAGGCTGACAAGTCTCACAGTGGGGTTTTGGTAGAATCACTTCAGAGATCACGGGCGAAATGGTTGAGCGAGGGTATATTCGAGAAATACTGGACTAAACCTACAAAGAAGAAGGGAGCTCCAGATGCGCCGCCAGACAATCCTGCGAAGGACTCGATGACGAAGCTTGGAAGCTGTTCTATAACTATCGAACCACATACTTTCGAAGCGACTATGTATGCTATCAAAGACCCCAACCCGAAACCACTACTTGCAGCTGTGCCGCCTCAGCAGCAGATGTATCGTCCGATAATTCAGTACGGTCCGCCCGGCGGGGTGATGCCTCCAACCCCCCCTCCAGCTCCGGTCCAGCCAGTCCAGCCAGTCCAGCAAAAACCTGTACCTCCAATCCCGCAAGCATCGCCAAGGTCACAAGATGTACAGATGGGAAATACTGCTCAATCTCCTCATAACACCTTCACACAGAGCCCTCAGGCACTCAACACCCTTCCAAACGGCCATCGCCCGGCACCCATACAAACTTCCGCGGCAACAAATACTTCTCAGCCAGCACCTCCCCCTACGCCCGTTGGGAAAAGTACAGATCCGGTTATACAGATGTTGGCAGAGAGAGCGGCGACAGATCCAAGCCTGAAAGCTTTGATGCGGATAGTGGCAAATGGCGAGGCTACGTCGGAGGAATTGAAAAGGTTTCAGAGTCACATCGATGAGCTTACTGAGCTCACTCGAGCCCAGAAGGCACGTCAAGCTGCTGAGGCTGCACCTCCACCTGTGACTCGAGCTCCGCCAACTCCACAGAATGTACCACAGGCAAATGGAACTATACCACAACAATCTACCTCAACCCCAGCTTCAAATCCAACTCCACCGATCAAAGTAGCCCCAACTCCTCCACCACCAGCTCCTGCACCGAATCCTCAATTTCAGCCTCAATCACAAGCACTCCGTTCGAAAGGACCGGTCCCTTCTTCCAAGCCAGATATATCTGGTCTGGTATTCGAGTTCAGTGGTGGAAATGGGGATCGCTATTCTTTCCCCAAATTCAGCATTCTGGAAACTCGGCCAAATGGAGAGGTTATTGTGTCATTTCTGATCGTCAGAAAAGGGAGCAGCAGCGAGCATCCTTCATATGATCCCGAGCTTGATTACTACCAGCCGATCACCATTCGGCTGTACGCACCTCAACCGCGACAATTGGATGCTTTACAGAAGATTGTTGCTCCTCCAGAGGAGGTCCGACGATATATGGATGACATCATGGACAAGGCCACAAGAGCAGAGTACGTACTCCTAGCCATGCGTCTACCAAGAGATACAGAGCAGCCTGCACCTGTGGAGAAGGAAGAGGAGGCTGAAAAGGCCGATCTGATGGATTACCAAATCACACCATGGGCTACGACGACCTCCACGCCGGTGCCTGTCCACAAGGTCAAGCCGACGAAGAAGCTTCTCACAGAAGAAGAGCAATATCAAGCTTTCATTGCGACTGTCACATAAAGAGATGGGTAAAGCGTGTCGATCTCAGGGCGTCGGTGTTTATTTTCAATTTAAGATACATGGCGGCGGAGTCTGAACCAAATGTCAATCGAAAGGTAACTCAATCAAACGAGCAATGGGTGAAAGGTAATTTGGCGTCAATACGAGCCGTCGAGCTTTGGGTTTGGCTTGGCTGGTTGCGCTTGGTTGGGTCTGGGTATCTCAAAATGGAACTTGTATTTTAGATGACACTACGTGGTACATGACCTTAGTCTGGCCAGCAATGAGAAGGGACTTAATCAAGCTTCTTGAGCACAGTTCGCTAGTTCTCTTGATCCCCTAGGTCGTTCCGCGATCAAGAATTTAGGGCTCGACATTCGTCGAGTCTGCGGTCTTGGGGACGATCATAGGTGGTGATATCTCAAGCTGAGACAATAAGCGGTGAGCTTTTCCTTAGTGTATTCTCTGTTAAGTTTCATCCCATCCTTGGGCGGTAAGGGGCAGTGGTGACAGCGTACCAGTGCTCATCGTCAGATCGTACCCTCCTTTTGCATAACAACTTGCTATCCGAGATCGCCTGTTGCAATAAGTCAACAATCGACAGATGACGAATCATGATATATTTTCTCCTTTGACTGCAATTTAATTTGTCCTCTGACTCTTCTATTACTTCGCCAGTCTTCGCTTGTCAACTTCTGTAATGTCAATATTGTGTAATGGCAACAAACTTTTGGTCAGGCATCGCACGATGACCAAAACAGAGTCATTACAAAGTATATTAAGCAATGTTCTACAACTCCAGTTGAGCTGTCAATGCGCTGTTCCATTTCTGATTTGCTATATAATTGCTTTCAATCCACCGCTTCTGTTCACAACATCTTATTCTCTCAACATCATTATTCTCTCAGCCAAACAGTTTCTCGCAATCGCAGAACAAGCACAATGGCAACACTCTCCTCCCCCCTCAAAATCGGCCCCTCCCCCTTCCGCCGCGCCCAATGCTCCTTCACCCTCACCCTTCCACCAGCAACCTTCCAACTCAACGGTCCAATCCCCTCGATGGCATTCATACATCCCGCCTTAACCCTCACTCATCTCAACGACGACGTAATTTCTGTCCTCTCCAAACTCCACCACTCAGACCACAACCATCCTAACCCACCACTCTACGACCTCACCCCCTTTTCATCAACACCGCCGAGGTTCACAAGTCGGGGTGAGCTGGAGATGAATTTTGGGGTTGATAGGAATCATTCGACTGCGCATGCTGGGTGGCTTCGACACCCATTGGGACTTTCCGAGATGCAGAACCCGATCGCGTGTTCTGGCTATGGGATGGACTATGATGTTGATATGTATTTGAGGAGATTGATGATGCCGCTGACTGCTGAAGAGTTCCAATTGGTGTTCAAGGATGTTGCGGCGTTTAGGCAGTTGGCGCCGTATTGATGGATTGTCGTCATCGAAAGAAGTTCGAATAGATTGGCGGGATCAGTGGTAGCAGGAGGTTGTGGGGCATTTGCAATTGCTTTGAAGCGTTGAGTTTGCATCGCCGTCCTATGCCGGCTCGTTTAATGGGACTGTCAAATCCAGAATGTACAGGCCTTCGAAACTTCTGAAGATCCAGAACGTTGAGGAGACTAGATCGAGTGAGAAATAAGTGAACAGCCATTTGTCATGTAGCGAATGCCTCCATGAAAATGCACTCCCTACTTTGTAGATGACTGTTATTCTCTTATGGATGCCTTCGCCTTATATACAGATCTCTTATACCATCCACCCGGTGACGTTCTACCAAGTTCCAAGGGTCTCTCTACTCCGGAACAAGGTCTTTGACATCCACAACCCGAAACGGGACACCAAAAATGCACTCTTCTCAGTCCTTTCAAATGCTCATGTGATATTCCCACCCCCAAACTCCAAAAGCAAACCTCCGTTTTCCAAAGCTAAACTTCCAAGTCTCCTACTCATGTCCCTGAGCCACCCTCTCCTTCTCCGCATATGTCATATTCCATGGCTTCCTCGTCTTGGCAGCGTTCATGAGCTTTGTTCTGTCGAAAATGGTATCCCTAAGTCACGTCAATGTAAGTCACAAAATATAGTGACCAGATTTGTCTCACCTTCTGTCTTGCTCGGGATGAATTGTGTCATTGTAATTGTCCAGCTGCTTCCTCACAGCTCCGGCAATGCCTTGTGATGCTGTAGGCTTGGCGATTGTGTTGACTGCAAATACCGCTCCTGCTGCGCCGAGTGCTACCAGAGCAATGTTTTTCGCTGCGGCGCTCATGATGGGTTTTGGTGATTTGATTGGCGGATGAACTTGGCTTGAGGATGTGAGAGTGTTGAGTGGTTCTGAATTGGCTGCTTGCTTGATATGCTGATGGTTTTTGAGAATTTCTATGTTGCCTTCAGGGACATTTGGATGAGTTATATGAAATCGTGTAGACGCCTGCACGTGTATTGTGGCATGTTGACGTTCTTCGCTTGCGGTCTACGATGCTGTGGGTCGTACGATGGTAACGAAAGATCACCCGATTTCAATGTCGGCCTCATCCGACATCAGCCAACTTCACCATTTCTCGAACTACATGCTCCTGAACGCTCCGTTCCGTCGTACCGTTCCGCGTAAAATACTGCAAGTTGTCTGGTCATTTGTTACTGAACTCATTCCGATTGGCGGATTTTCCTCGAAGGAGGAAAATTGTAGGTCAACAATGAGGCACGTGACTGGCCTCGTTCCAAGACCAGGAAGTATTGCTGGGGCGGCAATGATGATGGTGAGCTGTTGGCAGAAAAGAATTTCTTCATCACAAGGAATATCTCACTGGTTACTTATGATCTCTGAACCTTCCCAAGTTCATACTGTAGCTGGACCTTGCTGCTTCTCTCTCGAAGCTTGGGACTCTACGGCTAGTAAAACTTGAGTATGCTTTCAACGCAAGGGACAACATCTATTATACTCAGTCCAGACGAATTCGATTGACTCCTGCGCAGAGATAGTTCCAAAGATTTTTAAGGTCTTCGCTCAATTGACATGAACAATCGGAGATCTGCCGAGCTTGGGAACGGCTTTCAAACGACCGGCCGAACAGTCAACCACTTTGTTCTAGTTTATCATAATTACAGGTGATTTCTATGTTTTATCCAATAGTACGTCATAGAGTTCGGGGAGACACTCAAAAGAAGATGAATAGACCAACCACCAGTTGGTGTCGGAATTGTTTGCGCACGACCCGAGAACACTAATTCCTCACCAAAAACACTAACCTTTAAGGACTTATAACTTAGTCAATTATATATAATTATTTTTGAAACTTATGAAGTATAGTATAACGAATCAGATAATTAGATTGCACTATTTAGTTTTTCTATTTACTTATTATTTAAGTAATAAACTATTAACGTAGTATTATTCGCAGAGAAATTTACTAGGGAAATCAAAATTACCTAATTACTTCTAAGTAATAAGTTTTAGAAGAATACTTTTAACAAGTAATTTCATCGACTTATTAAGATTTCCTTGAATATAAAAAATTATTGCCTCTTATAGTACGATTATATTTGGTCAGAGCACTGTAAAGAGGGTGACTTTTGGTGTGTTTTCGGCTAACTTTAGGGGTTGCGCAAACAATTCTGACACACTGGTGAACGGGGCTATCCTGCTTATTCAGCAACCAGAGGTGGGGAAAAACAACTAGATTATGGACACGATTCCATCACTTCAACGTCCTACCGTCAGTCAAAGGAATGTTATGATGGCATGGATAGAGACCGTTCCAAAGTTACCAGATGATCTGGAGGCAGTGTTCTCTACCCATCAGAGTGATCCGGAGGCTCTCCTCATGGCTTTCATGCCAGTTTTCTGCGATCACGTGAAAGCTGATCGGATGTTCTTCCAACCAAGAAACCCCGATACTCGTGTCTGCAAGGTTCTTCGTTGGCGTAGAAGTAAAGATGTCCCCATGTTTGTGTTTCCTTTCATCAAAAATTTCTCTACTCACATGTGCTCACATGTTGCAGGCCAGCGATATCTGGCAATGTACAGCCCAATCAATGGTTCGTGGAGGACAAGTGGGAGATTGAAGATCCCCTTTGGAGAGCAGCACTTAATGTAAGTGATTCTGATCTTCTCAAAATTTGACGGCCAGAACGACTCTAATTCATTCGCAGCTCAAGCCAAGGTAAACACATCACGCGAGCCCCTGAATTCCTCGGCTGAAGGTGGGTAGTATTTACATCGAGGATCTTAAGAAAGCTGCCGACGAAGGCCTGTTGAACATAGATTTCGAGAACAAATACATGTTCCATACGGCTTTTATTCACGCTCATGCCCATTGGCCCCCACTGTCGCCTACAGAAAGCGAGGCCAGCGCTGGGGTTCAAAGAAGGAAGTTCTATGGATCTGTACAACCTGCCGTCTTTGATGGACCGAGGATATGGGGACCGGATATCCACGAGCTGGTAGACAAATGTGTTGAAAGACTTGCGCCAGTCATGAAGACTTTGGGGGAGACTGCTCCTACACTGGCAAGCTTTGGCCTCTTCTAGGCGATAGCAATACAATGAAAACTGGTGTCATCGGTGTGTACTTTCCCCTCTGCTCCGTGGCTACTGCCTCCAAACTCCTCAATTTTGAAACTAGATGGTACTTCTAACATCGCCCTTCTTCGCCAAGACCCTCAAAGAGAAATCTTACGAACGTGCTAGGCCAGACTCCAAAGCTGTCTCATTGGAGGACTACGCGATACCTTTTCCCAATCACAACTTTGGCGAAATTTCGCAAAGATCCTTGCCCCGTGACACAAGATTAAAGCTCAGTATTCCATCCAGCTATTTTTTGTTCCTCTCAAATTTTCACCGCTTCTACCATTCTTTTGGAACCTTCGACGACAGTTCAATCTTGTCTTTGGCCAAAACATAACATTTTCACGCAAAGCAAAAAGATTTGACATACCGGCTACAGCATACGGCTGAAATTCGATGCATTGCCAACATGGGCTTCAATACCGAAAGAATAACTGGAGATGTGTCAGCCCCAGAAATGCCGAGTGGAGAAGCATTGCAAACAAAGGGCTTCGAACTTTCCTCGAACCTGCAGCCAGCATCACCAGAATTGGCCACGCTTCTCGTCAACCGTAGGGGTTCAGATGCCTCCTCGAACAATGAGACGAAGCGTACTTACTGCAGAATCATTGACACACTTTGGGTTTGTAGTAACTGCGGCGAACATGGTGGAATGACTGTATTTGTCGAATGGTGCCCTGGTTGCGGTCATCAACGCTGTCACGACTGTCCGCTGGAGTCGGTGACTAGAAAGCAATGGATTGTCAGTGCACAAGGCGTTAAATCTGGCGACATCTTTCACAATTTTTACGGGTTGTGGAATGTCCCAAAGTACCCTTTTACCTCTGGAACCTCACGCAATTGTTCTGCTTCAAGGTAGATATGAAGGCTCTCCAGAATTCCTATTGCTGTATTTGACATTTTTCCTAGCAATTCGAAACCTGCTATAGGTACGCTAAGAAATTCAAAAGCTTCCCACTCTTCTGATCTCCCGCACACTGGACCGGTTGGAGATGAGAAAGACGAGATCGGGCCATCGTCGCCCGACACGGTCGAATCGCCGGCTTCCAACACTCCATCATCAACTGCCAGTACAAGAAAGAACAGCGACACTTCCGACTGCAGTAGCACTGTCTATGACAGTGATACTGAGCCTGATATCAATACTGCGGAGGAAGATGAAGGTTTGCTGGACAGTGACGACTCGAATTCGGTTGAACCTGACTTGGAGAGAACTGCTCGCATTCTTGATGGCCATTTGATATCATTTCTTGGTCCTGATTTGGCAGCAAGGCTCATACCACGAATTCACAAACGTCTCTTCGCTCCTTCTCAGCCGGATTATAGGACTCATGGTCACTCGGGGAGCTCTTCTAGCGTCCCGGCTCAGAGTAGGGACGCTGGAGTCATAAGCAATTCTGCATCTCCGATGGCCCAGCAAAGCGACAGAAAGGGCAAACGAAAAGCAGATATTCAGCGACAAAGAGATGATGATGATCCCGACGAACACGGCCAGCCTAAAAGAAGGAAAAGGCCCCAGGCACGTCTTGAAGGGCCAAATTATTATTTTGCATGCCATTTCTGGAAGCAGGACCCCCAGAAATTTGGAAATCCACGGAGTCGTCGTTATCAGAATTGTTGCTTATCTCACGGAGACACATTAAAAAGAATGGTGTAAGTTTCTCCTTGTCCGATTGACTTCTATGCGGGGCTGATATCCCACAAGAAATGATCATTTCAAGACACATCTGCGCCAACAATGCAGAACTTGCCAAGCAACAAACATCGCCCCATTCGCCGGTCCTTCAAGTGAGAAATGTGATAAGCGGCCACGCTCTGCAATTAGCCAATCAGAAGGTGTGCCCTTAGAACTTGATGACGACATGGATGAAGGAGATGCTAGTCCAGGGTGCTGTAGCCAGCCCAATATCTCCGCCAGTGATATCAACAAAGATCAATGGAAAAGAATCAAGCATATCGCTGGTCAGCAAGGAAAGAGTTCGGAGGAGAAGTCGAAAAATACTATTGACAGATGGTTTGAAATATGGGATGTACTGTTCCCGTGGACACCTCGACCAAACCATCCCTGTGAGTTGTTCACTCGGCAACTGTGCTATCTGATCGGAGTGCTGACTTATACAGGGGCGGGATTTGATTCACTTGTCTCTCATGTGCCAGTAATGGATCCGACCATGAATCTTCTTGAAGGCTTTGGAAGGTGGCTGGCGATGAAAAAGGAGAGTGCGCGTTCCAGTGAGCTTGCTCACATGCAAAGGTATCTTGAAGAGTACAAAACGGTTGCTGCCGAAGAAATGGCACCAAAAAGCAACCGAATCATTGGATGGGAGATTTTCCCCCAGTCAATCTGTAACCCCATTCAGACGTTTCCGGGTGAGGTTTTAACGGGGCTAGTAGAGAGCTCTTCTTTAAATGCTGCGCTTCCTCAACACCCGGACACCAACGCCGCGCTGAGCTTTAGTACTTCCGAGGTGCAAAAGATACAACCAGGGTCGTCTCTGAACAATCCAGTGCCGTCTCAATCAGTTTATATCAGGATTCAATCAGATTTCTTCCAACCACAATCATCAGCAGAGGCGTCTACGGCTACACCCTCGTTCGAGTACCCCCCAACTATGAGAACCACGCTGAATTCGGACCTAAGTCCAGAAAACTCAGCCACCATAGAAGAGCAGCAGACTTTGGACCTCAACTCTGATGGCGCGCACGGGAATGACAACGATTATTTCGATATGGACATGGGCTTTGACTTCGAGCAAGAGCTGGAATACATGGGTACGAGGACGTTTGAAGACGGCATATATCAAGGTGACTTAGAACTTTAGTTCCGGCTTTAGTGGGTCTATGATCTTATACATTTTTCATTATCTGCCGAAGAATTGCTCCGGATATTCCGACAGTCAGAGACAGACTTGTATCGATGGCTAAGGATCTTCTGGCCTTGCTGGAAGACCCAATCTTCTGCACAATATCTTTTCCTAAGCTATAAACATAGTTTGATCCCGCCAACATTTCGGCAATCTATTTATCTTCTCTTTCGAAGTGTCGAGGTAGAAGCTGGTGTTTACTTTTGTTAATCGTAAGCGGGAACCGAGCACTAAAACAAGACTACTGTATTCAATACGTAGATTGACGATCAATCACGTGGTATGCACGGCAAGTATTGGGCCGCTTCATCCCGCTTGTGCAGAACTTCCTTTTCCTCAATCTGCGAACATTAGCAGAATCATAGCTGCCATTTTGTATGAGTAGAAGCATTTCCCCACAAGTCATTTAATTTTTTCCGCGCATTCTGTTTCTTTCATACCTTCTCTGGATATTAACAGACAGTTCTTCCGTCGCCAAAATGCAGGGTTCTGGAAGCTCAGACGCCTGAAGGCTATCAGCACTTCTGGACCAATCACAGCGGGTCTTGCTCTAGATTTGTGTAACAACCATTCTCGAGCGGTTACAAGGTGGAAAGTCTGGTCTCCCTCATCTCTGTTACTTAATGCCGCTGAATTTACGTGGCCCCAATTTCTGACCATACAAGCCTGGAACAGATAAGTGCTTCAACCCAGGACAAAATCGAACGCAAGTCTGCACTACTCCCAAGCAATCAAAACCGTCGAGCCCCTGTCGAGATGCGGCGAAAGGACGAAGTTGGATCACGCATTCAACATGACGTCCCGAGATTCTGTGTTTGGTTCTGTCATTACTGCGGAATCCAGGGGGGGATGTCTACAATGATTGAACACTGTCCAGGATGTCAGCACAAGCAATGCGAACATTGCCGAGCTCAATGGTCCTACTCCTCGGGAGCGATCGTACTCTCGACTGAACAAGTCTCATCGTATGTGATGGTGCTCCCGTAAGGTTATGCTCCCTACTGAGAAGGTCTGCAGTATCTCATCGAACGATCATCCGCAGAAGTCCACAAACCTCGAAGATTTAGCAAGTGGAATAGTGGCGAAGTTGTCCTTCATCTGTCTTTGACGGGCAATTGATCTGACATGCGGAAAAGATACACTATTCGAGCTACAAGATTCGAAAATGAACTGTGTAGCATCAAACCCAAGAAGAGCTACTCGCCTCCAACAATTCTTCCATCCCTTTCGCCAGGGGCCGAAAGTACAAGTGCCAGTTCTCCAGAAGATTTCGAAACAGGCACACCTCGATCCACCTCTTGCCTCTCCATGGCAACTCCACGCTCCCTTGAATCCCCATCAGTGCACTGCAACGGAACAAACGTCATTGACGCAGAGGAGTCTAGTTATGATGACGGCGGCATCGGCGAAACTCCACGTTCAGATAATTTCGAAGAAGATGATGATGACGATGACGAGGAAAACGGACATTTATTTCGCGGATACTCACCTGATACCATGAGGACCTTGGAGTCAAGATTCGTGTCGCTTTTTAGTCACGGCATGGATAACGTTCCTGAACTTCTGGCAAGTTTCCAGGACTTGATATTATCCGAATTAGACGTGAGAACTGCGACCAATTCGACATCAGAAACTCCTTCTTCAGCCGCTGAGACATTCGATCAAGGATCTATCGAGTCGTCATCTATGACTACCCCATCCAGCAGCAAGTTCTCGAGCAGCTCACTAAAATCGAAGCGCGGAAGGAAGAAGGATGATGAAGATCAAAAACAACGACGAACGAGACAGAAACAATTCTCAGATCGAGAGGTATTACACTTTGCATGTCCGTTTCGAAAGAAGGATCCGGATAAGTATGGAAGGGTAACGGATGAGAGATTCTCCTCATGTCTTGCTCCCAAAATTCCGACACTGAGGCGCATAACGTAAGCTCAAAATGATATTCGTTTTCCCACTATCTTGGAGATCCGCTAACTGTGCGCGGAGATATCATCTGGAGTCCACCCATCGAACACCTCAATGTGTTAGATGCTATTCACTCTTTTCAGATGAAAGGAGCCTCATAGGTCATCAACAACAACTTGTGCCTTGTACTCAAGGAAGCGAGTCGCTGAAAGAAGGCATCATCAATAGTGATGAATATGCGTCCATCAAAGGACTGCTGAAGGCGAAGAAAACAAAATCCGAGTCTGAAAAACTGGAATACGAGAAAGGAAAGTGGTTTGGAATATTCAAAATTCTTTTCCCCAACCATGATCTACCTGATAATCCGTGTAAGTGGTATTTGCTCCTCTGAAAAGATGCCGAAACTAACGGGGACAGGGAACGAGCTGTACATGCCACCATCTAAGGCTTCTGTTACGGTTGACCATGTGCTCGGGTCTCTGGAAAGACACTTAGAAGAGCAGATCGAGAGTCGGAATCTGGAGAGGAACTCGGAAACCCACCGTGGCATTCGAAGCTTCCTGGCCACTTTTCGGCAGTACCAGGAAAGTCTCACGACACCCCGCACCGACCCTGGTCTCGAATCTCCAGAGAGCCAGTTTCAACAGACTTTAGAACCCACTCCGTCCAGAGTTGGTCACCAAGCAGACTCTGCCGTTGAGCATGTCCAACAATCTATTGCCATCTCGTCAATGTCGCATCAACCTCCCCTTTGCTCGCCTGCACATCGCTCGGCCTTCCAAGACCTTGAATCGAGGTCATATTCAGAAGAGGTCAGTCAGATTGAGCAAGCTGATCATCCATTTGGCAATACTATGTCTCACACGTCGGATACGAATATGTTCTCAGACATGGTGTTTGACTTCGACTCTCTTCCACAGCACGAAATGTTCCCCGCAGACATGAGCTTCAATGACTACGAGATGCCCTTCCCTGATACTTTGGAAAACGAAGACCATTCCTTCGACTTCAATAATCAACTCCCGATTTCACCCCTGTCCGAAATGCTTGCATCAGAAAACGACGGGACACCGAAAGCATTCATCAAACAGAAGTTGAAGACCAAGCATCACGGAAACATGCTCCTTTCGCAGCCGTGAGTGGAAACCATGAGAGATGTGTCCCGATTTAGAGGCTGCTCGAAGTTTTGACTCTAAGCGAACTTCGCTTATTCCAAAAAGGGGCAAAACAGCCCCCCGTTTGGGTGACCAACGACGGGAAACAAAAAAGCCAATGGTTTGCTCTACATGCTGGGACCTCAAAGTATACTGTGGACTTTCGAGTGAGTTCCAAGAAAGAGTCTCTTCAGGCTTTAAACTTCAGCACCACACGCCCCCACTATCGGTTTGGTAAGCGCGGGGAAAGCGCGGGGGGGTTTCGCGGACATCCACCACCCTGGTCCCACATGACTGTGGGGTCCCTCCAAATAAAGACAGACACTCCCACGAAATTCAACACCTCAGCAATTTCGTCTACATCGAATCATAGCGATACTTCTCAAACATCCATTCGAAATGCTCGAACCAGACTACGCACCTGGAATTCCTTCTAGAGTCACCGACTATGCCAACACCTATAAGAAACGATTCCAAGACAATGCTACTACCATTCAACCAGCCACTGGACTAGTGCAAGTAGTCAGATCGCAGGTGCTACCACAGGGAATCACCCAAGAAACTTTCGATAAAGCTATCGAAGAGCTGAAGACCCTTGTAGATGGAGATGTGGTACTTGTTAATGAAGAACTGGACGACGGGTGGTATTTGCATCGACCGCTAACACATGACGCATTTCCTCTTGGCGCTCAGGACGAGTTTGTCAACAGTGCGATTTGTTCCCCGGGAAATGTTCAGCAGGTCCAGGCCGTTGTGAGGTGGGCAAACAAGTGGCTCATTCCAATCTACCCAATTTCTATGGGACGGAATCTTGGTGCGTGGAATCTTCCATGTTGTAAAGCATAGAATGAGACTAACAAAACGTAGGCTATGGAGGAGCTGCTGCTCGTCTTCCAGGATCTGTCATCGTCGATCTCGGCAAGAGAATGAAAAAAGTCCTCGAGCTTGACGAGAAGAGCGCGTTCTGTCTGCTGGAGCCAGGTGTCAGTTACTACATGCTTTTCGACGAGATCAAGAAATCTGGGAAGGATCTCTGGGTTGATGTGTAAGCACAGCAGATTCACTTTCTTGACAAGTTTGCTGACAAAAGGCAGTCCAGACCTTGGGGGCGGTAGTGTGGTTGGCAATGCTCTGGATAGAGGAGTTGGATATACACCATATGGAGGTATGTCAGCCCAAAGCATCACCGCCCTATCTGCAGGCAATTTTTGAGTATTAATGTGTGATAGATCACTTCGGCATGCACTGCGGAATGGAAATCATTCTACCCAATGGTGACCTGATGCGGACCGGTATGGGCGCCATGGCAGACACAAACACCGAACATGGAAGCGCGAACACATGGCAATTGTTTCAATACGGATTCGGACCGTATCCGGACGGCCTGTTCTCGCAGTCGAACTATGGCATTGTCACGAAAATGGGATGTAAGTGCCAATCGGGTAGATTTGATATTTCCCTCGCTTACCCGACCTAGTTTGGCTGATGCCAAATCCTAAAGGGCATCAGACGTTTCAGATAACGTTTGAGAAGGAGGATGATCTCTACGAGATCGTAGAGACCATTCGACCGCTGCGGTTACGGAACATCATTCCTAATGTGCCACATCTTCGACACATCATGCAGGAGGCAAGTGTTTATGGTGATAGGAAGTCGTTCTGGGACGGCGGTGGACCTATCCCTCACGACAGGATCGATGAAATTGTTGTTCCTAAGATGTGGATGGGAAACTTTCGATGGATTCTCTACATTTGTGTTTACGGTCCCGAGATCATTCGGAAAGCACACATCGACGTTATTCGCGAGGAGTTCTATAAGATTCCAGGCGCGAAATTAACTTTTCCTGAGGACACCCCGGCGAACTCCTATCTGCGAAGTCGGGTTAATATATATGCCGGGATTCCTGATTTGCGAGAGCTTGATTGGGTCATGTGGCTCCCTAATGGTTCTCATACAGCCTTCAGCCCAATCAGTCCAACAACTGGCGAAGATGCAGTGAAGCAGTACGAGATGACAAAACGAATTCACCAAAAATACGGTTTTGACTACTTTCCTACGTTCTGTGTTGGCTGGCGAGAGATGCACCACATTGTGATGGTGATTTACGACCGGAAAAGCGAGGATTCGAAGCGACGTGCCACAGCCATGATGAAGGAACTCATCAGCGAAGGCGCAAAGCTAGGTATGGGCGAGTACAGGACACACATTGCATTTCAAGATCAAGTCATGAAGACATACAATTACAATGACGGGGCTTTGTTGAAGTTTAATGACCAGATTAAAGACACACTCGATCCGAACGGCATCATGGCACCTGGCCGAAATGGAATCTGGGGATCTCGATGGAAGGGGAAGGGTCTAGAGCGGGTATAGCCAAGAGTATGAAGACTGAGTTTAACGCATACAGATTCATGCGAGTACGATAGTGGCCTCTAAGTGACGATGTGGTGTTGGTCAACCGCTTTCAGTATGAATCCTAAAGCCAAATTGTGAGCCCCACCAGATATTTGACGGGCTACGTCCGCAGTGAGGGAAGGCCATCGAGAATAACTCTTGCGCCTCGAGAAATTGGCTTTCGCAAAGGCTGCAAATAGGAAGAGTAGTCATGATGTAGGTGTGCGAGGGAATATGATTGGTTTCATTGGCCTCTTTCGTACGTCACTCCTGGTCACAACTCCGAAGTTTAAACAGATGGAGAGGGGATTCCCCGGTCTTACATTCGCCGCTCGTTCCGTAGCTCGATGCTTGACCCTTAGATCATGTGGAGAACGGTCGTCTTTCCGACTGGTGTTTATTTGATGCGAGTCATCATCGCTTAGTTCACTTTTCCAACTGATTGCAAGTTGTATATTTGGAAAGCCGCAATAATCCAGATGACTGTCGTGTTTGTTGATATGCTGCTGGAAGCATAATCAGATGCGTTTGATCTTGTTATCTGAATCCCGCCTGGATATTATCGTCTTATGATTTCAAATCGCAGCTGAAGTCATATCACGATGGGTAGGTCCGTTCGCGCCAAGGTGTTTCGGACTCAAGATCGCCCAGGTTTGGAGCTCGCTTATTCTGCCCCCCTTTTACCCCAAACAAGACGACATTCGTTTCGCCAAGCTCACGAGACGAGGGTTACAGACCATCGTCTCAACATTTCATCCATTCAGCATCGCGAGTTCTGGCTGCATCGCTGCTGTTATTCATGCCCAACGTCCTTGCTGTGTCTGTGGCTGAAAGTCAAATCCGTCAGTCGACCAAGGACCATCCCATACATCAGCAGCAGAAATCAGAAATCCTTTCGCGGCTTACACACAAGGGTCCACGAAACCGAACTCGACTCGTAATCCTCGTTGGAGGGTGTTGTGGAAAGCGTCATTGACCCGTGCGTCTCTTCATGAGTGCCGATTCTGGTTGCAGAGACGCAGATCGGCGAGAAAGTTCATTGTTCGCCAGGAGGATGCATGAATGAGGGAGGAGGTTGCACCAGAGATGCATGTCGGCGTGCAGCAGGTACGGAGACTTAACCACGAGAACCATAACAGGACCTTCTTAAGACACAGCAAACCCACATTATAGTTCCGCCGTTCCTGTCTATCAAAGCAGGCCTTTTGACAACCAGGGAACGATCATGAACAGCTACCAGAACCAGAGCCAGATGCCGATTCCACTTGCATATACCAGCCACAGCAAGTCCGACTTTGTGTTCCCGCGGCGTCCTCCTACGCCAGCACAATACAGCGCTCCGATCTTGTCCAGAACTGAACCTGTGTATGACCGGCAGCGTCACCCTCTGTTGACTTGGATAAGCGATGATGTGCGGAATCACTTGGTTGCCATATTAGGAGAATTCATGGGGACTTTCTCTTTCCTTTTCTTTGCCTTGACAGCCGTCCAAACGGCGAATTCGAAACCGGATACTTTACCAAGGATTGATTTTCTGTCCAGCTCGCCGAGTTTGTTGCAGATAGTCTACATCAGCTTCGCTTTTGGAGGTAGTCTGGCCGTCAATGTCTGGATATTTTTCAGAGTTAGCGGAGGACAGTTCAATCCAGCTGTGCGTCGAGGCTTGCGTTTTGGTCTTGCTGTTACTGATATATACAGGTCACATTCGGATTATGCCTTGTCGAAGCGGTCCCTTGGCAGAGAGGTGCTTTGCTGGTCCCTACCCAACTTTTAGGTGCCACGGCAGCCTCCTTGATGGTCTCTGACCTTTTTCCCGGCGACTTCAATACTCAGTCCAATTTGGCAACCGGCGTGTCTGTCAATCAAGGCTTCGTTATCGAGATGATGTTGACCCTTTTCTTGGTCTTCACGATCATGATGCTAGCAGTGGAGAACCACCGCGGATCATATCTTGCTCCACTAGGTATTGGCATGGCACTGTTTATGGGACACATGATTGGTACGTTCGTTCCGATCTCCACAATATTGGAGATGGTTATTTACTTTGCATAGGGATTAACTTCACCGGTGCCGCCATTAACCCTGCTCGGAGTTTCGGTCCAGATGTTATACTGGGCGATTTTAAGGGCAATCACTGGATATACTATATCGGACCATTTATGGGAGCGCTCTTGGCTGCAATTTTTTACAGGCTTTTGAAATTCCTGGAATTTACGACTGCGAACCCGGGACAAGATGATGATGGACTGGATGTTTACCGCATTGTGACTAGCAGACCTCAGGTTCATCGCCGGCGGAATAGCAATGAGAGTGTCACCTCCATTACGCCGCTAGCGTACCATTGACATCCCGGAATTATCCGAGAGAAGAATACAATACACCAAGATTGGAGCCATGCCCAGCAAGAACGCCGGATTATGCAGACCTATGGAAACTCGACAGCAACACAGGATGAACAGTACGCCAGATGTGTCTACCAGTTGAACACTTTTGATGAAATGGGACTGAAAAGAAGCTTTGGCGACTTCGGGATTGGTCAAGCTCGAGTGCTGAAGATGACAGAGCTGACATCCATCACTTCGCACACTTGTCACCTGCGCACAGATTTATTTTCTTCCGGGTAGATAGTAATGGCAATGGGATCTTCTCAAACGTTGAATGCTTTCTCCTTGGAAGTGCAGGATGGTACTCTGCATGGTCGGTGCAGCTGACTTAGATCAACTTGAGTTCCACAATTGAGTTCATCGTCGAAAGACTGAGAGATAATCTTCCAACCCAAAATCCTGGATCAAAGCAGTTGATTGGCCGTCGGAATAAAAAGCATAACTCAAGACTGTTTTTCCTGTTTCGAATTTTGATTTCTGTCCTGGTATAGCCGCGTGAGCCTAGAGACAAGACAACATGAATATTGGACACCGTGGGCAATTCAGGAGATACTTCATTGTGTATGAGAGAAGTAAAAGAATTCATCCCCTCAATATTGATGCTAGCTTCTGAAGTGAGACAAAAAAAGCTCTTCCGAAAAGCAAATAGCGAAATCCGAAGAAACCAAACAAGCCGAGAGCAAGGAGAGCGAGGATCCACATCATTACGCCTGGAAACAAACTCAGAGACAAAAATGCTGCAATGGACAACCTTGCCCAGTCCTTTTGAACGCACCGGTGCCACTGCTTCAGCAAGTGGGAAGACAAAAAGTGTAGAAGATGTTGGCATGGCCAGTATATATCTTGTGAGAAAAGTGTCTCCCTCAAGGAGATGCGATGTACCAGCAATTTCCACTTGACAGCCATTAGAATTTGGCCCAGCATTGCCTCTCAACTGGAAAAGTTTTGATAATGAACTGCGCTGGTTTGACCGCAATCCTGTTGCGATTAAGTGACACCCACTTGGGAGGATCCCGAAGCATCTCTTGCTCGGAGTCATGACAAATTGCAGAGCCACTGTATTCAATGACCCATGACTGCGTCGACATACAACCATGGACCCTCGGGAGTTCTCGCCCGCTGAGACTCACAATGTAGAAGTGTCTCTTCCCGTTGACATCTTGTTCATTCGTTGCCCGTGTTCGATGCAAGTCTTACAGCGACCATGTGTCGTGCGCCCCTGGTATCATATGCCATAACACCGTACTTCTGTAGCAGTCCATATCAAACCCAAGACTCCGTTCCCAATGCAATGCGCTCCTCTTTTCACGCTGATGTGACCGCAGCCGTGGTCGAGTTGTCGGTCCATTCGAATTCTGCATCTGTCAGCATCATCCCGAAGGCGTGAGGGAGATCCATACTCTGTCTACACATCGGGCATTGACCTTTCGAAGATTCCTGCTTGATCCATTCTACAATGCAATGCTAATTCCCGTCAGTAGCCGATCGTACAGCATGGAGTTTGCCTCCAAACTAACCATATGGAAGTTGTGTCCGCATTTCCCAGAGACTGCTAACACATTAGCATTTCGGTCCCGCAAATAGCAGCACAGATACTTACGCAAGCTGCAATCGTCCCCAGGATATTTGCAAGTAGGACATGTGCCATCAAAGTGGACTTGACAAATTCCACACACATCGTCATCGGGAATGTCCCATCGCCATGTAGCTACCGCATTCCATTTGATGATCTTGACCTTCATCGAGGTGAATTGCTTCACAAGAGAATGGACTATTGCGAGGACAGTAACAGCGAGATCTGCTTTTGCGTTCCAAGTCACCTCTGGAAATGTTGTTGACTGTCAAAGATGTGGTATTGACTTCGAGTCGCGTCTGTCGCGGTCCCTCGATATCTCTAGCTCGTCATCACGTGCCAAGAATTTCTTATCGTCCAACCACTTTCACAAGCCAACCTCCATCCATCCAGCTCCAACCCCTCACCAGCTCTCTCCCGTCCGCTTCCTCAACACTGCGTAGATTTGAATTTTCTTTCAACATCTACAGCTTCACGTCAACTATCCCACTCTTCCCTCCTTTCTTCGTCTCCACAGTTCCAGCTTACCTTATGCGCTCCACATAACGGCTCAAACCCGTAGCACGCAATGGCGGCAGCTACTATTTTCACAAGAGGAGCTCCTCGCCCTCTGCTCTTCTCTCGCCATGTCTCCAAAATCTCGCGCTCAGCGGTCGTAGGAAACATGTCTAGTATACGAGCTCTCTCCTCCTACCTCGTCACTCCCACCGAGTTGCACGAGGCGCTCAAGAAGAACTCTCCCTCAAAGATCTCCACAGCTCCTCGAACTGTCGCCCTCTGCGCAAGCTGGTTCCTTCCCAACGATGGCCGCAATGGCCTGGATACTTTCCGCGAGAAACGCATCCCATCTGCGCGGTTCTTTGATCTCGATAAAGTCATTGATAAGCGCTCTCCTTACCCGCATATGCTGCCAACCGCTACAGACTTTGCAAAGGCCATGAGTGCGTTAGGGATCAAGCGGGATGATACGGTTGTGGTCTACGATAGTGCTGAGTTGGGAATATTCTCTGCGCCGAGAGTGGGATGGACATTGAAGGCTTTTGGGCATGATTCCGTACACGTGTTGAACAACTTCAAGCTATGGGTTGAACAAGGTCTGCCAACGGAGAGTGGGGAGTTCTGGGATGTGGATACATGCGTTTACCCTATTCCCGAGTTCGATGCCAGCAAAGTTGTGGACTTCGAGGAGGTCAAGGAATTGGCGAAGGATTACAACAAGGAGGGCGCGGAAGGTGTGCAAATTCTGGATGCAAGATCAGCGGGCAGATGGAGTGGGAAGGATCCCGAACCAAGACCGGGATTGGAGTCTGGACATATGCCAGGCAGTATTTCAGTACCGGTATCAGAGCTATTGGATCCAGTGAACAAGACCATCCTTCCAGGAGACCAGTTGAGGAAGATATTCGAGTCGAAAGGTATTGATCCAGCAAGACCGATTATCAATAGCTGCGGAACGGGCGTTACGGCTGCGGTGATCGATGCAGCATTGAGCGAAGCTGGATATGGATCAGCAGACAAACGGAGATTGTATGATGGGAGTTGGACGTAAGTCACCGTACACCACTAAGCATGATTCTATACTAATCGGTTGTAGGGAATGGGCGCAACGGGTCAAACCTTCGGACAACCTGATAATCAAGGAGCAAAAGTGAATGGCAACAAAACGGGAGGGGGCTTTATTTCTTTTGTCGATGCATTTCAGCGTTTTGCATGTGACGGATACCCACAGCTCTCTTCTCTACAAACAATCCTGCTCCTCTGTATATGGCATCGATGTCTTGTAAGATTCATACGGAGTAATGCATGGTCTTTACGGCTCAACTGTGCACTGTCGTGTTTCGATCTACTGGTTTGCAAGGTCAACGAGGGTTTGCCCTACAGTGATAGCCAATCTGCATCTGAGCTGTTTATGGTGCCAGAGTTGCATGGCTGCCGTTGTGAATACGCTACGCTGGGATTGATGAGCAACCAGGCTCTGTACAAGTCCTTGCGAGCACGGACACAGGTCTCCTGTTCTGCTTCCGCAGCAAAGTTCTCTACAATTATTTCTCAGGGACCCTTGTCACTCCAGCCAGGATAGACACTCTCCTGGTCTTCAAACGCAGTTTAATTCCCGTCCACTTGTTAATTAAGGTAAGGACGCCGAGGTGATGCAGGTCTGGCATAATATTGAGCTCCCCCCAGGATTCGGAATAGCAGTTGGAACTCGGAACCTATAGATTCGCCTCTCTTTGGACATACGACCAACGACTCTGTTACATCGTTGCAAGGTTTGTCGTGAGATTTGGGTATGATATGGAAAATGAATTTTGGCTTCTGCGCTGGGAAGAGGACTTTTTCCTTCATATACTCATCCCATGAGAACATCATGAAAAGACTAAATACAAACAAAGAGTGCATGTGTTCTAGAATGCCGACCTTTGTTGATATTGATGCCTTACTGCTAAGCGAGGATTCACTTTTCTCTAGCTTCGAGATCGGCAGGAAGAAGAGCTTGATCGAAGCGAAAAGACTCGCATTCACGTTCCATTATGAGCGTCATCTCTTATCGTTTTTGTTCTTTACAGCTTGCTTCTTGTCGGACTTCTATTCCGCAACCAACAACCAAAAATCATGATGAGCGATCAACCTCCACGAGACCAAACTCCTCTCAGAGAGCCTGTTGAGTCCATCTACAACACCAGCGATGAGATTCAAAGCCCAACTGCTATCTTCAACAGCGATTTCAAGACTGCCGATAGACTGTCCTCGCTTCTCAAAATATCCGATGGAGCCCCTCCACCCGGTCGACAACTCGTCTCGAGCAACGGAACTTCTGCAAAAATCGTCAGCATCGCGGAGCCCAGAGATGCGATTAGAATCTTGAGTGAACCGCCACAAGGCGCCAAAGAGATGAAAGCGGTGGGCCTTATTCGCGAGAGTTTGGGCGAGGCAGGCGATGATCAACCTGAGGAAGTTGAAGATGGAGTGATGGTGGGCGGGGTTCAAAATCCGACGCCTGGTGGAGGAGTATACAGCGAGGCGAGAGCCAGAGCGTCCCTCGACATTCTCCCGGACTTTTCTGTCTTTCAAAAAGCCATGGAAACTAAACACTAGCAGGCAGATGCAACGGAACAAGCCATGATAAGCGGGGCAGACGAGACTTCATGCTTGTCCTCCTCAGCAGACCGTACTCCAGTCAGAAAGGTCCTCGATTATTTCAAAGCAGACAACCTCACCAAACCAGAGACCCTAATGGAGGCCCATCGGTCTGTTCTGGCTCCATCGGCCACGAGACCGCTCGAACGCAACAAGTACTGCGTCAATGAAACACCCTGTGGACCTTGCTTATCTCTGATAGGAAGCTGAAAGGCGGTTGTGAAGGCATTCCACCATGTAGTAAATGCAAGGCAAGAAAGTTGGCTGGCGCCCAGTGTCGCGGAGGCGGCAACGATGGTGGCCGTAGTGATGTTGGTGGTAGAGGCAAAGGAAAGCAGAAAACCAGCGGGGAGGACTGAATATGTAGACGGAAAGTGATAAATGGATTGTGCTACCTCTCTAGGGCTGTGGTATAGGCATCAAAGATCGATTTTGAGGATTCATTATGTGGATTGTTTGTCTCTTGCTTAAGTTATTTGCTTTCGCGATTTTGTAATTGGCGGCTTTGGGTTGGGAGAGTGTCTTCGAATCCCACGTTGCCGAGAACACCAGTCCTGTGGAGTTAACATCGACCACAGAATCGAGAAATTATCACAAGTAATTGATTAAGCTTGGGAGATGTTCTCCTTTTAACACCGACTTTACGTATGACAATTCCGACAAGCAACGTCTGTACTTTTCGTCTTTCGGGGTCTTATCCAAATGAGAACCATAAGAGCAAGTGTGAAAGTCTATTACGTTTCTCAATATTGACAGCGAAATCATGATTCTACCCGGCGATAAGAGCTCGTTCTGGTAAGATAGTAGAAGCATATTGACACGCATCAAGCCTTTCACAGCATACCGCTCCTTCATCTTCCAGCATAAGCCCAATCGCCCTTTCCCTGAGCTCATCCTTCGGAAGAGGCCGCTTTGGTGAAGCTGGCGTGGAAGGAAAATTGCACTATTCACCAAGCAACGAAAGAAAACATTCAAAAGCGCCAGACCATCCCAGCTCACTTCAAATAATCAACAGCACATCATTAGTAGCATTATTTGCATTGTCTCTTAGGTGCGACATTTCATATATCACCCACTTCACAATCCTCCTCCACGCTCTTTCCCCCAAAGATAAATTAAGTCAGTCGATATCAACACAGCACGATGAACTCTCAACACCTGACAGAAAACCCATTCACCGAACTCCTCCACGGAGTTGCTTCCGTCAACATCAAAACACCAAAACAGTCTCCAGCTACTACTCCATCCAAGTCAACACCAAAACAGCGAAGTCCTCTCCGCCCAGAGGCACCTTCTTTCGTCCCTCGCGATGAACAGCAATCTCCGATTCGGCCGATAGCACAGACACAACATCGCCCTCATCTCCAGTATCAACATCAACCTCAGCTGCACCACCGCTCCCAATCCCAGCCTCACACTCGGTACCAACCCTTCACACCACCAAAGCATCACCCGTATCGTCATCCTCTCCCACTGGTTCCGCGCGTCACAGTATCCCGACGCGAGATCTGCACCTTCTTCGGCATGGATAATATGATCGACGACTTATACGAGGACGTAGTCCAGTTCTTGGGCGAGCGACCTCCTGGGAAGAGTGAGGTGGAGGCGCTGGAGTTCTATCTGGAGTTTGTGGCTAGTGGTGGGGAGGTTCATAAGGGTGAGAGGCCGTGTAGGTATTGTGCTTGGTTTGGAAATGGTGTGGGGGATTGCGAGTACCTGGGACTTGGGATTTGGGCATGTGGCGTTGGTGGAAGACGGCTGTGAGAAGTAAAATAAAATGGGACTGTGGATGGTGCGAGAAAATGGGGACGGGGTGTAGTAAATGAGAAGCAGAGAAAGTGGAAGAGTTTGGACGCGAGGATTGGGTTAGTTCCGATCTTGCATTTAGGTGGTCTGAAGAGACTTTACAGTGAGACAGCGCGGGGGATCCACATAGCACAAAGAGCTGCAACACAAAGACATTTTAATTCCGCATCGCGTCATTAAATCAATTGTATTATCATCGTGCCTTTCCTTCCAAGGTAAGAAGTTTATGAATCAGATTTCAAGCAGTCCAATGTCATTCTTGACTTGTTGTTTTACTGTTTATTTGTTGCTCAATTAAGCGAGTCAGGGATCAACTCGAGCCTAGTCAGCCATGTTAGGCGGTCAAGGAGGTTAGCTCGAAATGCTTGATATTGTGGTATCTCGAAAGCGAGGAGATTCCCACACTTGATTTTAATTTCGAGTGAGGTTACTCGAGTGACAATCAAGCCTTTGCATCTGCGTTTCTCATTCCCAATCACACTCGGGGGCCTCGAGACTGCGATTTCCCAACTCTTTATCAACTGCGATCCTCGAATGGGTGTCTATTGACGCTGCAACTCACAATACTTTGTTTCTTGCTCGAGGAGCAATACTCGAATCCAAATCTGATACCTCATCTGCGTCCTATTTTCACCTCGCTCGAGAGCCATTGCTGTACACACCACTGTGGATCTCTGCTAGCCTCGAATCACGTCCCTTTGTGCCTCAATCTCGAATCCGAGCTCTTAAGTTCTCGCAATCGAGGTGATAGATTCGCAATTTCGCAGTCAGGACTCGAACTCCACAACCCATCGCAGAGACAGCTCCAACAACAGGCAATCTCGAGCAGACACGCACACAAATTTCTTCTCCTCAAAACTGTCGCCTCGCTACACAAGCAGAACATTCAGCTACAACAATGTCTCTCCACCTCGCAGCAATGTCAAGCTCCTACGAGGATTGCACACCCGGCAAATGGGCCCACTACGATCACATCTGCACTCTTCCAATCGGTTCATACGAGCCCGATTGGGAGGACCTGACGCCGGCTGAACGGCAGGAATGGGAGACTCGTGCTGGAGTTCAACGAGACGAGGTTAAGAAGGCTGTTGAGAAGAGCAAGGTGAAGGAGACAGGAAAGGAAGTTGGCAAGGCTGAGGTGAGGAGGGAGAAGAAGAGGAAAAGACGAAGGAGAAGGTGACTGAGAGAGTGACGAGGAAGCGCAAGGCAAATGAAAAAGTGAAGGAGGCTGAGGTGAGAAAGAAAAGGAAGGAGAGTAGAGAGGATCAGGGCATCGAGAAATCAAATAGAAAGCTGAAGTCAGTGGACAAGGAGAAGGCAATAGAGGTTGAGGTTGAAGAGGCTGGTAAACATCACCAGGCCAAGGAGAACGAGGTCGAGCCCGAGGTAATTGGTCGGGAAATGCGAAAGGCAATAGTCAAGGGAGTTGAGAAGAGACGCGAGCAAGCACGCGAGCAGGCTCAAGTTTTTGAAGAAGAATGGTCTCAAATGCGTCGCCAACGACGAACTACCTTCCCTGCGGAGTCGGCCACTATCCTCGGACATCCACCACAAGCCGCGACACCAGGATTCCCGAAATTGGCGCCAAAGCCGAGCTTTGTGCAATCTCGATATCCGCTCTACATGATAGGAAACCAAATCCAAGCCCAGCCACCAAGCCGAGTTCAAGGTCAAGCCCAAGGTTCTGCACAGAAGTCAACCCAAACTCAAACCCAAAGCTCGAGCTCGAAGTATTACGCTCCCAGCCAAACACGACCCTACACCTCACCTTACCCTACTCTCAGAACACTAGCACCAAAACCGCTGCCAAGACTAGCACCTAAGCCAGTACCTAATCCAACACCAACACCAGCACTTGGTTCAGCACCACGCCTCACTTTCCCACCTCCACCCATTCATTCTGCTTTTGGACTATTATTAGGACGAGGATATGGGGCTGCGCACTCAGGCTCACCTGCTCCTGCTCCTGCTGCTGTCCCAAGACCATTTCTTCGGCCTGGTTTTGGAGATCCAGAGCCAGATGTGAGCAACCCAGCACCGAAAATGTCATGGGATGAATATGAGATTTGAAGGGAGGGGAGGCGTAAGGAGGAGTGTTGTAGAGTACTCTGAAGCTTCTGCTGCCTACCTGGGTATGTGACGGATGGTGGAGACGGGAAAAGGATGCAGCGGACATAAAGTTTAGCGGAGGGATGGATAGTTGTGTATGTAAGGATTAGGTACTGTACTGTACAGAAATGTAAGCGTAGTCCTCCCACTCAATCATTCATCATGTTGCATTGCAAGAGCATTTCAAAATAGGCGGGGAATAATATGACAAGTGGAAATGACGCTGTGATAATCCACCGAGGATAATATGATCAAGAAAAGCCCTCGAGACATGGTTTCAAGAGAGTAAGAGTGTAAGAGCGTGACTGTAAAATGTAGTAAGAGGCACAACTTCTCTACTCAAGCTCATTACCTGCCCCCCCCCCCCCCCCCCCCCCACACACACACATTATCTATTTTTCTCCCTGTCTCTCGCTTTTAACCCTCCTCGCTCGTGGAGTTCGAAATATCAGCCTCCGTGAATACGAGCGAGCCGCGCATACAGAGGCTGATTCGAACCACCGTAGAAAGAAAGAAAGAAAGAAAGAAAGAAAGAATTGTCGGGTTATTCCCACACCGCTCGGAGATAGTAATAGTAATCTTGCAATGGTTGGTGAGCGGACAAAAGGAAGTTGTCTTACTTACTACATAATCTTTGTACTACGTAGGGACGTAACGTCAGTCATCATCCCACGTCTTTGGGGGAAAAGGGGAGGGGAGACTCATTCTTATGTGTAAGTTGTGTAACTCGTGGTGTGTTTTTGCATGGTGTGGAAGGAGGAAACCGAGTGGCTTAGAATAGATGCGTAGATTTGGATTTGGGTGTTTGATATCAGGGACGGGATGGGATCGATGGGGTGGAAGGGGTGAGATGGAATCCACAATAATGAGCCCATTTTTTTTTTCTCTCTCTTATCGAACCAGAAGATGAGTGACGTGTACCGTTCACGATGATACTATATGTCATCAACAGATTGAAAGTAGCTGGTCTGGTAAATCCGACCAAAGCAGAGACCTCCAATGCCAAAGGAGGCGCCTCCCTAGCACAAAAACGTGGCTTTGAAACAAAATGACACTCCTCGTGTTGACCGGAAAGTCTATCAAACATCCATCTTCTCCGACCTAGTTGCACAAAACAGCATTCATACGTGTAGGCTGTGCTGACTGACTGACTGACTGCAAGGGGCAGTATCAGGGTAGTATCAATATGTGAGAATAATATTCTAGAAGCATTCCAGATTCATTCTATCGATAACTCGTCCAGAGCAGAAACCAGAAAACCAGAAATAGACATTCAATGCTCCGAATGCACAGCCCAGAACAGTCCCGAGCTCTAATTCTGACTCTCTATCCAATGAGATGGCCGCGTTCGAGAGAGAGTGCGTGGGTTCTGCAGGTCATGAAACACTGGAAACGATGCTGAAATGGTGGTTGGGGTGAGATGAGATGAGATGAGATGTGTATTTACCTATTGTGAATTACGTATGTAAGACGCCATAGGTTGTGGGATCATGAGATCATGGGACTATGGGATTATGTATGAGGAAAGAGGGAATGAGAGGATGAACGAGGCTGGTAAATGATATAGGGGCCTGCCCGAATGGATGGATGAGGATGAGAATGAGAATGACAGGCAGGCAGGCTTAGACGTAGTACTTGGTGCAACGATAAGCCAGCTGGTGAGAAATCCGACGGACCGAGTACGACACTGACACTGACACTGACACTGACACTTATATTCTCTCCTCTTACTTGAGCTCAGTGTGCCAGAGATATGGTAAGCGTGCTAATTGGCCGGCGGATAGCTTCCTCTTCTTCCGGATTCCTCTCCGTATGCCGTCCGTATGCACATCATGTGAGGTGAGGTGAGATTTCTCGAACTGGTGGTGGGTGATGAGTATGATGGTATCGAGCAGGAGGAGGCTCGGATCTGATTTGATCTGATTCGATTCGGAATGATGCGGCAGATGGACGGATAGTTGCAGCGTGCCTGCATGTTTAATTTTATCTTCAAGATTTTCGGATGGTAGGGAAACATAGTACTGTACTATCAGAGTGTAATACTATAACATAACATAACAACCCCCGTCTCGTGGGGTATCAGCGAGGTCAGGTCGAGACTCTAGAACCCTCTCCACTTCCACATATATACATCAAGCTCGCACAGCTTTGTCCTCGCATTTAATGACATCCGTCAACGGCACATCAACTGAGAAACTTGAAACTCGAAACTTGTTGAGTTCATGCAAGCTAACCGCGCGTCCGTCTCAAGTACAAGGAACGGATCCGGTAAGAGCTACATTAAAGCAGCACATATCAAGACATGACATGATATAGCACGCCTTACTATATCATACTATACTATACTATATCCAGTCATGCATTTTGGTACTTGTATACTACAGTAAAGTACTGGTAAGAAGGTGCGAAGCAGGGAGGAGAGTGTATAGCAGGGAGGGGAGGGGAGATACCTCCGGATACCTCGGATGACTTCCGGATGATATCAGACCAGATGAGATCCTGGTGCTTAGAGCACAATCTATGATTTCTGACTTTCTTCTAGAAGGATGGACTTCGTCTAGAAGGGGGTGAGCTGACGAGTCTAGAAGACTGGTGGAAGAGGCGCGGAAGACTCGGGCAAGGGGGGATGACAGTCTAGAAGACTCGTGGAAGGCAAGTAAGTAAAGCGGAAGGGAGGGAGGGATATAGACGTGGCATTTCATAAATCGGGAACACGTGCTGTGAGGTGAGATCCACCTTATCCCCCCTTGACTTTTGACTTTGACTTTAACTTTGCCGTCTACCCGGTCCTGGTCATCGTCCCTGCTGTACCTTGAGCCTGTACCTTGAGGCTGTACCTTAGGCCCTGCCAGGTACGTAGGTAAATAGATAGGTACAAAACGAGGGGTGGGGTTCCTTCAATCCAAGATAAGTTTTGAGCTGGAGTAAAGCAAAGGAAACGGAGACTTAATACCGAGCTGACCTGAAAAAGTCAATACCATACACACCGAAGTTGAAACCTCAAACTCAAAAGAGGAAAACAAAGGACGGAGGTAAGGGAACGAGATAGGGACGGGTAAGGCTGACTTGGGTGGGTGGGGCCCATCAGTACCTGTACAGAGAGTAACAATAAACTTCCAGAAACATTCGTGCAGGAATAAGGTTTTCAGTTTGCAGGTAGAAAAGAGGTGGATGTGGAGCGAAGACGCGATGGAGATACACATACATACGCAGGAACAGGACGGGATGCTAGAAGCAAAGAGAGAGCTGGCTCTGCTGGTGTGGGCAGACGATACGATGTGCATATGGCCCCCACTAGATTTTGAAGATGGAATGGGAAAGAGAGGGGGAGAGGGGTCTTGTAGGTGTCGTGTGAGGGAAGGGGAGAGGTGCATGCCAGATTGGGGGAAGGGAAAGACGGTGGGGTAGGGAATGCGATGGGATGCGAATAGGAGATGGATCTTTCTGTTTTGGGATTGGGATGGGGACTGATATGCAGGTTGGGAGGGATATGTGAGATCTGGGGAGGGAGCTGGGGAGGGAGGTTGATGAGGGAGGGGTACCTAGGTACTTACTTGCAGGTGATGGGTAGAGAATCGTGGGGGAAAGACCCACTTGCTGTCAGGTGTACGGAGGTACAGTGTGTATCTGCAGACTTGGAATAGAAGTATGTATGGCGGGGCAAGTTCAGACAAAATCCAGATATCAGAGAACGTATGTAGAGAAATCCAATCCAATCCAGCACAGACAAGATAAGGTATGAAATGAAACAAAAGCAGGAATACCTCACCGCAAGATCCGTTCTCCCGGACTCCGGTCGCCTGTCCGTCGCCTCGTTTCGCTTGATTTGATAATGTACGTGATGTACGTGATGCAATATGATGCATTGCTCGTCTATTTATTTGGCTGATGGTGAGGACGAATGGATGAGAAGTGAGTAGTGAGTGATTGACGGAGAGAATGCTGAGTGGAATCGTGTCCTGACGGTGCTTGGTTGATTCTTGGTTACGGATATCCAGGCCCTGTCTTCCCTTCCCTTCCCAATCAAGGCGTTTTTGAGGCTTGTCGCGGGATGGGAAGAGAGTGAGGTGCCGTGCATGAATCAGAATTTACCAAGCGTGGCGGTTCTCCGAAGGGAGGAGAGGATGTGCGTGTGTGTGTGGTGTGAGCTTAGAGCGTTTGAGTTTGTGGACGTTTTGTATGATGAAAGGACTTTCGCTGGTCAGTCAGTCAGTTGTGTATAGTCTTGGATGATGCATTAAAGCCACTCCGCATATCTCCAAGTCGAAGACATCCAGATGCAGATTCGAGCTTTCCATCCAGATGCAAGTCAAGCCACAGCCCTGGCGGCCGTTGCTAGCAGAAGAAGATGATATGATAGGTTGGTCGATGCATGGCTCCGGCATGTCGGTATGCAGCTCCGAGATTCAGTGGGGCGGAGAGGGCACTATGGCCGAGAAAGGGAGATGTGCTCGTCATGGCGGCCAGTGAGATGCTCGAGATGGGAATTAGCGAGCGAGTGTGCATGAAGGGACATGGATGCCATGTGAGGCCTGCCTGATTTCCTTACCGTATGCATTAGTTTGAACTTGACTTAGCTCAGCTGTCAAAATGGTGGTGGAGCTGGTCTTTCAGTGGAGTGGAGTAGAGTAGTGGACTGGAGTGGACTAGAGAGTTGGCAAGGGGCAGAGACCGAGATCTGGAGCCGGGATGGGGAAGAAGAGAAGAAGAAGCTGGATGGAAGAAAGGATGAACTGGATGGACACCATGACAGGACAAGACAGAAACAGAACTGACCCCCTATTATCATGTTCCATGACCTAGGTAATTTTTCCTTTTCGTATCTTTTCCCTATTGTTTCTCACTACAGAATAATTCCAATTCTCTTGCAGTACATTATTCTCTCCCACGCTATCTTATCCTATCCTTCAGGTCTAACCTCCCATACCAAGTCTCCCTTGCGTCTGATCCCCTCTGTCCATCCCATCCTATGATTCCCATCCTATCCTATCGCATCCACCATCCCACCCCGCATACTGTATTGTACGTTCCCATCAAATCATTCCTTTGATCCTCTCTCCTCCAGCTTCCACACATTCATGCTCCTCATCTTAGCAGCTATCCCTTTTCAGGGCTGGCATATCCTTCAAGATGACACCGGTTTCGTGTGGTGCACGTGAACGATCCCTGTTCCAGTCCAGTCCGTGGCACTTTTTTAATATATCTGCCGTGCGGCGAGTGGTTGACAGAAGTCCTGAGCCTGTCACCAAGCCTGTCAATGTGTCCAAGTCTGGTAACCAATGTGAGGGATCTTTTCTGGGGAGGAAACCGCGCCTGCTTGGTGCTTTACTGAGAGGGGAAGGGGAAGGGTAAGAGGAAGTTGGATAATCTACAGGGTTTTCGGTCTGGTGTGGGGTGTTCTAGGCTAGAAGGGAGCTGTGTGCTGTGTGTTTTTGAACTGGCTTCGATACAGTCCAGTACAGTAAGTAACTTTAGTGGTGATGTGATGTGCAGTGCAGTGCAGTGCAGTTCTCTGCTAACAAAAACTGCCTGGGCAATCAGACAGGGAATGAGATTTTAGGGCAGGGCACAGCTGTTTTTTCAGGCTTGGCATGTCATAATAGCAGGCCATTGCTGGCCACTCCAGGCCACCGCACCATCATTGCGGTCCCAATCTTTTCTTTCCCCTTAGCGTCTCTGTCAATCCTGGATCCACTTCCCCATACCGCGCCGGCCTGGTAATCATAATTATTCCATGAACTCCTCGGCAGGACAAACAGGACAGGACAGGGCATAACAGGTTCAAGTCCACTTCCCCAATTATGCCCACCACTCACCATTCAAAGCACTCACTCACCTTCACCCTCATATTCTCTACTCATCCCCACCCAGTCTTTCAATGCAGTGTAGTGCAGTGCCAGTGGCCTGTTAGTCTACTTGTCCTAATCGATTTGCTGGTATCCTTAAATCCTTAGCTACAGCTACCCATGCTCGCATCTCCCATCCCCAATCCCCCTCCTCTAGCCCTTCTAATCCCATCTAGGAAAGGAAGAGAAAATACAGTCACATAACTACTGGGGTCAATGCTGGCTCGTGCCTCTGCTCAACTACTGGGTAGTGGTGCGTGCCTATGGCTGGCTCATTTAGCCAGATTTGACCCCATGCGCACTATCTCACCGTCTACATTACCCATAAAGCGAGAAGCAGCGCTTTTCCATTTCAACCTGTTTGCTTGCCTGCTTGCTTTGATTGTTTGCTGATTGATTCCTTGCCTGTCAAACGCCGTATCTCTGTCTCCGGGTCCACGTCAATCCTGTTCTTCCTTTCCCCTTCCAAAGCTGGATTCCGACTCGACTCGACTCCCCTCCCCTCCCTCCCCTCGCCATGGGCAATACCTAAAGGAGAAACGTACATGCAATTCAGCATAGTCCCGAGTACGAAAAGGGAATTTGAAGAGGAATTCGAAACAGCCAGGCTGGACAGATACAGTGCAGGAGAGAATACCGGACAGGACACCCCAGGCTAGGATCTTCCTTTCCGGACTACTCGACTCGAGTCGATTCGAATCTTTTGATTTTCTCTCAGCTCAGCTTTCCCTTTCAACTCAAGTATTTCGACTTCAATTCGAACGGTCAGACAGCAGACCTACACCACAATACAGGGACGACTTCACGTCACGCTACAACTCGTATCGCTTTGCTCCGAAATTCGCTCGCCCGCTCGCTCACTCATCGTCGCCGCCGCCGCCTCCACCAAGAACTGCATTGCACTGCCAACCAGATTAATAGAGGGATATGCACCACATGCTCCGCGGACAGGCATTTGTATCGTCCGATGTCCTCTGACTGATCAACTGCCCCCCCAGCACCCAGACCAATACAGTACCCACCACAAACCCCGATCTCACTACACTCCACCACTGTCTGACGCTTCACTTGACCTGCACATCACATCGCATCAATCAAATCAAATCAAATCTCCAACCCAAACGCAACGCATCACAACCCAGTTTCAACATCATCTCGTCGATCCCATCCAACGCAGCTCTATCTCATCCCCTCACAACCCCTCACTCATATACATACAGCACAACATCCCTCGCACCACTCTCTGATATGGGAGTCGTGCCTCAACAACAAACAAAATGGCGTTGAGACATCCATATCCCAATGTGTATAAGTTCTACAACCAGTTCGCAGCTCCAGATCAGGCCTCGCCGGAACAATCCTCGAGGAGTCAGGGACTGAGGAAGAGTGGGCCGAGGTCGAAAACTGGGTGCTCCACCTGCAAGTATGCTTTTGCTTTCTTTTCCCTTGGATGTCGTGTCGTTCGTGATTTTGGTGTTTAGTGAACTGCACCTCACTGTACTTTACAGTGTCTATTCTACTTCATTTTTTTTCTTCAGCTCTACCCCGCATTAATTCTAACTGTTCCCCTCCCATAACAAAGCTTCATATCTGTCAAGGCAGAGAACTAACTTCCACAGACAACGACGAGTAAAATGCGACGAAACAAAACCAGGCTGCATCCGCTGCCAAAACCTCGGCCGAGAATGTGGAGGATATGCCCCAGAAGCCCTCGACGAGACCAAGTCCATCGCTCCCGTCCCAATCCACCCACGCCCAATGTCAGTAATGACCTACTCGCCTTCGATGGCCATCCCCGGCACGGCAGATGAACGCCGCTACTTCCAACGCTTCTGTGACAAGACCGCAGCGGAGATATGCGGGTCATTCGACGCTAGCTTCTGGACTGAGAAAGTCCTACAGTTATGCCACCAAGATGCACCCATTAGACATGCTACGATAGCTTTAGGAGCTCTGGCAAAATCTTTAGAGGTCACTTCGTTTCCGACACGGTTATCGCTCTCTGGATTCCCGCAGATCGATTTACATCATTTGGATGAACACCACAAATTCGCACTGCGGCAGTACTCGAGATCGATAGCAGCCCTGCGAATCATTCTTTCAGATGGCCGTCGCCATCTTCGCACCTCCCTCACATCCTGCGTACTCTTCATGACCTTCGAAGCCCTGCAAGGCTGCTACGAAGGCTCGCTCACTCATCTCCGTGGCGGCTCCCGCCTCCTCGCAGATTGGCGGACAGCACGTAGAGGTCAATCCTCCCGTCTATCACAGGACTCACTTTCCGAAATCCAGGACGGCTTGATCGACGATCTTGGCCGCATGTTCGCCCGCTTAGACGTCCAAGGTCTATTCGTTCCCCCGCCATTCCCCATGCCGGAATCAGATTGGGAGGACGTGGTGGTCGCAGATTCATTCGACAGTGTCCAGGAAAGTAGAGAGAGTTTCGATTTCCTGATGCAAGGCATCGGGCAATTCTACCGCAAATCCGTAGCACACTCGCAGCAGCATCCCGAGAGACTCACCACGCCCTTCTGGCTCCACCAGCATAACCACTACAGCACGCAGCTCGACCAGTGGCGGAGCGCGTTCCAGGTTGTTTTCGCAAAGGAAGTTAGGGCGGGCGATACTATGGCGGATAGCT
Organism: Cadophora sp. MPI-SDFR-AT-0126; assembly: GCA_020747065.1. Lineage (NCBI taxonomy): Eukaryota > Fungi > Ascomycota > Leotiomycetes > Helotiales > Ploettnerulaceae > Cadophora > Cadophora sp. MPI-SDFR-AT-0126. The sequence goes on along the minus strand of JAGMVK010000022.1, from coordinate 868,493 downwards.
CTGACATGCTGAGTATTTACTTTAATGTGGCGACGGTGCTGCTGGCGAGCAGTCTGGAGCATACAGAGCTGCTGTATGACGAGTACACGGAACTCTTCCAGGAAATCGTCACAAAAGCCCACAAACTGATCCAATCATCCGACGACCCGTCGAACTCCTCTCGCTTCACCCTCGACATGGGGACCATCCTGCCGCTGCTCGTCACGGCGACAAAATGTCGAGACAGAAGGATCCGAAGGCAGGCGATTGCCCTGTTGTGGAGTAAGGCGCGGCGGGAGGGGTTATGTTATGATACTATTACGGTGGCGAGATTGTGTGCCTGGTTGAGTAGTATTGAGGGGGATGGGGTCCAGGAGGATAGCGAGAAGATTCCCGAGAATAAGAGGTATATGGTTAGTTATTTGCATCTGAGTAGTGAGGAGAGGTGGTTGGCGGTGCAGTTGACGAGTGCGGTTACGAATGGGAGTGGGAATCATACGTATAGGGAGACGACTTTTAGTTGGTAGTGAGGGATGGGATTTTTGACTTTCAGATGCGGATTTGGATTTGAAGATTTTGGGGTTGGGTTTGGGGTCGGGATTGGGATCGGAGCGTGGAGTTTGGGCGTCGGATTGGCGAATTCCTGAATACTGGGCCGGGCTGGGCTGGGAATTGAAGGGCATGATGGACATGTGCAGGCGGGCCTACCCCACATGTTTGTGGACTCCATCACGCCAGCCATCCGAATCTGCATCTACATCACTTCCCTACAACTCCCTATCGATGCGGGATCATATGAGCAGAGCCCGCTCCCATGCTTTGGACTGGGATATTCTGGACGGATTGGACTGGACGGGATATGAAAAGCAGCATCACAGAGCATGATTTTGGATTGCAGAGAGCTAGGTACGGCATGCTACAGTGCGTGCGGTGCGGTGTGAGGGGTGTGGATAATGTAATGCAAAGATGTGGCTACGAGAAGAAAGAAGCACGATTGTATCTCTGCTCGGGGTTTTCATATTTTTCATTTGGCATTTCTCTGCACCCCACACCAACCAGCGAAGACATATGTTTAGGTATCCGCTGTCTGCCGTTTGCTGCAAGCTTTTCCAGCCTTACCAGCTCAACCGCCCAACCGACCCCCCAACCTCGAACCCAAACTCAAAATGAAGTTGCTCTCTCGCTCGCTCCGCCGCCCTCAGGTTTTCCTATCTCATCTCATCCTCCACAGCCAAGGACCCATCCAGGGACCCATCCCATCCATAGCCTCACCAGATTCCATTCGGCGGGCCTCGGTCATTCAGCAAGCCCCGAAACGAAACGAAAAGTAACCCCCTCCCCGAAAGGAAGGATGAATGATCATGAAAGAGGACGAACCCTCCCTCCCACCTCAGAAATTAGAACTCAAGTCCACCCATTCGCCACTCCTCCGCCCATTCGCCCCTCCGGGTTCAATCGACCGGTAGCGTGCTGCGGCCATCGAGAGCCATGTTTCTCTTCACGAACAAACGAACGAATCCAGAAGCAGAAGAGGAAGAAAATTCCCACCAGGACTGGCTGGTTGAGCTATCGCGGAATTTATGGATAGAGAACGTGATGACGATATCGTGGAACAGGAAATATCTGGTTCCGAGAAGCTCTATAGGGTCGGTTTGTGTTTGTGTTGTGTTGTGGCGTTCGCAGGTCCAGGTTCCAGGTCCAGGTTCCAGGTCCGAGGTCCGAGGTCCGAGGTCGAGGTCGATGTGTCTGTTCCAGGTGGAGGAGGTTAAGGAAGGGTGAAGGTCGAGGAATTGAGCGGGATGGGAGGAAAGGGTGTGATATAGCTCGTGCTTGGGTGGTTGTTCAGTAAAATAGGACATGGAATAGAGAAGGAATGGGAGGAGGTCGTCAGTGTATGTATGACTAGCGCAGTCAGCGAGATTTGATTTGATTCTGGGCAAGGAGGTGGTTTTTACTTTATTCTATATGGTCGCCCCTCTATTTCACAGCTAGGCATTTTTGTTTTCCTCTTTGTTCAAGTCGAGTTTCTTTATATATGTGGGCATGGCGAAACGGGAATCACAGCACAGCAGCACAGCGGAATCTTACTTTGTTTTTCTGGGTCTGGGTTTGGGTTTGGAGCGGTCTTTTTGGGTTATGGATATGGATGGGATGGGATGCAAGCCCGACAAGACAGAGGCTGCTTGCTTGCTGCTGGCTGATAGGCAAGGCAAGGCAAGGCAAGGCGTTTGAGGTGTACAAAATATCATATATCATCTTTCAATCATAAAACATCATCATTATCATTCTGAAAATCTACCTATCCTTCCGCTCCACCAATATTCAGAACGAAACCCACCACCTCGCCCGCCCACCCGCCCGGGCGACGTATGAAGTTTCTTGTTTGCGCGGCTTTGTACTGTGCTGTGCTTTCTTTCTCTACTTTATTTATTTACTTACTCTGCGTACTTACTTACCAACTCCGTGATGAATGTAATGTGCATGAGTGAGTGGAAATTTTTTCTTTTTCATGGGGTCTGTATGTTCTTTTCTCGGCGGTGTGTGTGGTGTGTTGTGCGTGATTTTACTTTTGATCTTGACACGTTTTCTTGCTTCATACATCCATCAATTGTTCAACATTCGATATTTTTGTTGGCCCCTTGGAATTTACGTGGTATTGAGTTGGTTGAGTGCGGCACAGCACAGTAGTAAGTTGTGTATTTGCGTGTTTTGCTTCATCGGCCCATTCGTTCCGGTGGTGACACCAAACCCCAAGCCCGAATCCAAGCCCAAGCCAATAGAGAAGAGGGTGTCGGGAAGAGAAGCCGAAAGAAAACCTCGCACGCATTACAGATGGAACTGATGATGAATGATGACCGTGTAATGTGAGTTTTGAATTTGAAAAACAGGAAGCAATTGATTAGTTTTTGGAGGTGCGAAAGGATTATTGAGGATGGTTGATAAGGGGATGCACCGTGCGGGAATGTATTGTATGTGCATTGCTTCCTAAAGAGGTGGGTGTATGTATTTATGTATACTTCGTACTTCTCCAATACCGTCCCTAGGTAGGAATTCACGAAAGCACGTACTGCCTGTCATATGCAGGAAATTAATTCATCTTGCTGGGGGGTTCGGCATGAAGGGTTCTATTCGGGTAGATGAATTACTTTGGTTTTGGCTTTGTATTGGTATGGGTATTGGTATTGGTATTGCTAACTGGTGGTACCTCTCTAATTACCTATTCTCCCGTGACGGACACCCTTTTGCCATACCCACCCCACCCACTTTATGCCGGACCCTCCCATATGAGCAGGAAAAGCCTTCTTCCATCCCCGTGGTCTGTCAGCATCTGGGACGTAAGGGTACTGTACATACATTTTATCTTCTTGCGAGGAGGGGATGGAATGCACGTTCTGTTGATAATCATGAAGGTTTGTGATGGCGTTTTTGAGGCTTGATGGTGATGGGGAAGGTTATTCCACGAATAAGAAGGAAGAGAAGGGTTGGAAGTTTGCTTGGTTGCTTGCTGCTTGGCTGGTTGGTTGCTTAGTGGGGGATTTTACTTTTACTCTTACTTGGCTGCTTGGAGGTTCAGAACATGTTTATCTCTATCTGTATCTTCGTTTGTGTTTCCTTTTTTTTTTCCCCCTCGGGCGTATTTGGCTTTTGGAACAGGGTGCTTCTTTTTTGCAGATTTCGTTTGCGTAGGTGATATTGGGATACGGATGAAGCAGATATCGTGGGATATGGGGCTTGGATAAGGAATGAATGCCTGTTGAGCGGGTGCGTGAATGGCATTTGAGATGGGCTGAAGTAGAATCAGAGGATTGAAATTCTGCTGATGGGACGGACAAAGTATTTTGAGAAACATGGCGTTTCCAGATCGCGATATTAGGCTTATGCCAGAATTCTAGTTTCCAGGCTAAGATATTTGAATTTCTGAGATCCATCACAGTGTTCAAGCTTCAGGTCCAGATTCATCTGGTGGGGGAGATTGCCCCGCATCGATGCCTCAACACTCAGGCGTCAATACCTAAACCTCGCTTAATTTCTCAATCCCACAAACTTTTTGCGCTTCCCAAATCCCTCTTTTCACGACCAACGCCAATCTCGCCCACCGAACTCCCCCCAATTCCTACATCAACAAACACACGCAAATATGGCGGACGCACCCAGAGGCGGAGCAGCAGCTCGCGGCGGTGGATTCGGATCTCGTGGCGGTGCTGGCGGTGATCGAGGAGATCGCGGCCGTGGACGTGGACGTCGTGGACCTCGTCGGGGCGCAAACAAGAATGAGGAGAAGGAGTGGCAGCCTGTCACCAAGCTTGGTCGTCTTGTCAAGGATGGGAAGATCAAGAGTATGGAGGAGATCTATCTGCACAGTTTGCCGATCAAGGAGTACCAGATTGTGGATTTCTTCTTGCCAAAGTTGAAGGATGAGGTTATGAAGGTGAGGATATATTTCTCTGCGGTGGTGGGATGTTTGGTAGAGAGGAAGGGTATGGTGGAATTGGAGGGAGGGTTAAAAGCAACGCAATTTGGCATATTGGAGACAATGATTTGAAGTTGGGCATGCATTGAAACATTTACTGACTTTCTGCGACAATAGATCAAGCCCGTCCAGAAGCAAACTCGTGCCGGTCAACGTACCCGATTCAAGGCTATCGTTGTCATTGGTGATTCCGAGGGACACGTTGGACTTGGTATCAAGACCTCAAAGGAAGTTGCCACTGCTATCCGTGCCGCCATCATCATCGCCAAGTTGAGCGTTCTGCCAATTCGTCGTGGATACTGGGGTACCAACCTTGGTCTTCCTCACTCTTTGCCTACCAAGGAGAGTGGAAAGTGTGGTTCCGTTTCCGTCAGAGTAAGTTGTGCCCATTTCACTTTCTCCAACTCTTCTGTGCGCCAATCTCTCTGCGCACACTTAACTAACGATCCCAGCTTATCCCAGCTCCCCGTGGTACCGGTCTCGTCGCCTCCCCAGCTGTCAAGCGTCTCCTCCAACTCGCCGGTGTCGACGACATCTACACCTCCTCCTCCGGATCCACCAAGACCCTCGAGAACACCCTCAAGGCTACCTTCGTCGCTGTCGGCAACACATACGGATACCTCACACCCAACCTGTGGAAGGAGACGAAGCTCATCCGCAGTCCTTTGGAGGAGTTTGGTGATGTTCTGCGCGCTGGAAAGAGATACTAGATGGATAGATGTGTGTGCTCTTTCTGCGCGCCTTTGCGGAAGTGGGTAATGCTTTCGATTAGGGCTTTCTTGCATTGGTGAAGCGGGAATGGAGGTGTTGAGGATATAGCAGATAGCTGTATCGCTGAATGAACAACTCTTCCACCTTGACTTGTGATTTCGATGGGCCTGGTGACTTTGGAGCGATGGAAGGAGCGGGCTGGATTTTGCAAAGTTGCGAGCAGCCGGTTTTGGTAAGGTAGGTACGATCCGGGGCATGAGCCAGTTACTTCCTACATATTTTCTTGAAATCTTCTCTCTTCAATTTTGATCCTTTTGGATCTCGTTCTGCTCCCACACTCACTGTGCTTCACATTCGTTTCCCCCTTCCTTGCATCTTCGCTTTTGCTCAATTGGCTTTTCCAACCCATCTCTCATTTTGGTGAACACCGCATACAATGCCGTCTTCACAGCGCTTCCTCACGCCTTTCGCAGCGATAATCATCCTCGTCCTCCTCTCAGTCGTGGCTTTGATCTCCCTAGACGGGTTTAAGAAATTCGGCTCTGCTCGAGATGGAGTGAAGCTCATAAGGAGGGATACTATCACTTTTAGTATGCCATGGAAGTAAGTCTCCTTTTCAGGCGAGATGGCTATAAGAGAGGAACAGAGTCACTGACAGTCTGCAGTCCACCTCTTGCAGATCCCAAGCCAGCAATCAAAGCTATCTCGCCCGCCGCTGGATCAATCCTTGATGCTGTAGGCAAGGTTGCAGCTGCTCTTCTTGATGGTGGATCGGATGTTGCGAATATAGCACAAGGCGCTATCAGCAGTCTCTCGTCTACAGCCCTCGCTGGAGCACCGAGTCAAGTTCCAAGTCGGATACAAGATGTGAACAGTGAAGTGAACCAAGCCACCGGGGTTGTAGGTGGGATCGTTAGTGCTGCTACAGAAATCGTTGGGAGTTTGCTGGCGGGGACTGGACCTTCGGGCATTACTGCTGCGGGTGGAATCGAGAGGAATGCGTCCATGGGAGTAAATGCGACGGCAATTCTGTCGAGAACAACTTCAGGATTGAACGTTTCGTCTGCGACTTCGAGTATGGCTTTCAACATTACTTCTGCTCCAGTATTGAAGGGACCTCCATCGAATTCTGCTGCAACCACTTGTGCTTCAATGCCGACTTGTACGGCTTGTCCTGCTCCAAAGACAGAGACTTGCACGGTTACGGAGACATGGCACAGCACTCATTACGAGTCGACTGCAACGCTTTTCAGCTTCGTGGCTGCGTTCACATATACTTGTACCGAAACTGTCAGGTATGTCGCCCGAGGCCGAGGCCGAGGCTGCAAATGTTCTAACTTCTCGAGTGTGTGTCCGAAGTCTAGTCTCTATCCCCTTGCACCACCAAACAGCATATCTTCTTCTACAACGCCTCCAAGCCTCATTGCCTGTCCGAATGGGGCTCTGGCAAAACGAGCGGAAGACTGCCCTCCGACATCGAGCATGTCAATTACTAACACCACCAACTCTAACAACTCTTCGGCCCCAACTATATATCCCGATGAGGCAACCACTACACATCCTTGTCCAAATGCAGGATACTCGTGTTCTGAATGTCCAGGTGGTGTTTTCTGTCCTCCAGCACAGACAACAGCTCAAAATTGCGTTTGTGGTTATGGTTGGGCGTGTGGGCACTGCTCGCAAGGATGGTTCTGCATACCGAGTCCTACTCCTGGTTCTAGTAATGGACTTGTCACCTCTGCCGCTGCGATATTAGGAAATGGTTCTACGTAAGTCACGCTTCCCCTTTCGTGATATTGGCTCACGCATCGTAGATCAAAAGTCATGTCTTCATCGGTGCCTTCAACTATGGCTAGCTTCACGGCGAATCTTCCCAGTCAATCGTCTTTGCCATCAGCGCTTGCCGCAGCTGGCTCGGGATCGGGTCCTTTCCAACCATTCCCAACATCAAGCGGAGCTTTGGGCCAAGCGAAAATCTCGGCGGGGGGTCTGGCAGGAGACATTATCAACAGTGTCAATTCGGCTCTTGGAAACGTGAACGGTCTTTCAGGAGCAATTTTGAATTCAGTGATGGGACAACTCTCCTCGGTTCTGAGTGCGAACTTCCCACTGATCTCATCAGTTACAGGTGCTGCAGCTATCAACAATCCTGCCGGTGTTATAATCCCAACTGCGACAGGGATCGTGGGAAGTGTTGCGGGCAATGTGCTTTCCAATATCCCATCTCTTAGAGGGAATCCCGCCGCTGGACTGGTACCTACTGGAGCAGCTATCATCAACGGTGTTGCCAGTGATTGGACAGCTGCCGGCATTCCAGGAGCAGACAACACAATTGACGGGCTGATACCGGCCGCTTCAGCTATTATCGGAGGTGTGAATAGTGATTTGCTTGGTGCTAGCATACCTATCGCAACCCCGGGTCCGCTCTTTCAACCGACTTCCACAATACCAGCCATCAACAATGTCTTGCCTGTCCTAGGAAAAGCAGTCAAAGAAGTGACCAGAACCGTGATACCCCAACCGCTCAGATCCACAAGCATTCTGGCCTCGTCAGCGACGAGCATCGCCGCTACACCCAGTCCCTCAAAAGATCATCCCAACGTCATAAGTCATCTCACAACCACGATCCGAGGTACATCCACCATCTTACCTGTTGTGATCACAGTGCTTAGTGGTCAACCAACTGTTGTCCCACTTGTGAAGATGGTCATTGATGGGAAGGAGAAGGATATGCCTGTTGTGGGAGTTGATCTGACTGGCGATATTGGGAAGATTGAGGCTGTTAAGGGTGTCTTTGACGAGGAGACGGAAAGGGATATAAATGATGGGAAGAGAAGTCGAGGTTGGAGCAGAGAAGCGGCGGGCGAAGAGAAGGAGAAGGATGCCGTGATCCGAGGGGGATATGACAATCTGTGATTGGGAGTCGAGAAGCTGAGCAGTTGGAACAGTAAATCGCAGGATGGAAGAAGTGGGAGGAATGACAGAGTTACGAGACTCAACAGCTCGACAATTTTGGTAAGAAGTAAGTCTTCCTGCAAACATGCAACATTGAGTAGAGTTAGTGAGGAAAAGTCGCAAGAAAGTGTGCACTGGGATTTTCGGAGTTAGCATTGTAGTTCTGGTAAATTGAATGAATGATATCGTTTTAACCACACATGATGGTTGTTGATAAACTGTGGTTGCTGTAAGTTTTAGTCTTGAAAGGATTCGAATCAAATGGATCCGAGCTGAAATGGGTAAATGAATGGAAGTTATATGTGCGAAAGGAGCCGGTGAGGAGGCATTTGAGAGGAACATGAGAGGAGGTCAATCACGCAAGTGCTGGGGGGAGGGGGGTTATATGGCTTTGGATTGTGAATGATCGTTGAGAATGAGAATGATTATTGCGGCAGGAGGGGTAGGTAGGGGGTTGCGAGGAAGAGAATTTGAGGATGAGTTGGAAACGGTGAATGGTGGAGCTTGAGGTTGGACTTGGTGACTGCTTTGTGTCGAACTCAGAGAGGTGTATATATATTCTCTCAAGTATTAAAGTCGAGACGAGATCAGCAGCAGTACAACCTACTGATTACAGAATTATTCTAGTGGAGTGGTCCTTCGGCCCGGGAGCAGGGTGATTTTTGTGAAGAGAGTACTCTACATGTATGGTTTGAGTTGAAATATTGGCTGATGTCGCGTAAGTTTACTTCGCGTCATTTGTACATCTGGCCATGGTAGTGTATGAGGTATAATGATAGAGCTGCGAATTACAGCAGAGTGGATATTGACAATAGTTCGCCTACTCGAGCGAGTGAAGTTTTGGTCGTGGGGATGATACCGTGAAGTCATCATGAGTTCGTGAAAGAGGTGAAATTTAGGAACTGATTGTTTTGAAGAGCGTGTAGTCTCTGACTTGCGTCATTGCTTCTATGACTGCTTCTCGATCCCATGATCTTTTTTGGTATTGAATGGGGTTTCCGTACTTTGTGTTTCCCTTGGCATTGGGTAGATTTATAGGTAATGCGGTGTTGTAGCTCCAGGGCGTGCAAGTAAAGATTATTTAGAAAGAAGCCGTTCAAGTGAAGTACCAGGGGAATTAGCACGATGTTTTGTAATCAGTGTGCTGTTGATAGTTTTGTTTACTTAGCATACATATTTTGAGGTGTAAGAGAGCAAATTCACAACCATCTCCATCCTCTCAAGCAGTGATGCAAAGCTTGAATTGGCCAGATCTAGAGTCAGAGGATATCGAAGGGTATATTAAGGGCGATGTTCAAGGTATAAGCTCTCTAAGCACAGTACGATCAATGAGGAAGATTTGAACGGGTGGGAACGTGCGTGTTGGCGGTGATTTCCTGAGAACTACCAATAACGGGAAATGGCACAAGAAAAAATGGTATCCAATAACAAACAGCGTGAATATAATCCACAGGTACAGTATTTGGCAGGATGTTGTAATATATTGTGAGTGAAGGGGGAATGATGATGATAAAATGAGGTAGATTGACATCCGAATGAGAAATGGCAACAGAATACTATATGAGCAGGAATTAGGGAGCCTGGTGTTCTTCGAAGTATAAGGAGTCTTCTGTGATCTCTACAATGCAATTGGATTGTAGAAACGAGGTTCCTCCACTGATATCTTTCTTTGGACTTGGCGCCGAAAGTCTATCGTTTTGACAGCCCACGAACCGTGTCGTCATTGTTTCTTGCCATCGTGTGCCTGCAGCCGACAATACTTATAGGGCAACAAGTATTTAGACCTGGAGATGGGGGACAGTAGTTGCGGCGACTGTTCCACCTCTAGTCTGCTTTACCTTCAGGGCTTTCACTGCCATAGGATAGTCTCGGCATTCACATAATAATCACATTCCCTTCTCCGAGTTTCGCAATCGCCAGGGAGCCAATGCTGAGATGTTCTAGGTGGATAATTGGAAGTCCTCCAGTTCATGAAACAATGTATTGATACGTCAATACCTGGAATCGCTCTGTCGGGTGCTTCTGACTTCGGACTGAGCGGGATGCGCATTCGCTTTCTACGCGCTTGAAAAAGGGCATGAATCAGGCCGTTAACTCGGACCCATAAAATACAAGAATTTCTAAGTTGAATATGTATCGGCTGGGACTGATTTGCTGTCTGCGATGTAAGGGTTTGCTCCAATATGAACTCCTTCTCAGTTGTAAACATCTCAAGCGACGGGCGTTGAAGATGATCCAATCTAACGGAATACAAGCCTCAGATACCCTGAAATTAAGCAACCACAGCCTGAAAGCTCAAGAATTCCAGCAAAGACCCTTCACACTTATATATCTCTAGCTGTGACACAGCATTCGTGTCTGGCGAATGAGATGGTCATATGGCTCTGATTGGAGATACCTTCACCGAGCTTGACCGAGGCCAGCCGTGTGGCGTTTTCCGTCTCCTTTGGGCACACCGAAATTGGAAGCGAGCCAATCATAACCAAGTCAAGTTGATGCACTTTTGTTTGAAGTTGATCATAAAGCGATGAAGTCCGCAACTCGAATGTTCCATTCAGCGAGCAACTTCTCCAAACTTCCCTTAAAACCGAGGCATATTCCTGTGCTTTTCGATCTTGCCGGTTCAAGTTACCGGGAAGATGGATTACGACTTCTTTGACGACTTGTTTCTGAGCCAGGAGGATTTTGCTCATCTCACTCCTCATTGCGGACCCTCAGGAGATGTAAATGACTTCGACGACATCTGGAATCAAGACGACCATGAGGATCCAACGAGTATTCAAGGGGGAGCTGGAGATTTTTCTTCATGTTGGAATCAATTCATGGTTGGACACGAGCAAAACTCTCCGGTCAATCAGAGCAAAATAATCGAGCAACCAGCTACTAATGAAGCCTTGTTTCCTCTTCTTCGATTCCCAGCTTCAGAACTTGAGCTCGACTCCGAGTTTTCGCCGTTTCTATGGACCCCCGAGTTCCACGAGGATCCAAGCAACTCGACCGTCCCTCCTTTCTTTGCGATTTCCACATTGGACGAAGCAACTCTTCAAGCCTTGGGTCGGAACGAAGCCAGCCCAAGAATTCTGACGCCGACGACCAGCAATGCATCATCGGAAAATGAGATGCGTGTATTTGATCAAAATTCAAAATCGGAAATGCCAAGCAACTATGTCTTCCCAACAATTGAAGATGTCGATAGTAGCTGGCTCAGTCCAGGACAACCCCACCATCAGGATCAGGATCAACAACGATGGCTACATTGAACACCCATACCGATTCACCGCTGAGCAGAACCATGCCTATGATGAAGAATAAGAGTTACATCAGATTTCCTAGGATCCCAACGCACATTACCATCAACAGAACATTTGATGACTGCTTTTGAGAGCCAACCACCAACGAAAAACGCGAAGCGTGGCAAAAAGGCTTATAACGCTGAACAGCGCAAGAAAGTAAGCCAAGTGCGGAACAAAAGGGCCTGTTGGCAGTGTCAAGTACGAAAGACTGCTGTAAGTCTGCGCTTCTGGGGCATGTTTGAACTCCGCTGACGTGCCCAGTGTTCCACACAAGAAACGTGCACCAGATGCCAGGTCATGACCAAAGACCCCAAGCTAGCTGGCCACATTTGTTTGAGACAGAAGCTTCTTGATGTGTTTCTCTCCCATAGCAGTACAAAATTCATCTTGCAACATTTCGCGTTCATAGACTGACTCTGCCAGGCATCTACGAGATGATCGTCAAGTCTCAAGAGAGAAATCGCGCTGCTATCAGATTTGTACCACATACCACTGAGAATATCACGTTCAAGATGGACGATATGATTGACTCCTCTCTACCGCTCACCCTTACTGTTACGAAGTACGAGCGCATCTATCCTGGGTCAGGACTCTCAGGATCCTACACAAGACCAGTGTCATGGCATGCGCCCTCAGCGGATCAACGAGCTCTCCTCCCTGCAGCCATACCTGGCATCGAGCAACTAGAAAGCATGTCTCGAGCAGGTGTAGGAAAAGTACATGATCCTTTCTTGACACACGAATTACATGACAAGATTGATCACGTGTTGCTTTTATTCGCTGGGAGACTTCTACAGCATTCAATGGTAAGATATCAGTTGAACTTCTAAAATTCTACTAAGCATTATCCAGATGGATCTTGTGGCAGCTGCTTTGAGGATCGTGAACTTGAGAAGCTTTCTCATGCACTCGCTAGTCTTCTCTCACGTTGCACCTGCAGATAACGCCCCCCAAGAATATTCATATGCAGATCCAGTTCTGAACCAACACATCAGAGCAATCGCACTAACAGGCATATCTGAGGCAGAAAAGTTCGTTCTTACTAAATTCAATGACCTCCATCGTCTCCTCAGCCTCGACAAAAATAGCATGGTGGTAGCACAAACGTGCTTGCTGAGGTTGATGCTTGTGTACCGGAACGACGTCTTGCTGTGTGAGAGAAGTGTGGAGATTCCGGTCAAGTCTCGAGGTAAACAGTTTCAATCCTTGAACCTTTCCTTTTTGTTGACAATTACCAGTAATTTTCGCGGCAAGACTCGAGAAAGTCAGATTCATGTATCGCATGGTCGCAACGACGTACGGCACACTGTGCGACAAAACATCATCTTTCGGGCGCTTTGATTGGGTCAACGATTCGAGCGAAAATGATTGGGCATTGACAAATGCATTGAAAGAGATGGAACTCGCATTTACAACTTTCTGTAAGCGGTGATAACTCCACTCTGATCCCATCCAACATTCGTCGAGCTGTCCTAACTTGTAGCAGGCGAAAGGGAGATAAACGAAAGCCGAGACGAGATCTTCAAATATTTTTTAGAGCGAAAAACCAAGCAAGAAGAACGGAAATGCCAAAGCTGAGCAGAGAAATAGAGATCTGGGGTGACATTGGCAGTGACTGGTACGGAGGGAGATAGATTCGTACCGATTCTCAGATTGTGTATTTTATTCTACAATAGGGATTAACATAAGGAAAGCTTTCCTCACGTGCATCAAAACTTCTAGGAATCCCGCATTCTTGGCAATGCCGCGACTGAGATGTGACTAGAATCTTTCTCTCCCAAGACAATAGCGCATTGAACAGTCCAGGACCTTGATAAGTTTTCTGGACTCAGAGCACAGTGTCCAACTCAGGAGATCGCGCTAAGACTACTTCAAGCTTTGTTGACAACGGAGCGGCTTAGCGAGCCCCCTTACGTCGCTCGCTTAAGCTACTGAGCCCTAATGCAAGGGTGGATCCAACAAAGCAAAACGAAATTGGCCACACGAACCCTGTGGACCTCGAATCGTCGGTAATAAGAATTTATTCGTTGAATGAAGAGCAAAGAAAGATGAAAGAAAAAAGAAAGGAGAGAAAGATTGAGAAAGAGCAAAAAAGAAGTTTAAGCTCCCAACCTGGATCGAACAGATGACCTGAGGAGAAGTGTTTGAACTGCAATCCTCCGCTCTACCACTGAGCTATGTGAGCTTATTTGATTGGCTGATTAGTTCTTATTTGCGTAGATACAAGGGTTTGAAAAATGCTCCGCTCTGGTGAGTCATATCACTGGAAGTCGACGCCATCGAATTTCAAGCTAAACTTGTGAAGCAGCTAATCATTCAGCAGTGACTGTATCACTGTCAAAATTCACTTTCAATTCTTTTTTACTGATTTCTCTCAACAATGTATATATGCATCCCTTGATGGGTGCTTGCAAGACCCCTTCAGGCCGTGTGTTCTCCCTCAGAGTCACGTGAAATATGGTGTCCTTGATCCTCTTTTTCTTGTACTGGTAACAAAATCCCTTTCCATGACGTTTCTTTGTATTGATCTTCGAATGATCTCCAGATTGAAATATTACATCCAGGATTTGCTTTATTGTCTGGATGTGTTTCTATACCGTACAGAAAGTAAAGACCTCATCTTCTTTCAAGGACTGAAAAGAAGTCGATCTCGGTTGAGCTCATCAGCAGCCACAGAAAGGATGCCCCTCTAAGCAAGAGTCATGTGAAACTCTCCCAGAAGAGCTTTGGGAACATTGCCAAATTCTTTCTTGCCATCAGTGGCCTATCCCCAAATGTATAGACTCCACAGAAGCAAACATTTTGCCCCAACGCCAGCGCCTTGGCTATGTCTATTCCTGATCGCACGCCAGAATTAACAGTAAATCCAGTTTATCTCCGAACGAGTCAACAGTTTCTGGCAAACTGTCGAGTGTCCCTGGAACGCCATCTTGCTGCCTTCCACCATGATTTGAAACCACAATCCCTTGCATCCCAAACTATACCGCCTTCTTCGCAGCCGCCACACTCTGAACTAGGTTGAGCACAATTAGACCGTCCTAGTGATATCTCGACGATTAAAGTCCGCTCAAGTATGGGATGTTCTGAGCGAGTGAATGCTGACTCATTCTTTTGCCGCTGGCCTAGCATCATCCGTGATTTCGATGCCATGTTCGCCACGGAACTGCTGCTGGAAAAACAGATCCATAAGACTCGGCTCTACTCCCCCAACTTGAGCGGCGACATGGACTGGATTGTATCTGTTATCCCCTATCGTTATGTAACCAGCCCATAGCATATGTGTCAATTGTAATGAAGGGCCCTGTGAAGCCGACGGTTTTGGCGCGGTCCAGGATGGAGACAGTCAAATGGTTGTTGATATTGGACGGCCAGTAGCGTTGGTGCCATTTATGGACGAAGGAGCCATTCCTCTGGGCACGTCTTCGGAACATTAAGATCTGTGACAGCTGTGGTAACGGGGAGTTCGACCTCGATCTTGAAGATTTTCTGTACTGTAATGGGGGCAATCTGATGATACGATGGAACACACCCGCCCGGCATCGATGTAAATAAGCTTAATGGCTGCGATCAGTTCGATACTGTGGATCAACGCTTCAAAGCGGTATTTAATTGAGTGTCGATTTCCAATCAAAGCGACAGGTGAAGTTCTTGTCAATACGTCTGGAAGTCTATAATTGGTCCTCGCCTTTCGACTCAGACCATTCCTCGAAGTCACGGGGAGCGTTGTGTGACCTTGGCATGCAATGACAGCAAACGGATGCAGTATCGAGACGAGGTTCCAACACGAAGCAAACGATAAAGTCAATGCGTTTATAAAAATTGGTTTTTCCATGAAAGTATACGGGAAACATGGCTCCGGTCAAGATCACAGATGACTATTACTTTCTCCTTGAAGTTCAACAAACAGCCACTTTAGAAGTAATCACGAAGTCCTACAGGAGATTAGCACTTGTACTCCATCCCGACAGAAATCCTCGTTCGAACGCAACCGAAGCTTTCCAACTGGTACGGATATATGCATTCAAAATCATAATCAGCAATCCGATATATTCTATATCTGATTAGATCACTGGCCAGTCGATTGCTGACAAAATATGCCCGCTAAAGCTAGGAAGAGCGTACGAAACACTCAAAGACGCATCACTGCGTCAAAGCTACGACTTACTTTATCCGAGCATCAAGTCCAGACAGCCCGGCACAGAACATGTCCCGCCCCAAACCCAGCCCGATTTTTCATCGAGATCAAGCGCGCAGCCCAGTCAGTCAACACAAAAGCCCACACAAGAAGACATATCCGATCTTGCAGCAATCGCAGCGCTGCGTAGGACCAAACAGGAACGAGATGTGAAATGGAGATTTGCAGCCAAGGGATATGACAATGCGATTTTCGAGATACAAAGAGAGGTCGCGAGACTGAAGAAGGCAATTGAGGATCTGGAGAGCATAAGAAAGGCAGAGGAAGCGGAGGAAGCTGCCGCCAAAAGCTGGTCCACATGGATCCTCTCGCCTCTTTACAAGAAGCCCTTCGAGAGCGACGAGGATAAGGCAAACAAGGCAAATGCACGCCTGCAGAGACTTCACACGAAGAACTTCAAGGAGAGAGCTCTGGACTTGAAGATGGTGCAGTTGAGAAAGTGGCAGAAAGAGCTTGAAGATGGACGCCAAACCTTTGAGAAGGCGGATGAGACGGACGATAGAAACATTGCTACATATGAGTCGCGACTGCGTCAGAGGCAAGCCCGACTGAGACACGAGAAAATGCAGGAAGAGCGATTTGCGAGGGAGAGGGCTCAGCGGGCAGAACAGGAGAAACGAGAGAAAGAGCAAAGGGAGAGGGACAGGATTGAAAGAGAAGAGCGCGAGAAGCAAAGAAAGGCTGCAGAAGAATATTGGACGAAGTACCAGACTGAGCTGAGAGAAGAGGATGAGCGGAAAAATAGGGCAAGGAAGGCGCGGGAGGCAACACAGAATTGTCGCAATTACGAGCAATCTTCAGCCAATCAACAAGGTCGTCAAGGAGGAGCGCAAGGAAAGACAGCTTCATCCTCAAGTGGGCACTTCAAACCCCCAAACAGTCATGCACCTCCTTCAAAAAGCGGCTCTGGAACAAGTACCTGCCGCCATGGCGCCTGGTGGCCGAAGGTTGACGCTGCCACTCCTCGGGGACGTCTGTCATGCGAGGAATGCTCTGCGGAATATAGCTATCTCCTGCAATGTCCAGGCTGCAAGAAAAAAGCATGTGCGGCCTGCCGGCAGAAACTGAAGCCGATTAATAAAGGCAGACCGAAGACGGAGAATTCGCGTGGTAATCAACAGAGGTCAAAGTCAGCGCATACTCGGGGGTGATAGTTATAAGGATGACTTCTTCTAATGGGTATTTCTGAAAGTTTGGGACTCGAGTGGGGTGGGGGGGTTGAGTGAGGTGGAGGATCTTTCCTTGCTGGCGCTGATTGGGGAAGCGTTAGGACAAGTTAATTGAAATTGATCGGGTTGAAGCTAGCAGTTTTGGGACAACGTTTGTTTTATACCAGAATAGAAGATAGCACTGTGTCTACTGAGCAAAAGAAGGGGATTCAATCTGTATAGGCAGCAGAACCATGTGTGAAGGCCAAGGAAATAGTGTGTAAACCAAGAAAAGCTCGCCAAAATTTGTGGCTTCAGGGGACACAAAGTGATTTGGAATGTTCGGGGGCATATTCATTCAATGCGCAATCATCCGAAAGGGACGAAAACATAGATCATAGGCGATATTTCAGAGTGTAAGAGAAGGTGATTGAAGACAGTCCTAGTGGAAGAACTCAATTGTTCTCCAGCTCAAAAAGGCCAAGTCTTCTCATCGCTCAAGCACCCCACCAAACCTCGCTTGTAAGAATTGTATCCACATTTGCTACATTATTTCCCCACAAACGCCGAAAGAGCTACTCGTGTGAAGAAATGAGATAAGCGTTTGTTTGACATCACTTGACACGAGAGGCGTCTTGGCTGAGTGGTTATAGCGACAGACTAGAATGGCTTAGGCCTGTCAAGAACTCCTTGATATGTCTATTCTAGATCCATCTGTTTCCTTCGGGAGCGTAGGTTCAAATCCTGCAGACGTAAGTTTGGATAATACCTTAAAATCTTCTTTCAAATCTAATTCATTCCAGGTCGTTGAGCAAGTAGGCAATTTTTTTTGGGTCTTCATTACTAGTAATTCTTGGTTTTGACCTTCCAAGTACCCGCATAACGTTTGCGGCATTTTCTTCGATACAAGTATTGCTAAGGAGCGAGCAATCATGCATTGGGGCCGTTAAGTCATGACTTTTGACGACAGCTCAAGGTCTACATAGGCATGTTCATGATACATAGCGACAAATTTTGGCACGTTGTTCTGAACTTAAAGTCTCGGAGACTTGGGGTCTTCATAGTCTCGCGCCCTACTTTTTCACAGTGGATCATCTTGAAACGCTGTCCTCCATACGACAACTCGTTTACATTACCTCCTATCTGACTCGTGGCATATTCTAGCCGCAGATGCCACCAGATTCCGATTCCTGCCTTGGTTCTTGTTCGAACCTCTGAACCGGGACCGATACCTCCTTCTTGGCTCCTACCGATATAAATTGGGCCCCTGCCTTGTTGACTTCTTCAGCTGGAACTCCCACTGATGTACACGACCAGGACTGCAGCATATCTACGAGGTTGTCAGTCTTACAGCCATGGAAGAGGTAATGAACTTACGCTGCAGTGGCTCCGAAAATCTCGCCCTTCTTTCCTGCTGTACAGAAGAACAAGCCGGTCGCGAAGAGGACAGTGTATCCCCCTATCATACCCAAACGCCTTCCCTCATCTTTTACGAAGTACAAGCTGACGATGCCTCCAACGAGAAGTAGAGTTGCCAGCATAAGCGAAATAAAGTTACTCAGGCGGCTGGCGCTCTGCTCGGAGTAGTAGTATATGTTCGACAAGGCTGCTGGCGTGCTTGGCTGTACATTTTGCACCTACAGTATTATTGTCAGAAATACTTTTCAAGTCGTCAAAAACTCGAGGACGATTGTACTTTGAAGAGTTCTCCGCAGTGGTTAATTAAGAAACTTGTGAGAGGGTCCCTTGATCGCTCCGCACCTGCTAGTGCAACAAGATCGTATGGTTGATCCAGAAACTCATCACCACGGTCTATAATCGGACGATGTACTGGATGACCATGTTTGTCCAACCATTCTTTGTGCACAGCAAGCACTCGTTCGGAAGGGGATTCAAGGCTCAAGATCTGACTTTGGACGGCCAGCGCCTCGTCTAAAAAATGGTCAGCATGCTTGCTGCATTTTCTAAACATCGATGAGGTTGAGCGTTATTACTGTATTCTTGAAGCTTTCTTCGCATACTCAAAGCCACCTCTTTTCTTGTTGCATCCCTTTCGCTTGTACCTCTGAGTACGGCCTCCCAAGACTGAAGAACAGCTGATGTGGCCTTGTCAGAGGCGTCCTGTTGATCAAGTTCTTTGAGTTCTGCCTCAAGCATAATCAGCTCTGTCTGCATATAAAGGAGGTTTCTCATATTCAGATTGCTGAATTTTCGAAAGGTCGCAAGTTCCGAGGAGCTGGCCAAATGGGCTGCTACTGAGGGGTAGCCTTTCTGGTGAACTGAATGATCCATTTAGGCATGGGATGAGCTACAGCCTTGATAGAAAAAACAATGCTAGCTGTATAAGTATACAACTTTTAGACAAGTGGAGTTTTGCTTCATATGAGGCTCATGTCTGCCTGCCCAAGTGCACCTGGTTTTCGTGAGGACGTAATAGCACCCCTGCAATGGAACTTGCCTCCGTATTGCAAGATGATTTGACCCTTTCAGCCACAATCACAAACCGCATGAGGTCCTGATTCGTCCGGCATCCCGCCCTCTGCTTAGCTTGATCCTGCCAACACACTCGGTGGCTTCAATCAAGCTGAACTGGAAAGACGATGCACACGATCTCTCGGTGTGCGCTTGCCTCTTATTTGCCAGCCTTCTCAAGCTCGTAACAGTCTTTTGCCCCGCAGATATGGAGCAGTCCACTGGTTCGATTGGACGTCCCCCGGCAATGCGTGGGATTGTGAGATGGAGAAAGCGAGGATCCCCACCTCGTCGAGAAGCTATCACGGCACTTTCACACGACACCAAACACTTCAATAGTTTTAGCTTCCCGTTCCTCTGATGTAAGTGTCTCTGATCATACCGTTCCATTCCCTCGAGGTATTGCATTCTTTTCTAATCTATGGTGCAGTTCCTCGACTGTGCGGCGTGGGCCCAGCCTCGTCCCTCGACATGTCGTCCCGAGCGAGCCACGACACGAGCCGAGAGCAGAGGACGGGGGAGTCAAGAAGTAGCACTCCAGCGAATTCGACTCGCGGATATGCCAGAGATGGAGCGTCCTTCGAGATCGATGCCAAAGAAGCTCGCGAAGCCCGGACGCCATTCAATTTAATTGATTCCCGGGGAGCTTTGAGTCCAGATCCAGGAAAGGAAGCCGACTTCGAGGTGGAGGATAATAAGTTCGCGTTCAGTCCTGGACAATTGAACAAGCTCTACAATCCCAAAAGCCTAGCTGCCTTCGTAGCTCTAGGAGGATTGGCAGGTCTTGAGAAAGGTCTAAGAACCGACAGGAATTCCGGTCTCAGTATAGATGAACATATACTAGATGGGCGTGTCACTTTCGAGGATGCTACTGCAAACATTGCTGTGAGGCACTGTTCGCCGGAATCCGCTGACGACAGGACCACACATCCACCCTCTGACCCCAGTTATTCGACTGGGCCATTTTCGGATAGAATACGAATTTTTAGCGATGGACGAGTACCACCCAGACGACGTAGAAACCTATTCCGATGTGTGATACGAAGATTTGAGAATCGAGCTTTTGCATATCTTCTGGCTCTCTTGTCTTTTGTTTACTTGTCGATTCGATTGACAGATCATTCCGTGGAGCTGAAGTCATACGGAACGGAGTGGCAACAAGTCGTCATTCTTCTGTCACTTTACATCGTCTATTTATTTCTAGGAGGACTGATTGAATGGAA
The DNA here is from genome assembly GCA_020747065.1 of Cadophora sp. MPI-SDFR-AT-0126. Classification (NCBI taxonomy): domain Eukaryota; kingdom Fungi; phylum Ascomycota; class Leotiomycetes; order Helotiales; family Ploettnerulaceae; genus Cadophora; species Cadophora sp. MPI-SDFR-AT-0126. The sequence continues at coordinate 848,046 of JAGMVK010000022.1, read as the reverse complement.
ACGTGATGGAGACTACACGAAGTTGTGTCTGAAAAGAGTTAGTACAATGCAGAGCATTTCCCATACATTCACTTACCTCTTACCAGCGAGATGCCCAGACAAGAGTCGTACGGTCTGGCAAGGCAGTGTTGATTCCGAAATTCGATGTCCTTGTGGGTGACATTGTGCTTTTTGAGCCCGGTGACATTATTCCCGCTGACGGTATTCTGGTCTCTGGTCACCATGCAACATTTGACGAGGCTTGTTGTACTGGCGAAGCGGACTTGATGCGGAAAATACCAGCAGACGAGGCTATGGCACAGATTGAAGCACGTGCATTGTCTGCCCGCAATGATCCTTTCGTTTTATCCGGATCTATAGTTGTTGCTGGTATGGGATCCTTCATTGCCACGTCAGTTGGAGTACACAGTGGGCAAGGAAAAATTGAAATGTCGCTTCGAGATGATCCTGATGATTCCCCCCTACAAATCGAGCTTGTCAGGGTCTGTGACAGCATCATCAAGTTAGGGTCTGCGTAAGTTGGCTCTGACACTCTCTATTACCATCTGATATCGGCATACTGGAGCCGTCAATCTATTCTTAGCAGATCATGTTCCTTGATGCTAACGGATTATCATAGTCTTGTCCTTGTTCTATTCGTTGTCCTCTTCATCCGATTTTTGATCCAGCTTGGGTCAAAGGAAGCCACCCATCTATCATCTATGCAGAAGACCAGAGGTTTCCTCCGCTTGTCCATTCTCTGTTTGTCTCTTGTGATTGTCTGCTGTTCAAGCAGTCTGCTTTATTCAGCCTCCTTCGCACTAGCATATACGTCACGCGCATTGCTACGAGACAACAACTTGGTCCTCACGCCCAAATCATGCGAAACTATTGCAAGTACAACGACAATTTGTACTTCCATGACGGGAGTGCTGACTCAAAACAAAATGACGGTGGTTGCAGGAGCACTGGGAGAATCACTGATGTTTGATTGCAGACCTGGAGGGCTTGCCAGCGAAGACAATGGCATTCGCCACACGCTCGACCTCATCACCGACCTTCACTCGGACTCAAAGCGTCTCCTGAAGGATTTAATTGTGCTGAACTCAACCGCTTTCGATGGGGAGGTTGATGGTGTTCATTCTTTCATTGGCTCCAAGACCGAAACCGCTCTCCTCCAGTTCGCTCGAGATCACCTGGCAATGGATCGGTGTAGCTACGAACGGGCAAGTGTTGACGTCGTTGATTTCATACCTTTCGACTCCAATCTCGGTTATAGTGCGATTGCCATAAATCTGAACAAGTCGGAAGTCCGAATCTATGCCAAAGGCAGTACAGAAACCATTATTGAAAAATCAACCCAGGTTTGGACAGGCAATATGAATCAAGGCATTTCCACAAACCCGGTGACAAGTTCGATATCAGATCTACTTCGAATGCAGAGCGATACTTTTTCATCAGAAGGGTTGCGAACCGTTGGGCTTGGCTACAAGACCGTGGCCGAGTTCAAACCTAGATCTAGCCGAGGAGTCCCAGGTTCTCTGGATGACATTGGTGATCTAGTGTATATTGGAACTTTTGGAATCCAGGATCCATTGCGCCACTCGGTCACAGATACAGTCAGGTCTTTGCAGGCTGGAGGAGTGGTTGTTCGGATGATGACTGGGAATAATCTCTTAACCGCCAAAGCAGTTGCTGAGCAGTCCGGTGTCCTGAAGCCGGACGGTGTTTTTATGACTGGAAAACAATTTCGACAATTGGCAACAGCTGAGCAGCGGCAGGTTGCTCCCCGGTTGCAGGTTCTTGCGGCATGCACTAGCGGGGACAAACGAATACTAGTGCAGATATTGAAGAAACTTGGGGAGAACGTAGCTGCAGTGACAGGCCACTACCAAGACGGACCTGCGCTCAAAGCGGCGTCAATTGGGATTTCTTTGGGTATACATGGAAGTCAGGTTGCAAGCGAAGCCTCTAATGTTATCTTGATGGATGATGATTTTAGGTCTGTCTTTAAGTATGTTCACAGGGGTCGAGTATTACGTCGAGGAATCGAAAATAATCTAAAGGTCAGTGTAGAGCGAATAGGCTACTCATTTGACGACTGCTAATGATCGCAAGTTCTGGATATCATCTATCGTCACAAGCTTCATTACCACCGTATCGATCTTCGCAGTGTCAAACGATAAGATCAGCACTTTCATGCCAAGCCAACTCCTCTGGATCAATCTACTCATCAACTGCTTAGCTGCAGTAGCACTCCTGACCGATCACCCTTCTCGGTATGCTGATATCGAACTCAATGAAAAACCTTTTGCTCGGATGCCCTACGAGCGAACACCATTTGAGAGACGGAACGTGGACATAGAATCGCGGAGGAGGTGGAGTCCGGATCCACTTATGGGAAGATCAGCATTATTGTCCATGACGATGATCAAGGAGATTGCTGAAAGAGTTCTGTGTCAGGTCGCTGCGCTTCTTCTTTGCAGATATGCGGGCCAAAGTATCTTTGGGATGAAAACATTGCCCACTCTGGCGCATGTCAGTTCTACAGTCTTCAATATGTTTGTATGGATGCAAATACTTAGCTTGTTCAGGTGAGTATAAAAAATTTCCCTGGTACAATCTTGACATTCATGTAATTAATTTCGGAACTAGTAATCATCCGCGGCGTGTCGGCATCCAGACGTTCAAAATCTTGAGCCGCAACTTGTGGTTCTCAGCTGTTATTTTCATCGTAGGCTTGGCCCAAACCCTGCTCATGTTTTACGGAGGTACCGCATTCAATTTGCGAAGATTAAATGGAGTGCAGTGGGCTATTTCGGTGGGGGCCGCGTTCTTCGTTTCCTTCGGAATCGCTATCATTGTTGGAACCATAAGATGGCTTTGGCGTCGTATCAAAGAAATTGACCTTTCGTCCATCAAGGGGTTTTCAATTACGGAAAGCATTGCCAGTAACAGACGGTCAGGTATACGAGAGACCACAGCGGGGGCTTTCGCAGCAATTCTGTCTGCCAGCATCGCTGGAAGTGTTGCTGGACTACCAGTGACCACACATCGATTCCAAAGAAACATATCGATAAACCACGTCTCTCGACTTCGTATTTTCGCTTGGACTCCCATTCCTCTCATCTTCGAACAGATGAGACTGACATTCTACACAATCTTTGTCAATGGGTTTCGCATCGAAGCACTAGCTGATACTGGGGCCTCTGTCAATCTGGTAGCCAAATCGTACGTCCAGCGGGATCCAGCAGCGTGGCAAGTTGTACCGCAGAGTTGCCGTCTTCGTCTCGGCGATGGAAAAACGTGTCGCTCGTCGGGGTACATACGAACGTCCATTCGCTTCGACAACTCTGAAGAGCTTCATCCCACGACTTTGTATATCATCAACGGACTCCCATACGATGTGGCTCTCAGCCATGACTTCTTGAGCACGACATCCACAGTACAATTTTCCCGTCCGGGAGGCATTACGCGTGAAAGCACGTACCCGGTTGGGCCATCACAGCCTGCAAATGCCGTAATACTAACGCATCTTGTTGCTGTGAGACAAAAGTCAATCTTTGACAGGGCAAAGAGGTGTTTTGGCTGGGACAGGAGGCCGCCTCCGGCGGCACCGGAAGATGCTAGCAGTTCGTACCTCCCTGCCCTTATGCCGGCAAAATCTTCCACTTACATTTTAAATCTAGCTGTTTTAGACGCACTCAACTTGCGCAGAGGAGAAATAGACGAGAGGAGATTGTTCCTCAGTACCAATGGTCCGCTCTCAACAAGTGCTTTTGGATCTCCAGCACGAGGTTCGAGCTCGCCTCAGAGTCCGCCACCACTTTACCTTGCACAAACACCGTAACGCCAGTCTTGGCTCGGCTTATATACCTATGGACTTGTACATTTGAGAGCAGGCGGTTCGCGACGATGAAATGCATGATGTGACGATCTTTCCATACGAGGGATGCTTTCAACAGGCGAAACACGGCGTTTGTACATAAAGATGGGGCGTCTGATGGCTATTTCCACAGGACATTACACAAAAATGAACCTCGCGGTTTTCATGTAACGTCTGAGCACAATATTCAATATCTGAATAGCTTCGTGTCGCCTCTCTTCAACCCCTGAGTTTCTCGCTTGCTTGTCGTTGTCTTCCCTCCCAAACATCCAACCGCCCCTCTTGCTCACTCTCCCGCTCACCATGTTGCGTTCCTCGTCAGTACTTACTTATCCACCCATCAATCTTCAAGACGGCGTCGATCAAGCCCAAAATGACCCCATGTAACTTGCTCCCTGTCCATGACTTTGGTTTACTCCTTCAACCACCCCTCCATGCCCCTCAATACCCCTCTGTATCTCAAATCTACCCTTCACTTCAAACCTGGACACCAGCCCGCGATCTTGCCTTAATACAGACCTCGATCCGGGACTTATTCAGCACACCCTCTTTCCTCACAAGCCAGCTAAAAGCCCCATCCCGACAAATCGTGAACGATAAGGTATGGCGGGAAGAGATAGGGAGATTGACAATCGCGGGATTCATCCATATCCTGCCAATGACAACAGGCAACAGGCCAACCTAATTGTTCCAAATCTATCGCCTTTACCATCTCATCGCTACTCTGTAAAGAAGGAGCTCCGTGGATGCAGCCTTCGTATGCTCTCGCTTACAATCGATTACTGATATTATGAGTGAGAGGGTCCGAAGATCCGGATTCTTGTCTTTCTCTTGGGAGAAAGGCATATCTCTATCTGCTACGCATCCTCGTCATGGAAAAGTCTCGAAGTGGTAATCCGATCTTGAGGGGCGTAGATCTCATGACCGGCGCCCTATCTATCCACTTTCGATCCCTTGCCCCTCTCCCGCATACCAGTATGCCCTCCTGACGATCACAAACACTTTCCATCTATCTAGACATCAATTTCAAACAAATTCGTACACCGCTTTCACTCATTCTGTTTCCCTCCTTGAATCTATTCCCAAATTGTGGAAGCGAAAAAATTCCTCAGCAGCAGTGACATCTAAATGTTTCAGTCCCAACGACCCCGCTGCGTTCCGTCCGAAGCCACATCATCATATCAGACGATCGCCGCCGTCAATCCGTATCAAAGAGACAGCTTGATCACGATTAGGATCACGATTAGGATCAAGATCTACGGAGTGGTCATCAGGGGTCCTGCGCTCCTGGTACTTGTCCCCACTCCACAACTGAACAAATTCCAATGCTCGCTTGTTTTGACCTATTCAGATTCAATCCAATATTTGCAGGGACAGTCTCGAGATGTATTATCGAATTATTGATTTTTCCCCTTCTCAAATAATACTTTTTTACTAGCCGAGGATTAGACGCTTTGTTCATTCAGTCTTGCAAGCAAAAGGTCCGAGTAACAGCGCTTCATGAAGCTTTCGCCAAAGGGAGCGAGGATATGAAGATCAGCACGGCCGCTGTACGTGGCTTGACGCGGGCACAACTGGGACGGCTCGACGGGTTCCTGCTTTCATCACACCCACCAGACAGGCGGGCGCTATTGCCACTTCACAACCCAGCCCGTTCAGAACCCACGCACCTGGTGATGTAACGGCCGCGGCACGGGAAGGGAATTGTGATGTTCATCCACTGTTTCAGCGTTTCATGTTTCAGTCTGATCTATCTGTTCGGTGGTGATTTGTGAGCTTGCGGGGGTTGATCATGAAGTCAGATGTCATGAGTTTCTCACAGAGCTGCCCCTGTTGTATCCGGAAGGCAAAAAAACTCCAGGTAAAAGAAGCCGAGCCGAATGCCGTATTCCCTGCGTTCATCCGCCGGATATCATGTCATCCGAAGCTATTCGGACGTACCTCCGTATTGATACACTCCATCATCCAGACAAGGAAACGAAACATGTTTGCCGAAGAATGAAGATCTCTGCAATGCAGACAAGGGATGAATTGGAAGATGGGGTATTTTAGAAATTGCCCTTTCAAGCTCAATTCATCATGATATCTGGTGACGTACCATGCATAGACTATGTCCTTACCAACAATCTCCAAACTTGGTCCGCATACCTTGCCTTAGCTGGGTTGCATCTCACTCTGCACGTACAGTAAATCATGCTGACGCCTCCTCTTCCTCTGACTTTGTGATTGTGGTCAGCTGCGCGCTTACAGAAACATGGCGTCTTTCATCACATTTTCTCATGATCAGTTTTTGTTTTTAGGAGTATAGAAGGAGCGATATCGAGAAGGGGGTTTGGCGCTTACGGGAGACGGAGAGGACGGATCGGGTGTGATGCGAAGGGGGGGGGGGGGGGGGGGGGGGGGGGGGGGGGGAGGAGCGGGGATGGAGGGGTGTGGGCCACGTGGGTGAGGCGGTTAATTTATTTGAGGGAGTGTGTCAGGCTTCGATATCGGGAGAATGGAAGGGGGGAGAGATAGGAAGAATGTTACAGTGTTGCTTGCGTGCGTGTGTGCGTGGGACGAATTGATGCGTGAGGTTGATTGTGTGAAAAGAGATATCTGGTAAAGTAGTTTGGATTGAGTTGTTGGTGCTTTTGTTGGTAGAGATAGACTTGATTCCGAGCGTGGGGGTAGACATGACTCGATATCGAGAACAGAGAGATAGGATGATATGAGATGGGAAAGATAAATCAGGTTCACAGCAGGTAAGACAAGAAGGGTCATATAGATGAAGTATTAGATTAAAAATCCCCGCCGCTGCTGGCTCGTAAGCGCAATTCAGTCGGTCAGATGATGAAGTATTCTGTATAGTATGCATATTCTGCGCTGTATGATGAGATGAAGCCTGGTATCAAGTTTTCTTGTATCCCCTCCTGTATATCCACTATATCCAAAAAGTGGAGTAGTCCCTCCATCACAAGACCATGCATGCATCGAGTGCATGGCAATCAATCTATCCCATCCCTCTAATCCCACCCACAGGTAAAATGGTATCCACCCTAGTTTCGCTATTCAAAGAAGCGAAAGCCAATAGCCAAGAATGAAGTTGAACGAGTCGGAGAATTCGGCTGCCGATAATGAGAGTGATGATGTGATTGAGAATGGTTGAAGTGTGGCTGTTGGTACAAAGCATGGCAATCTGGTATGCCGGGGTATGATAGATCGAGAAGCAGCTTAAGAAATAAAAGCAAAAGCACGACATAGCGCCGGCTCTATCCGGCGAAATGCGTTGTACAAGTCGAGTGATGTGTTCGAGATGGTGTGGAGAAGGTGATAAAGTAAAGCGAGGCTGTAGCGGTGAAGTGAACGAGCCCGCTCGATATTTCTCCGCTGTAACCGCCGCACTCGGAAAAAGAGACCCAAGACATCAAGTGTGGAGAGAATTCTGAAGAAGCAAACAAGCCAGCAAGCGAAAACAAGCGTGAATACCCGAATGATTCCCAATTATAGGCAGGACTGTGCGAGTTGGCAAGGCTGCATATCCAACCCAGCCCAATGGAATCCACACCAGATCACGATCCCGCTGTGCCGCACCCAAGATCAAGGAAATCGAGCCACCCGCATGTGTTGAGATGCGTAATCAGCTCGATTATTCGACCGGTGTTCTTGAGGCTGCTGGCAGAAAAGTGGTGTGTTTACGGGCCAATGGATGCGAAAGCGGGAAGGATCCACTGGGTTGCAGGTAGCCATTCAATTTAGGCTTCGAGAAGAAATGGCATGTGGTGTGCGTGGTGTGGTGGTGGCAGAGCATATGCATGTCAGCTCGCAGATGCTGGATTGCTTGGGAGAAGGGATAGATGACGAGACGAGGCTGCGTCTCGTATCGGTGAGCGCTCGGAGGTATGGATCGATGTGAGGATGAGTATTATTGCTTTGCCGAGTGTGAATGGAACTGTATGTATGGTATCATTCGTAGGTATGCTTGTGAAGAGTGGGAAAGCCGGAATCGTCGGTTACTGATCGCAGATGTAGTGACTTGCGAATGTGTATGCATCTGCCAATTGAGAAATCGAGACTGTTGCTTGCTTTATTGTTGGCTTGTCTGTGTGCTGCATCCATGTATGTTGGATTCGGAGACGACAAGACATGTGCTTCAAGAGAAGATTTGGTTGGTGTTGGGTGCTTTGCCGAAAACCAACCTCTACTTTGGTAGAGGTGGCAGAGGACGACTAGGTGGTGGCCCTGGGCAGGGAGGAAGTTGAGATGGGCGATGGGCAGGCATTTTGATGTGTATGTTGGTATAGAGACGAAAGTCTGCAAAGTGTTCGACTTCTGATATCGAAGTCTGGTGAAGGCCGATGAGGATATATGTAGTGGCAGTAGTGGTGGTGAGATGTGATTGTCCTAGATCCGAAGATTGAAACAAGTTGTTTAGGTGTTCGTGTTGAGTGTTGAGGAGATGCAAGTGAAACTTTTGTGCTTTGCAGTGATCTTGTGTGAACGTTTGTGAAATCTTTCCTTGGGGGTCTGGGAGCTTTATGTATCCGCCTGGTGTGGAAGAGTGTGGTATGAGATCAGGTAGACGGGTGGATCGGGCAAGGCAGGCAAGGGAGTGAAATACAAGGCAGGACAGGGGGAGAAGAAAGGGTAGGGCAGAGCTGGCGACGCTGAACAGGGCCAAGGGCAGGGCATCTGGGGAAATTATTCTGAGCACGTTCGTTCGGTCTGCTTGCTCACTTCACCAAAACTCACAAGTCTCATGCCCAAGTAGTGTCCTTAGCCGCCCTAGCTCATGCCTGTGAGACCCAAGAAATCCGACCCAGTTCGGATCGGCGTCACCATCACACCAGCATCAGGAGGTGCAGCGCAGCCCGCAGACGACGCAAAAGCAAGGGAGAGAGAACAGCGCCGAAAATGAAACACGATAGCGTGGGTGCCCTGTCCTGCGTCGTCCAGCCCTGAGCGAGATGAGTTTAAGCCCAAACAGGGCATAAGCTGGCCCGCTGGCGTGCTCGTTCCAGGCTGGCTTCCCCTGACCCAAGGGGCTTGAACTCGGTGACAAGGGGCGGACCACAAGGCCAGATGATGAACAGGGGCAATGCACGCGGCGAGAAGTGGAGTCAGAGAGCGAGCAAACCTTGAACGATCCCAGCAAGCTGGGCAGAGGGCAGGTAGGGCAGGCCAGGTGATCTCAAATTCCTCCTTGGGGTTGAGGGGTATGGCAGAAAACGGCAGGATCTGGCTTGCTGACTGTGATGGTCCAGGGGAAATAGGGCATTTCGCTTGGGGGTGGATAGCTGATGGCTTCTAGTGCCCTTGCATCTGAATCTGAAATATATTAATTGAAAAGGATTAATCATCTCTTGTAACTACCCCGATTTGAGATGTTCGCTTGTTTGCTGGTACAGGTAAGCAATCTTGTATTTATAGCTTACTATTGTCAGTCTCATCGAAATATGACTTTATTGACATCTCGTCCATTTACCCATATCCGACGATACCACCCAATGCATCCTCGCAACTCGTGTCAATCAAGCTTCGTGTCATTCGTGATATCCGTATGACGGCACCTGTTACATCATCTGACCTTTTCCTCGGTACCTAAAAATGGAGCATTGAAATCATCGCGAGGAGCATCGTGTTCCATTTGCAGGGTACTCTTTACGAAAAAATGTGGGGGTTTCCAGTAAAGTCTCCCCGACTTACTTTGAACGAGCAAGTTTAAGAAGTCAACCATTAAATCCGCCAGATGACTGGATTGGAGATGATACGAAGTGCTTCTTGGTGTGAGTACCGGCTTCTAATAGATGCGCCAGCCAAGGGTGCGTCGCTGCCGAGCGTCCCGACACGGCAATTCGTATCGCAAGCTTTCAACAGAGGGTTTGTACGTAGGATACGTACGGAGCTGGAGAGCACCAAAATACTTTTGACTTGGCTCAGATACCACTGAGCTGCCGGATCAATTCCTGGCTTGGAAAATGACAAGTCCAAGATTCCGATTGTGTCACTTGAAACCTATCGACCAATCTCGCTTGTTTTGTTGGGGCATCAGGAGCTTTCAGCATGCAATTTCGGGCATTTTTTGTTTTCCTTGCGCCATTGCCTTCTAATGAGAATTATCGATTAAACGAATCTGCTTTAGGGTTTTAATGATGGCATCAAATCTCCAACAGTCCAATTGCTCAAGTCGCAACGAAAGGAACAGGCTCAAGCCTCTCTGTGCAAATGGAAATCTTTGTTAACCCAGACTGAGGATACAAAGTAAATTTGTAACTGCAAATCCGGATTTGCGGTCTTGGCCGGAGATTCGTGACACCATCACCATGTGAGGTGCACAGTCATTGTCTGGCGAGATGCATCATCCCATTTCTTGGGACATTTGATGTCGTACCGTACAACCATCACACAACAGATCGGGCGTGGCATGGCCGGGACTGGCTAAAGCTTCCCTTCGTGATCAATCGAGACGAGCTTGAGCTTGGGGTCAAGCCTCATTTCCAAAAGCCAGGTGTTACCAGGTTCGGGATAATTGGTACTTGTTTCTTTGTTTGCTTCTGCCAGATGTCTTTCGGTGTTCATGGCTTCCTCTGCATCCACGCAATGAAAATCAATTGCTTTTTCGTTCCTTTGAACAGCCAGCCTACCAGTGTCTCGGGTCCCTTTCCCCCTTCCCCAGACGATAAAAGGAAGCATACTTCGTAGCACAACCTCATGATCTGATCTGACCGCCATCTGGATCACCTCACATAACGCTGTATTCTAGAATCCTACGAGCTGACACAAGGCTGAGGCTCTTTGAAGCCGAACGGGCCCCTGCATGTCCGTCTCCTGCCCCTGATGAGCCTCATCTCATACAACGTCTCGCTTCATCGACAACATCTCATACAAATCCCATCTCATCCCATCATAGGGATGAAACTTCAACCCACGAGCACCTGATCATGACCTGTGCCTCTTCTCACAAGTAGTTAGTCTCCGTCAGCCTTCTCTTGACTCATGATATCGGAGATTTTGTCATTAGGTTGGGAACATGGAGGATTCGGCTTCGGACGAAAGGCATTATATTCGTTTGTTCTATGGCTGAAGGAACGCCAGATTTGTGCGACAGGCTTACATCAACATTCCGAGGCTTCTGTACAGATGCAACTCGCAAGGCTACGAACAACACCACGCCATGTTGACTGTGGCATTCAAAACCACCAACAATCCAACCAATCCCATCTAAATCCAAACCTTCTCGCCCGGAAAGCCCAATCTCGCGACTTCTCGAACACAAGAAAGCAAGCTCCTCTGCATCTCACCGCTGCATCATCCTCTTCTTCCCAACCAATCAAGCCTCCACACAACGGCCCAGAAATCCAGGAAACTGGCTCTTATCTCCCTAGCACATTATTTTGCAAGCCAATCGTCCGCTTAAACTACCAAAGTCCACGCCAGCAGCGAACATAGCGGTGACCGAGCCTCTGAGAATTCTTCCTTGTGACTTCTTTTTCACCACGTACAGGTCTGAGTTATTCCGTTATTCCAGGACGAGCAGTATGCCATGCAAGAGCGATTACATCACCACTCCACCTACAAAAGTCACTTCGCAGCAGTCTCCACTCACACCACACCGTCGGGTCGTCCTTGTCCAGCGTGCGTGGGCTTTGCACAGGGGGAGGCGAAAAGCGAGCTTGCGCAGGGGCACATCCACATTCATTCAACCAAAATCTGCAAATATCGATCAGCTGGCCCCAGCTTCCCCTGACCTGCATGCCCTCATTTCCAAGAATCCACGAAAGAAACGAACGAAGAAAAAGAAAAGAACAATGAAATGAAATCCAATCCTGAAGGCGGTGAGCCTTTCATCTTAGCTCTACAGTAGAATGCCATCGAGCTCCAATCCACCACGAGCTCGGATCCCCCTAACAACTGGACCATGCACCACCGTGGAGTTAATTGACTTAGTAACTGCAAACGGCCGCCGGCGCACCGCTAATTCCAACTTTAAAGCTCTGTCCAGAAACTACCGGCCAAGAGATAGGTTGCTCAGCTGAACAATAATTGGAAAGTCTCGCCTGCTCTGGATGCGCAAACAGGATATTTAAGATTAAGGTTACGCTTTTTTGGAAGGGAGAGAACAGATAAAGGGAAGAGCGAGATATCATGACCGCATTCTAGATTTGTACATCTATGATCCTTGAAACGAAAATTACTATTGCTAACCCTTCCGAGATGGCATAGGCGAGAGCTGAAGAACCGAGGTATGAGTGCTGTGATGTGGTGTGGTGTTGAGAAACGGGAGGCTTGGCTGGGCACGACGCACGGATTTGAAGATGGACGGATGGGTGAAGGTATGTCTCAGATATCTGAGTGTTGACGGGACGGGTATGAAATCGGCTCGGGCATGCCGATTGAGTGTCGTAGGCTCGGCAGAGTCTAGCAAACTTCAGAACGCCTGGGCATCGTTCAGTCGCTTTGTGCTTTGATGTCCATTACAATAGTCGATACTGCTGGGCAGCGATACCTTTGAGAATAATGCGTTTCTTCATTCGTACGCAATGCGCATGCGTACCGCACATACAGTAGCGTAGGCGAGAACTCGTGTGTACGGTATTGCTCCGTCCGTCCCAGCGGAGTGGCAAATGGCAGCTTCCGTGCGGCCGCTTGTTTCAGCGGAAGAAACGGCTTCGTTTCGATGTTTCGTTTCCTCGCCTCCTCTCGCGCGCCTTTTCCCTTTGTTTGCCTTGCTCTTTGACGGGGAGACAAAGACAGGAAGGTTCAGAGAAGAAGAGAAGACGGATGGGATGGGACCTTGCATGCGGAGAATTTCGTCCGCCTTTGGGCACCTTCCCGTGAGTCGTTCATCCAGCTTTAAAGGAAGAAAGCAGCCAGCCCCCAAGCATCTAGTGAGCAACCAGGCAAGCCAGCCGACGAGAACAGCCTTAGCCGTCATGTAAATACGTGGAAGTGTTGTTCAAAGTTTTAGGGCAAGGGAAAGTGAAAGGAAACGCACAAAAATAGAATGTGAAATGAGACATATGAAGAGACGAGATGACATGGACTTTCCTCGTCAACAATCGCTGTCACCAGGGTAAGCAAAATGAATCCCACGAAATCTTGCTTGCCCTCTCCATCGTACCATGTCCACTTCATCTCATCTCTTTCCTCCCTCCTTGTTCCCTTCCTTCAGCCTCCACCAAATCTCGCTCCAAATCCAAAACCAGATGCCCCTGATGCCACATGGCAGGAAATCTCCGGCACAAATGAAAAAAATCCTCCCCCCGACCCAGCAGACAGGAAACGAGGCCCTTCCCTACCTCCCGCTCCAGCCCCTGAGACTCATTTCATCTTCCAGAAGAAAAATCGAAGGGTTTAAAACTGGGTCTGGAGCTCCACCCATCCAATAATCCACTTTCAGCTCCACCAAATTCAGGAACGGCCAGGGATGAGGTTGGCTGGCGATCCATGGAAATGCAGCAAGCCATCTCGGCTAAAATAAAGTGGACGATTAAGCAAGAGCTCTATTCTAATTCTGGAAATTTCAGGGTCTTGCGTATACGAATACCGGCAACAAAACAATCAAAATAAAAAAGCCAACCGAACGAACTTGTAACCCCCTTTATCTTGCTGATGCATTGGCGGTCTATTGAGTTACAAACGAGATTTGATGTTTTGGTTTTAGGGAAGAAACAGAAGCGAATGCGCCTGTAAATAAAACACGCATGCATAGCATAGGGGTAATGCAGTAGTACAGTACACGCAACAGGACAGATCTCCGCTTTCTTACAATCGCATAACCCCCTATTCGAATTCCACACACAAACACAAACACACATGCGCTGCAGGACTGTCTGGTCTACAGAACGAACTCCGAAGCGAGCGATGGAACACGCGCTTGGGTCACAGATCGTCATATCAACACAGCACACGGACATCATCGCCACAGGGCCGCCGCACATCGACACGAATTCGGACGAGCTGAAACGCGTTTCAGAACTGGACACGCTGTAGTAGTAATGCAAGCACGAGGGCGACGATACACGCCAGCTTGTTCGCCATCGCACGATGGATGGAAGAAGTAGGTGATCGTCAGGGCATTTTTCAGTCTGATGTTGTGCGGTCTTCGGTGTGGGATTTGAGGTGTCACGCCCGGACGAGACCAGACCAAACTGGAACCTCCGACGTGGAGTCCACGAGCGTCTGTTTGGCTTCATCTCCAGATCTATGCTCGCCAAGGATACATGCTGAATGTGAAGTTCAGTAACACGATTTTTGAAATGCTCAATTTCCCAGTGCTATTTTCGTGCGCAGGAAAAACGCCGAAGCCCTTTCCATGGCCCGATTAAAACGATACCGGTCCTTTTCAAGTTTCGACAAGGACAGGACAAGAAAATATGAATGAAAACGTTCGCCACCATCATCACCCATCATCAAGCCCTCGAAACAAACTACCGAGAATTTCTGCCCGTCATACGGAGATCTCTCGGTCCAAAAATCCAAAGTAAACATACATCCGGCCTCGCGAAACCTCACCTCGGCACTTCCCTCAAACTTTTCGCGTCATCGGGGAAAATCGAATCGTCCCCCCCCCCCCATCCGGACTTCCTATCTTGAACCTTCCCTGACACTCGTGTTCTAAAAGAGCTGCATGCTTGCAGAAAGAAAAAGTCAATTTGCCTCTCGTCTCCCAATTCGTACTCTGTATGGCGAATCTTCAATGACCCTCCTTCTCCATATGCCAGCCATCCCAGCCTTAAGAATACATAACATCCAAGCAGAGCAGACCAAGCTAGGCTCCCTAGCCTTGAGAACAGACATCGATGATGCTCGACGTACCCCAAGCTCCGTGCGACGGAAAATCAGAATTGTCTTTTTTTTCCCCTACTCCCTCGCAGCAGCCTGCATCATCGTGAACTTTAATTCGGGAGAACATGAAAGACGGGCAAGGGAGTAGAGCCGAATTCGGTGGTCGTGGTGCGGTGTTTACGCGGCCTCCGAAGGCTTTGTAAAGATTGAAGTTTAAAAATTCAACCGAATACAACTCAATGAGGTCACAGACACTCCAGTCCGGGTGTCGAGATACAATCTCTCCCATCGAATGGCAATACCACATATCCCATCGCGCATACGCATACCACACGTAGCATTACGGCAAGGGACCCAACCGTACAGACAACAGACTGCAAGCACAGATATACTTTCACTACAATCTGGCCGACGGCCGCGTGAAAGGGGGTGATTGAGTTCTAGAGCAAGAGATCTGTGCTTGCCTTCGAACCCAGATCTTGACAATGAGAAGGGAACGAATGAACAACAGACTTCGGATCTATCTCTGCGAGTGTAACGTTAAATATCACTTCGACTTGGTAGACTTGACTTGTTTATAAGGCCAAACAAACAAACACAATCCAGCAAGGATTTCGAAGATGCAGGAGCTTGGACGTTGCGGCTGGTAGTACGAAGTAGAAGCGGCTTGTGGTCGCGGGGTATATCTCCGACCCTGAAAACTGCTTCTCCACGTCTGGTGCCACGGACGGATCTGTGCTCTGCCTGCTTTTGGGAATTTGTGTAAACATGGAGAGCGCATTCTACTCGGACTGGTTCGCATAGGTCGATGTTTGGATATGGACAGGTATGCGACGTGCGTGCGGTACGAGAAGCGAGTTGTCTCGTTTGTCCTGGCTTTGAGGGGACGGATTGGTTAGGAAGAGTCTCGAGCTGAGCTCGTGTCAGTGCCCTACATGCTCGGTCTCCAAGTTGTCTGGAATAGCCTTTGCTGGCTTGGAATCTGTTTGCGGGCTCATGAACACATTATACATCCTGTAGGCAAGGAAAGTGTAAGTAACGGTATAGCCTTTCTGCCACCACCAGATGCATCGCATATGTCGGATGGGATGTGTAAGTTCAACACGGAGATGCTTCATGGATTCCGCAGGCAGTGACTAGCAAGATCTCTAACACCAAACGAACTCGCTTTCGCCTCCCCTCTTCGACTTTCTCCATTGCCACATCTTGGACTCTCTTTATCTAGACATCGTCTAAACACCCGATTGACCGGCCGACCGTCTCGCACCGGGTCGGTCGAGCTTCATGCACGCCCTCGCCAATTGGGTAGACAATCCAGAGACTTTCGAGGATAGGTGACACAGTCTCGGCCATCAACCGTCAGCTCGAGCACGGTCCCGTCCCTCGGGTCCAAATTTCACTTCGAAAAAAGTTTGTCAATGATTCTCATCAGCAAAGGACGCTCCCATAGATCCTCTTAGTTGGCCTATCCTTTCCATCACCAAAAGAAACTTCAAGCCCTCAAAGTAAGAACATCGAACTCTCACCCAACCTTCCCTGACCATGTATGGTGAGGCATAGTTCTGATCGAATGCCAATAATCAACAGTGGTGAGCAACTAAGCTCAAACTCAAGCTCAAGCTATGAGCTTCTCCCCTTCTTATTCGCCTGTCATCGCCGATCTTATCTTTCTTCAGGATTAAACTCAAGCTTCCACTTTCCAAGGTTCTTCTCAAAAGTCAACTCTAACCTTAAACTGATCCGCAACTGAGGGATTTAGATCCAGATTCTCATACATTCTGCCCTTACCCCGCGCTCTAGAGGATAGGCTTTTGCCTCCCAAAGGCAACTTCATTTGAGCGTGACAAAGTATTCTTTGCACATCGCCACAACAACGACCCTAGACTCATCTGTGGTGAATGAAGCTCTGGGAGATTGTAAGCCACACTGATCCAAACATAAGCCACGATCTACCAAGCCAGAGATGTTCAAACTCTGTCTAGTTAAGCTTCAGCTTCGTAGGTCATTTGGGCAGCCGTCCCCAATGTCTTTGGTAAGGCCCAATGTCACTACAGGAGCCCTGCATTGATCTCTCTTATACACACACGTAAGAGCAGCACAAACGCCGTCTTGACCGGCGTCGGACAGGTCTGGCAAGACATGCAGCACTGAGTCCAGAGAGACTTGTCAGAACTGATTGTTAACAAAGCGAGCGACAGACACCGTGACCCAATATCCCCTTGCCTCTCCAATCGATACATGGCGTCGAAAGTATCAAAGCAAGCGTGTCAATCTTCATCTGAGCGTACTATCGGATATTTTCAAAACTGAAAAACACAAACCGCAAAGAAACACATACACAAATGTCTCAAAACATGCATGTATACCCAACATCGCGATATCAGGATTTCGCTCGCTTCCGCGCCGGCTGCTTCTCGCTGCATACACATGCGTGCATGGCGGTGTCCAGACCTGGCGATTCTATAATATACTGCCTAGATCTTGGATCTATGCCATCTGACGTGCAGTAGATGAGATTCTGCATGCAGGCAGGTCTGAGATGGACCTTGATGATCACTTCTCCCCGCATTTTGAATGTTAGACTCTGGATTGGGTACCAAAGGCGGCTGCTGCTACAGTTGGCCGTAACTCTCTTTCAACGCACAGCAAATGAGAAGTGTAGACAGAACTTAAGCGTCAAAGCCGGGGGTAAGCAGATACAGAGAAGTTTCTGTACCGAACGGTCCAGCTGCAGGAGTCCGTCCGCCGTGTACCGGCCAATCGAGACAAGGTAGCAGAACTCTCATGACAAACAACAACAAAAAGAAGAAATGCCAATGCTCAAACAAGCTCACAGAAAATGTCAAAAAGGGAAAAAAGGATAAGTTAAAACATAACCGAGAAACTCATCGCGAAAGGATAATTCAAAGTCCGATTCCGTTCGGAACAGCATTCGGAAATCAAAACAAAGACGTGGGTTGGCGGGGATGATGAAGGCAAGCACGAAAGACGAAACAATGACAGCCATCGAAAGTCAATAGAAAGCGTAAATAGACGAATGGAATGCGAGACCTGTTCGGATCGCGGGACAACACACGGAGAGTCGGAAGCTTTGCGGAGATAATCGAAGATGGCTGATCAAGACCGGCATTTTTGCAGTAGTCCTGTCCATTTGAGTTTCTTCGCGCAACAACTGCCGCGAGATCCGTCGTATGGGAGTTGAAATGTCGAAGTACCGGAGACGATGGTCTTACCCATCTCCTTCCAAGCCGGAGGAAGTGTGATGTAGTGCTGTCGTCTGACAATTACCGGAGCCACTCTTTCTTCCAGGTCCGATCTCACGCGTCCACCACCATGCCATCATCTCCCCACGCACGCTACCTCAAACCTCCGTACTCTATCACCCACTCTCACGAGGCGGTGGAGCCGTCGTCCACGAGTCCCAATTCTTATTTTCGATCTCAAAATTATGTGAAATTTCCACTGTGGTGTTTGAGGAACTCCCACGTGGTCTCCCCTGTCGTCTCTTACCCTTGCCCTTCAACCCTACCCTGGCAACTCTCAAGACAGCAGAAAAGACAACAAAAGGAGAGCAGGGCAATGAAGACACCAAGGGTTAGGAGTGGGCCAGGCGGTGAGGACAACTTCTTTCTTCAGTTCTTCTTCTTCTTCTACCGAGATTCCTTCAGGGGGCCGAGGATCGTGATGTAATCAATCTAAGGGGGCACAGGTCACATCGTGAACCTCTTCCAATCTCATTTCAAGATTTTTTTTGTCCGTTGAGGATTTGGGGTCGCGTGCTTGCTCTATGGATACCTGCTTCATGGTAAAGGAGGAGAAAAATGGAAAAATAATCTTGGATGTCGTGCTTATCAGGGTTGATATACCCCAAACAGAAAACCCACCGTGCTTCTCCCTCCACCCACAAACAAGGGGTGGTGAAGTCTGCGCAATGATCACGGTGTTTCTGGAAAATTGGATGGAAGAAGGGAAAGAAGGAACGAAGAAGGAAATGATGGGTACATTGTGGGTCAGGTGGATTTCTTTTTGATGGGCATGGAAAAGGAGATGATGCACGAAGAGACTTTCAGGCCTCACCGCCTGAAATTCAAGAGAAGGCTGATGTGACGATGATGTCTCCTTTTTTGGTACCTCACCGCTGGTACCCCCTTGAGGATTTGAGGATCCCTAAACAGAAAGCCATGTACGAAAGTACTTCAGAAAGGAAGAATGCCGACCTCGGCATCTTCGCCGCTTTCGACACTCATCCCCTTCCTGGTGCAGTGCGATGGTATGTCTCATCTCATCTGAGTTGATTTGATTTGATTGCATTCATATCGGAGAATTTGTCCTGTGCTGTTACAGCTGAAAAATCACCGATATCTGGATCTCCAAATCAAATTTCGAAGATTCTCACGGTATTCCCAAAGCTGTACCTTGGAATCATTTCCATTCAAAGTCTTGGAAATGGAATTTGGTTGTCCGGCTTCACGAAATCTTTAATGCCCTTCCCCCCACCCCAGTAGCAGGGTAAGCTTCTGACAGAGACGTGAAGGCGGTGACAAGGGACGAGAAGGTGAGTCAATCGTGCATCCTCGTCAGTCAGGTCTGGGGACGGGAAGCCAGCTCCACTTCATTCTGAAGTGAGTGAGCCTGACGTGAGGCTGTGATTATTCAGAATGCGCTTACCTGCTGGCTTGTGCATGTCGTTTCGATGTTGTGCAGGGCGCTTTGTTTGGTGGGATTGAGGCTGAGATGTGAAGGAATTAGGCTATTTGTATTTTTGGATTTGGGGGTTTGGCTACGCGCTGCGAATGCGAAAGGATACATGGATGTGTTGTGCTGTTGTTGGGAGAGAGATAAAAGTAGCAACGAAAAGAGGCTATTCAGAGTCTTGAAGAGGTCCGGGAGCAGACTGATACTGATGCTGGTATCGCGGGCTGTGGTGTGATGCGCGTAAGGTATGGTATCCTGGCGTTTAGATAACCTATATGGCGTTTACACAACGGGCGTGGGGTAACTTTCCGTGATATCTCGAAATACTCATTTTCTTCGTATCAACAAAGCTAGCTTCTCTTCCGACAAGCATGGCTATTGACATTTTGTCCTTCCCAACACGCCATGGCCGAAGACCGGCAGGTAGGCGACCAATTGAAAGCAGCTCGGATTCTCAATTGAAGTTATCTCCGAGAGAGTTCAGCATACAAGCGCCCCGCTCAGACGTCAGTTGGGAGTTTTTCCAACCGCCGAGCCGCCTCAGCGTCTCACCAAACATTCTCGACCTCCGACTCGTCCATTCTGTAAACATTCGCTTCCTTGAAGTCCTGACATGCTGGTAGAAAGGATGCCCTTTTGCAAAACACCTCAAGGAAGTGAGCTCGAGTGTCGGATTTCTCGGTCTCGGCAATAGGGTTAGAGGGTTGTGTCGCCTTTGTCCTGCTGGAAATAAATCGGTTTGCGGGCACGACGGCCGAGCTAATCGTTTGAGC
Organism: Cadophora sp. MPI-SDFR-AT-0126; assembly: GCA_020747065.1. Classification (NCBI taxonomy): domain Eukaryota; kingdom Fungi; phylum Ascomycota; class Leotiomycetes; order Helotiales; family Ploettnerulaceae; genus Cadophora; species Cadophora sp. MPI-SDFR-AT-0126. The sequence continues at coordinate 827,946 of JAGMVK010000022.1, read as the reverse complement.
AGCCACACGAAACACCGATCAACATGATTAAAGCGAGCTTTGGACATGAGATCATTTGTATGCGGCAAAAATACGCGTGGTGATCTTCCATCCAAAACACGCTGACGGGAGATACGGTTTCTGAACATGAGAAGCCTTTGTTCACTTCATTTACAGGCAACAACAGGCGGCTTGATCGACCTGTCAAAACATCCGGACCATCTCGCATGGTGGCAAGCTGCAGGTGTCAAAATCAGGGGATCTCAAGAAGGTCCACGCGTGTACCCCGCCTTTGATGCCATGGCTTGTATCAGAACAGACTACACGCCAAGATCTTTATTCGCATCAGTCGTCATCTGGCGGCATCTGTGTAGATGTTATCCAATTTTCCATCGTTGCCTGTCCTCCTGCCAAGCTCGCCGGTGCTTTGCCTTTCTTATCCCTTCGTTTGACTACCAGGCAGAGTACGCGGCCGTAGATCGCAAACCCATCGTAGGTCGTTTCCATAGCCATTTTCTTCTTGTCGTCGCTTGCCTCCCCGGGAAGGTCATCTCTCCTGCGTTTTGGCACAGGCTCGAACCCTGGACTGGATGATTGAGATGTAGCTGTCGTAGTCCTTGGTCTCTTTGTTCTACCCTCAGACACAAAGAGGCCATCTTCGGACTGAACATCGTCTGCATCCGGGAGGTCCTGTAGATTCAGCTCTTCGTCGCTCTCTTCCCTTGCGATGACCGGCCCATCCTCGACTTCAATCGGTGCATCGCCTGTATCGCCTGTGAGCTTCGCAGAGTTCGATTGTATGGGTTTCTTGTTCGGTTCTCGAAATGTTTTCTGCTTCGTAAGGAGAGAGTGGCGTGTGCTAGTCTCAGTCAAGAAAATCGAGACCTCGAAGTCGTCTGTTGACATTAGTATAATTCGCAGACTTCGGGAGCTGGCAGACCTTCTACTACTACGTCTTTCACTCCTTTCTTCTTACTGCCTTTGCCCTTGCTGCGCTCGTTCTCCTCGCGGAGCTTTGGCAGGACGAGAGGTCGGACGCTTTCGATGACGCGAGGTAGAATTGGATCTCGAGGATTTAGAAGCCAGCTCTCTGCTAGAGAGGGGTTGTCGACATAGATACGACACTCGAGAACCGAGAACTTGGTAATTCGTAGATATCTGCGGATGGGCGCCATGGTTGTGAAGCTATCGTCGCGATGCCGTGGAGACAAAGCATTGAGGCATTGAGGCGGGCTTATCACAGTTCAGCCTTGCCAGTAGCCTCGGAACATTTGCCCCCACCTAATTGGCTAGAAGACAAGGATATTTTGGATTCCAAGAACTCTCGCATTTCTTTTGTGACCAATTTCCAACTCTAACATATCTGATTCCGAACAATTTGTTCCTTCACATGGCTTATTTTTATTCTTTTCCACAACAACAAGACCAATATTTTGGGGAATTTTAACTTGAGGTTCATCTGCAGCTTCTGGATCTTCCTTCTCCCGTTCCGTCTTGGCATGCACCATCGTCATAAGTATCGCCTCGGCATCAACAAGTTCTCACACTTGTCCCAACACATGCTTAAGAAGTACCAAAAGATACCGGGATACCTTCACATGCTTCTGAATGTTCCTCAAATTTGATCAGATTATCGGAAGGCCATTCAAGTATCTGCACAGTTGCTGATTACTCCGCCAGAGTCATAGTGCAAATTCCGGAAGCGATGTTCCACTGAACCCGGATGATATCGGAGTCAGATCTCAAAAGTAGGATACCAGCGGATTTCCACCTCCATTTACATTTAAGAGACTCTTTTTTGTAAATCTAGTCATCAGACATTACCTCCTTTCTTTGTCATTCAGATATGAATTCAATCCTGAGTACCTCTGCAAGACATACAAGAGCTTTCCGAGCGAGTCCGGTCTCGAAGGCGCTGTTGAGAAGGGGTGTTTCTACCCAAGAACTTGATGCTTCGAAAGGAGGCAAGTTTGCCCACAAAGTATTCCTGATCAGTACTCTGACACCTCATAGATCGCGAACGTGTAGTCATTCTAGGCTCGGGGTCAGCTTCTTCCTCATATTATCAGATCGCTTTCTCATATGTCTCAGCTGGTCCGGATTCGTCCTATCACGGGAACTTGACAAGAAGAAATTCCAAACTGTCGTCGTATCGCCAAGATCTTACTTCGTCTTCACTCCTCTTCTTGCTTCTACAGCTGTCGGCACACTCGAGTTCCGCACTACTCTCGAGTCTGTCAGAGCTCGTGGGAAGGGTGTTGAGTTCTTCCAAGGCTGGGCGGATGATGTCAATTTTAGTCAGAAGAAGATTCATGTTGAGGAAATAACTGCCAGGCGCCCACTGCATGCCTCTGGTAAGGCTTATGAAGCCTCAAGCATTACTGAAGCCGATCAGTCTTTCCGAGTCAAGAAGAAGGGAAAAGTTTTTGAGCTGAACTATGACAAACTCGTCATTGCTGTCGGTTGTTACAGTCAGACATTTAAGACTCCAGGTGTCAGAGAGAATGCTTTCTTCCTGAAAGATGTTGGCGATGCCAGGAAGATCAGAAAGCGAATCCTCGAATGTACGTCGCCTCTCTTTCCCTTTGGGATACAACTGACTTGGCAAAGGCTTCGAGACAGCTTCATGCCCTACAACTTCAGAGGAGCTCCGCGATCAGCTCTTGAATTTTGCAGTCGTTGGTGGTGGTCGTAAGTTATCTTCTATCCCCCTTCTGACCTTCATTGCTGATAGTCGCAGCCACTGGTGTGGAATTCGCGGCCGAGCTTTTCGATCTCTGCCATGAGGATCTCAAGAAACTTTATCCAAACCTGATCCCTCACATCAGAATCTCTATTTACGATGTTGCACCCAAGATCCTGCCCATGTTCGATGCCTCTCTCGCCAACTAGTATGTGTGCTCCCGCCCCCTTGATCTTCTTCTTAGTGTGACCTGTTGCGATCCTACAAGCGGACTTGCTCGGATATCCCACTCCAACCAAGTTCGATGCGATACGTCTTCGCCGGAATATAAATGCTAACTCCTAAATCCTTCCAGTGCAATCAACCTATTCAAGCGCGACGGGATCCAAATCAAAACGGAACACCACATCCAATCCCTCCAGCCAGGTCTCCCAGGCTCAATCGACCCCGACGACGATGGCGGATGCTTCACCCTCAGAACGAAAGAAGACGGGGAAGTTGGCGTAGGATTGTGCGTCTGGTCTACTGGCCTCATGATGAACCCCTTCGTCCAAGCAGCCCTTGACGACGTACACACTTACCCCACCAAATCCGCAACTCTGTCTTCAGAAGTATCCTCCCCATCTTCCAAGAAATGGTCACTCAAACGCCATCCCCGATCAGGAGGCCTCCTCGTCGACGATCACTTCCGCGTCAAGCTGATTCCGCGCACTGGGTCTGTACCGGAGGGGGAAACAGTCCCGGAAGCGACTATGCAGGATGTTTTTGCCATTGGTGATGTCTCGGTCATGGAGAAATCGCAGTTGCCTGCTACGGCGCAGGTTGCGAACCAGGAAGCAAAGTGGTTGGGAAAGACGTTGAATGAGGGAAACTTGAGTGAGAAAGAGGGGTTTAACTTTAAGAATTTGGGCATCATGACGTATCTGGGGAATATGAAGGCGATCATGCAAGCGGAAGGGGGAACAGAGGTTAAGGGGTAAGTGCTTTCCCCCGTGTTGAGTTGGTCAGGTCTAACCGTGGATCAGACGAATGGCGTGGTTGATCTGGAGGGGTGCATACCTGACTCAAACAGTGAGTTGGAGGAATAAATTGCTGATCCCAATCTATTGGTGCGTATTCTTTTCCTTCATCTAATGCTCTGCTGCTGACATTGCTACAGGTCCATCAATTGGATTTTTGGGCGAGACATCTCACGATTTTGAAGTACGCTTCGTCATTTGTAAGTCTATTGTGCTAGTAGTAAGAGAATATCCAACTTCACTTCTTATGAGCGCCCCAGTGAAGCCCCGTCGATTTGTAATGGTTTTGATTTCCAAATTATAAGAGAGCCACTACTGCGATAGTGGTTGTCCTTAATCGAACGGCGGAAGGTCTAGGAATTTTAAGCATTCGCTTCTGGTGTGAAAAGGGGGCTCGACATTTCATGATTCAGCTGCGCAACGAAGGACAACCCGAATCACATTGACCAGCTATCCTTCTCTATCGCACCGCTTTCTGAAGTTCTCATTTATCCAACAAGCGCATTTCTTGCTCTGCCAAACCAGGTCTTCTCCATCTTCTCACCCTCGGCAGAAAACCAGTCTCTCCTTCCGGTGACGAGATCTGCATCTGCCGGAATAATCCATTTTGTTTCTACGTACCAGTCAGTAAGCTCGGATTTCCAATTCTGGAGCTACGCAAAAACTTACTATGCCAGATTTTCCACCAAACATACAAAATTATGAACACGGGAATGACCAAATATGAGAAAATAAAGTCCTTCAATGCAAATGGATTGACCAAAGTAGTGTACCCCGATATCAGCACGAGGAAGATATTCAAGAAGAAGATGATCCATGGAACGTAAGGATAACCAAGTGCTCGAAATGGTAGCGATGATAGAGCCATGCCTTGAGCTTGCATCGCCTTTCGCATTCGCACGTGTGTTAATCCGATGAACGCCCATGCAATGAATGCTGCAGCACCAGAAATATCGAGGAGGTAATTGAATACTTCACCCGCATCCGTTGAGATATTGAGCAATGATATCAAGCCGAAGAGGTTGGTAAACAAGATTGCATTGACAGGAACACCGCCCGTTGTCGTTCTGGCCAGGAAAGCAGGCGCTCTATTTGCCTTGGCTTGAGCGCAAATACACCGACTCGCAATATATATTGCTGAATTGATCGATGATAGGAGGGTGATGACGATAATACTATTAATCAGGTTTCCTGCTCCGGCCCAGCCAGCTTTGTACAAAGCGATGGTGAATGGAGAAGAAGCTGATTTGGATGCTGCACTGAGGAGATCGGCGGAATTGGAGGGGACAATGAGACCGGTAAAGAATACCATACCAATGTAGACTATGAGGATTCGCCAGAAAGTTTGTTTGAGGGCTTTTGGGAGATCCTTCTTGGGATTCCGGGACTCGCCTGCAGTGATGGCAACTGCTTCAGTACCAGAATACATGACGGCTGCGAGGACGAGGACCTTCCCAAAGCCGTTGATGCCATTCGCGAAAGGACCTGGATCTTTCCAGTAAGAGAAGCCGATATATTTCCCTCCAATGGCACCAGTGTCGATCAAGCTGATGGGAGTCAGTCATGGTCAGCGTGAATTGAGTGGTAACTAACATGGCAACCAGATACAGCGCAATAGTGGCAACGAACTTGAAAGTTGCCAGCCAGAATTCCATCTCTCCATATACCAAAACACCTAGTAAGGAAGTGCAAGTGAAGAAGACCCAGCATATGAGAATCCAGCCATAATTCGGGATCGGGGTGTCCCAGAAATTCAGAATGAGTGCAGCTCCGTTGTACTCATTCGCCAGAATCGTAACCTTCAACCTCGTCAGCATCATCATGGACATATGGTCAGCAATCCGAACAAGCTCACCCACATATACCAATAATTCCATCCCAACGCAAAACTCAAAGCAGGGTCCACAAAGCGTCCAGCAAACTCATTGAACGCCCCAGTGGAAGGAAACAAAGTCGTCATTTCTCCAAGTGACTGGGTCACGAAGAAGACGTCGATGCCGATGATGAGATATCCAAGAAGAGCACCCACTGGGCCAGAATACCGAAGAGCGAATCCTGTTGCGTAAAAAGTACCAGGTCCAATGACACCTCCGAGTGCGATCATTTGCAGATGTCTGGATTTGAGGGCGCGGCGGACTCCATCGTCGATTGCGGTGCCATCTATAGGATGAATATCACCATTGGCTGTGTCTACGGGGTCGTTTGAGACATCAATGGCTTTGGATTCTTCCATGACTGCTGGACTGAGAATTACAACTGGGCAGAGTGGGATGAAGTTTTCAGCTTTTAAAAACCGTGAAGGTATGTATGCTTATATGTAGAGAATTCTCTTCCCATGATGATCAATCGGCAGACAAGATTCATATTAAGCTTTGCCACGAAGATATGCCTAGGCTTATCTTTCGGGATTCGCGAGCATCGGGGATGTCTTCTTTTGGGAGGTACAGCCAGCGGTACAGGGAGTTCAGAATCAAGCTTTGTCAATTTGCGGCGATAACATAAATGGGGGATGGGAGGGGGCTTGCCAAGGCGGTCACCTTTCGGACAACTATCCCGATGACCACCTTTAGGATTATTGGAAAGAAATAGGACACAGAGATAGCATGATTCGCACGAAAAAACTCAAACTTCATATAGCTTAGAGTCTTTGTCGCAAGCTAAACATTTGGGATGCACCCACTGACTTCTGTAGAGAGACAAGTGCTGCTGGCAAGTCACACAGCGGACAGGTGCTGACAACATCCCATTCTTTGGAAAAGCATGCAGGGAACAAATCCGATAGTAGAACATGAACACCTTCATAGATATTAGTATGCTTAATCATATCATCTGGCTTCAAGCGTTCCAAGGAGCCCCTGCAGCTGTTGAAAACTGTTGATGCTCACATAGCAGGGCTTGTTTACACAATGATTGCCGAAGCGACATAGTCACAGTACTTGACTCTCAGCCAAACTTCTTTGACTAGTAATATTCTACGGCAGTATTTTTTATACTGAGTTATAATTGCCGATGATGACCATGGTCACAGTTGTACCAAAATTTTGAGCTTCAATTTTGCCAAATATCGGGATCTTGGCACCCTTTCGTGAGTGCATGCTAGCACAATGACCAAAAGTAAACAGAGAAATCATGACTGGCTTGAAACGACATCTTCTCGTTCGTATTTGACCAACATATCTCATAGTCTCGCTTTCTATTGGCGACCGAACTTTGAGCCGGAAATACCCCGCATCTCGACATTGATATATCCAAATTGCTTCGATATTCCTGATCAAGCTTGGCGCGGCACTTGAAAGAAAATTGTCAGCGACCATGGCAATGGAATTTGAGCACCTTCATAATCTCGGGATTCCCCCAAGATTCAAGATAACCAACTGAGAATGTGAATCGACTGCGTTTCTTCTGCTTCTTGAAGTTTTCGCATTGAGCATCCGAAATTGACTTCTGAGTCTTCTGCGACGGCCCACAGGTCCTCCTCACCATGCTTTGGCAAACACTTCTCTTGGCTGCGGCAGCCGATGCCCAGTTCTCGGCTGGCTTGAATCACCTGCGATTCGGCTGCTCTCAACTCACTATTGAGCGTCTTGATCCTTTGGTTACGCCTGGCTTGTATCCAAGCCCTCACAGTAAGTAGTGCCCAGCTTCTCCACCATCGAGTCTAGCTTTGGGCACATGAGGTAGATTCATCCTCGGCTCTCCATCAAGCATCAAGCTCTTCTCATCACAATGCATCATGTGAAGAGCAACTACTGACAACCTCTTGAATAGTGCACCAGATCATCGGAGGAAATGCCTTCAACGCTTCCATGCCCAGTGCTGATATTTCTGCCCTCGCATCATGCACTACGTGTGGCCCGGCGGACGACTTTTCTAATTACTGGACTGCCAATCTCTACTTCAAGGCTCGTAATGGTTCATATAAACGTGTTCCTCAGATGCCAAACAGGTCTGTATATGCATCTCTGTGTGCCCTTGTTACTGCCGCAGCGGCGCCGAAGTTCCATGCAAGACATTAGTGAATTGGCAAAAGCTGACGCCATCGTGATGTAGATTTCTTTTCAATGACAAGTTCACCACCCAGACATCGGGTGGAGTTACAGTCTATTACATCTCTCCCAGCAAGGGTAAAGTGACAGCCTTCAAGCCAGCAAGTTTCCACCCCTCCCAACCAAATTTGCAATACTTATTAACCGCCATAATCAGGGCTTCAGAATGTTCGTTGGCGATCCACTGAGGCGAGAAAAGAAATACAAGTCCCAGAGCTGCTTCCGCTGCTTTTCTGGGCCAGACTTTGCTGGCGATAATGCTGCTCCTTGTAGTGATGCAAAGCTCGACACTGAAGGTTTTCCGACCGGCCCCTGTCTTGGTGGTATACGCTCCAATGTCCTATACCCAACGTGAGTATCTGTGAATGCTCTGATCTTCGCTAGAAAGATGCTGAGTTTGATGCAGCTGCTGGGATGGCAAAACGCTTGACACACCAAACCATATGGATCATGTCGCCTATCCGAAGTCCGGGCCATCGAACTTCTTGTCTACAGGCGATTGTCCTGCAACTCATCCGGTCAAGATACCGCAGCTCATGCTCGAGGTAAATCGCCAGTTTCACACTTATCATGTTTTTTCCGTTATTGATGAGTGTATCAGATCGTATGGGACACCACAGGCTTCAATAACAAAGCCGAATGGCCCACAGATGGCTCCCAGCCTTTCGTTCTCAGCACCGGCGACACCACCGGCTACGGCCAACATGGAGACTATGTCTTCGGTTGGAAGGGCGACGCTCTTCAAAGAGCCATGGATGATAATGGATGCTTTAGTGCTACCTGTGGTAAACAAAAGTCCCAGGATATCTCTGTTGCTAAGAAGTGTGTGATTCCGAAGACTGTTCTCGAGGATGTTGATGGATGTAAGTGAACCTGTTCCTTGGTATGTGATTTGTCTGACGTGAGTGTAGGGTTCAAGGAACTTCCTGGTATGAGTCCAATGAAGTAGAAGGAGTTGAGACTGCCAGGACTGGACAGTTCTCCGAGGAGCCCGTTTCAACATACCTCCTCGTTTCAAGACTCAGCAGATCAACAGAATGCCGGCGTCTACTGCCATTCGAGTAGTAAGACTAGGCCTAGGGGAGGATTTATTTCACTTACGTTGCGACTTCTTGTATCACTTAGTTCACTTCCTGCAAATGCATCTTTGAATCTATCACCAAGCTTTATTACCAACCCCAAAAGTGTTAGGGCACTAATCGCATTCATTCCTCATTTCGTCTCCCCCTCATATGTCAACTTTCCTCTCGCCAACGTCCTCCCCTTCCCCTCAACCACAACCACAACCCCCATCGTCTCAATACCCCTCGGCCAAATAACCTCAGAATAGCCCCTTCGTCCCTCACATTCAACCAACATTCCCATGCGCCGCATATCCTCCATCATTCTCTCCATCATTGCCCCCCAATTGCCTTGCCTGTTTGTAATTAGCCTCTGTCTGTGCAGACCAAAAAGGGAGAGGTGTGTGTGTGTGTGTGTGTGTGTGTGTGTGTGTGTGTGTGTGTGTGTGTGTGTGTGAGAGAGAGAGAGAGAGAGAGAGAGAGAGAGAGAGAGAGAGAGAGAGAGAGAGAGAGAGAGAGAGAGAGAGAGAGAGAGAGAGAATTTGCTTACCGGGGCCAATTGGAGAGGAGGATGGCTTTGACTTCGGCTAGTGTCGCGGTCTTGGGGAGCTGGTGAGAGGGCGTCGAGGGAGAAATCATCATGATGGGGCGCGTGAACTGATGGGCCGATCTGTAGACTTTTGCGGTGGTGTTTTGGCTGTGAAAAAATTTAGTTAGTACTTGAAGGAGGATGTGAATAGGCGCTTTCTTACTACAGGTGATTTGACTTTCGTAAACGTGACAAGACGATTTTGTGACTTCAGTTGTATTTGTTTGGATACAAGGTCTACAAGGACTGGGGAAAACTCGGCTCGAGAGATGTGCCTGTGCGTGGTTCCTTTCTCTCTCGAGGTTGGTATTGTCAATTGAAGTTAAGCAAGATAGACGTTGTCGCTGCAGGAATGTCTGCTGTGGAACCAAGTGTCGCAAGAAAGCCTTAGTGAATGTATGAAAATTCACTTAATTCCATCATGCTGAACATCATCGACAACAGTACAATACAAGCATTGTCACTTTTCAAGTAGTGTGGATGCTCCGCATATATCAAACGAGATCCGGGCACATGAAAATTGGAACATTAAAGCAAGTGAACATCACATGGTTATGCAGTGCCATAAAAGAAACAGAGGATTGAAAAAGCAATTTGGAAAACTTCAATTGTGATTAGATTATCATTGACTAAGGTAGGTATGCATGTGTCACATATTCGTAAATCCCAATGCCGCATCGCAAGCGCAATATCGCAGCCCAAACTCAGAACTTTCAAAACATTCTCTTGTTCTGAGTCAACGCCTCGTATCCAGAACCCCGAACCCAAATGCTAATATGTTCAAAAAGGAGGGTAGAAGAAGTGAAGTCTAATATGTTGATCTTGAGATCGTGAATCTGTAGGAACGTCCAGCCACGTCATGAATCTCTCAATTTGGGGTCGAGTTCAGTAGTCAGTTGGGTATGGGTTGGTAGGATATCCAGCTGGAGTAGATGGAGATGGCGTGTAAGTGATTGTTTGCAGGGTTGTTGGGGTCTCGACTGGATAGCCCCATGGAGTGGTTTCGGCGGGGTAGGTTTCGATTGGAGTGGATGTACTGGATGGGACGTAGCTAGATGGGGTATAGCTTGGAGTCTCGCTGGGATATCCGGATGGCGTTGGGGTGTACGTCTCAGAGGGGGCGTATGTTGGAGTCTCGCTGGGATAACCGGAGGGAGTCGGGGTGTACGTCTCAGAGGGAGTGTATGTTGGAGTTTCACTAGGGTAGCCAGTTGGAGTCGGCGTGTAAGTCTCAGAGGGGGTGTAACTTGGTGTCTCCGAAGGAGAGTAAGTCGGGTAGACAGAGCTTGGAGTGTACGTGTCTACTGAACTAGACGAACTTGGACTCCATGTGGGATAGCTTGTGGGATACTCAGATGAGCTTGGTGTGTAAGTCTCTACTGAACTGGACGAGCTTGAACTCCATGTGGGATAGCCGGTTGGGTAGCCAGACGAGCTTGGTGTGTACGTCTCTACAGAGCTGGAAGAGCTTGAACTCCAGGTTGGATAACCTGTAGGATATTCCGACGAGCTTGGAGTGTAGGTTCTCACTGAGCTGGAAGAGCTTGGGCTGTATGTGGGATAGCCAGATGAGCTTGGCGTCTGAGTTGGATACCAAGTACTGTTGGAAATCGTAGGTGTGTAAGTTGGCTGAGTTTCAGTCGAGTGTGTGGGATAACCTGTGCACTTCGGGCAGACGGTCGAAGTCTCCGTGATGTAAATGGTTGAGGTCGAAGTGCCTGTCCAGTAACTGGTTGTTCCAGATGTGGCATATGTGGAGGTGATGGGGCAGTCAGTCACGGAGGTTTTGGTGCTGTTATCAATTAGCGAAATATCCTTACGTTATAGGATTTCCTAGAGTACTTACATGACGGTGGTAGTGGTCTCGTATGAAGATGGAATATAAGTGCTTGGGATTGTGGTAGGATACGACACCGGAGGAACCACAGTTGTGCTAGAGAGTCCTGTTAGCGAAATCCATTTTGAAGATCTTCGAAAGGTCACATGACTTACTTTGACCAAGGGTAAGAAGTTGGAGGAGGCTTTGGGGTATAGGTCTCTCCTGGCCCTGGAGGATAGGTCTGGGGAGGGGATGGCGGGTAAGTCTCTCCGGGTCCTGGGGGATAGGTGTGAGGGGGGGATGGCGGGTACGTCTCTCCTGGTCCTGGCGGATAGGTCTCTGGCGGAGATGGTGGATGAGTCTCTCCTGGTCCAGGAGGGTATGTTGAGATAGGACCTCCTGGGTTGGTTGTGCCGCACTCAGAAATCGTAACAGTCGAAATGACCACGGTTGGGGCTACCGACGAAGGAGCTGAAGCACCGCAACCACTAGCAGTCAACGTGATTTCAACACACTTCTTTTGACCTTCAACCGGGCTGGTATAGACATTCCATTCCGAATCAGAGGCAGGGCAGGCATAGAATTTGGTGTCATCGGAGTATGAGAAGGATCCACTGCTACCGATACTGAATCCTGGAATTGGCGCTTTATTTTGATCGCACTGGAATTGTTCGACTTTGTCTATGAAATGTCAGTGATGGCACTGGTGACATTAATCGTGTCAAGGAGTGCATACCAGTCAGGAGACATCCGAAGCCAGAGTCGTCAGTGACTTTGCCGTCCACGATAGAGAAGCTGGCGGGTGCTAGTCCCCCTCCAATTCGGATCTGTCCATCAGGCAGTTGACCGAGAGTGCCCGATTGTCCTCCAGATGCTGTGAGTCCGAACCAGCAAGATGACCTCGCAACCAGCGGCGAGGCAGATGCTCCCGCAATCATAGATAGCTTAACAAGAGAATGCATAGCGAAAGTGAGTGTTCGAAAACGAGAGTGGTTGGATTGGATATCGAGAGAAAGTCACTCTGGACGGGGAACCACGATTCAAATACTTGAGTTAGAAAGCGGGTGGGGATAAGAAACCGTCAAAATAATAGACAAATGACGCACCATTGCAATTTCTTAATGGCTCATACCAGAAATAGATGCACAAACTCCGTGCTTACTGGGATTTTAGCATCTGTCAGGACATACGAATTCTGGGTTCCCAGCCTTTTTCTGACGCTCATTGGAGGACTCCTCGTCACCACCTGGCCAAACGAAAATCGATGAATAATAAAGGCGGGCGAAGTAACGTCTCTCAGAGGAGAGGCAGTTGAGTTGGCAGCTTCACTTCCCTGACTGGGCGATCCGGCTGGCCGGGCGGGTTCTATGGCAACTGTGCGGCAAGACTTGCTTAAGCGAAGCATAGAAAATACGAAGTGAAATAGATTGTTGTATGTCATAACAATGGAGATGGCAGGAAGATCTTGGATTTGGTCCATCAAACTATCGAACGTGGGTCAATGCACCTTGCAACTCTCTGCACTTGCTTTGAAAGTTGCCTGATCCTGCTGCCAGAATATGTGCGAGATGGAATTTCTCTCTTTTCTGGATGTCACAAATCAAGCTGAGAACATTGACGGAGCTGGACTTGCTTACCCCGACCTCAGTAGAGAATACGCGTCCCGGCCGCTGCGTCTGATGTTTTGGAGGGGTCCTCCTGGTCTTCGCTCTGGGAGGAAGTGGCGCATCAGCGACCTGACGTAGCAAGTGGCCAAGCTCTCGTGAGCCGCACTGACCCGAGAAAATGTGGAGAGCGGATGATCTGTTCTGCAGCGTGGATGCAGAAATCTTGGGAATACGAGTAAAGGTTGCCGGAACCCCGGTATGCGATCGAATCAACTCAAGGGTTGCCTCTCATCACTTCCTGTTCCTGGCAGGGTGGCTGCAAATCTTGGAGAGGGGTTGAGTAGATGCATGATTCTAATAAAAGATACGGGGTCTGACTTGTCGATGTGAAAGCTGATGGTGACGGCTTTACGAGTTTAGTGAGGTTGGGGAAGACGCTACTGAAGCGAGACACGTGAGAAAGCTGTGATATCCGTAAAATGTCACTATGTCCATGAGCTTATGTGCAAATACCGAATCTTACTAGCAATCAGATAAACGCCTCTGCATCTTGCTGCGAGAATTTTAGCACAATTGATCAGAGCATTTGAGCTCATCTAATGGTGATAGCACGTGGGATGTGGGGCTTCGACTGGCTTGCTTTTGTGATCACATCAACAATCAACTGATTACTGAACAACGACATCTTGAAATCACACTCAACAAAACAGATATGACAAATCCCCATAAATCACACGACGGAGACGCGATCGTCCACCATCAAGTATTACCTGGAGCTCTTTGAGGTTACAGAAGAGGCTGAGGGGGATATCCACGACTGATGAGATGAGTCCCACCCTCGCTGCAAAAGCCTGTATATCATGCCGTGATCGAAAACGAAAATGCGATCGAACGAAGCCAGATTGCTCTCTTTGTCATCGGCAAGTATACTGGACTGTGTGCATGTGCTCTACTGATACCATACAGTCTTGGGCGCCGTTGCCAGTATGAATCCCGGATATTGGCCCGGAGTGATGGCTCGGCTCTGAGCGCTTCGAGCAGCTTGCAGGCAAAAATCTTCCCAGGTCTCCCAACCTCTTCATTTGATAGTGGAGCCTTTCTCAAATCAAGTGTCAATGTTGCTATAACGGAAAAGCTCGCTCTTGCAGTAGGAGATGTATCAGAAGTACGGTCGATGGCTACGAAGTTCTTCAACAGCATTCAATTATGTAAGTATTTGGATAGAAAATTTGCAATTCCCAAATCTGTCTAAACGCTCCTATGCTAGGCATGTCTCCTTTGATAGTCTGACAACATTGAAAATGGGGTGAATGCTGACGCCTGGTGATCCAGGGTTTCCAGTCCTCGCCGAAAGCACTTACTACGAGCATTTACCCAATATTTTCACGCAACCATGCGCCAAGTACAGCCTTCTCTCTTTGAGCATGGCCCTAGCTGTCAGCGTGCCCGCGGAAAATGTAACTTGGGAATCACTCCCCTCACTTTACATCTTAGTGAAGAGTTCCATTGCGATCGTTGAAGCCGCAAACCTCCACTCTTTAGAGGTCGTACAGTCCAGACTTCTGATGTGCCTCTTCGAAGTCGGCCATTCGATTGAGCCTGCGGCTTTTATATCCCTTGGTACGACGGCAAGAGCTGCAGTTGCCATCGGATTGAACGAGAGATCGGACAGCAGTGGTACGACTGGCAAGGAAACGTCTCCAATGACGGAAGTTGGTCTTCGAGTCTGGTGGGGTATCGTCATGATTGACAGGTACGACCTCTCCCCTCCGCGCACAAAGCCAACGGCTGAGATTATGCCCAAGATGGTATACTCTTGAGCGTGGAGACTGGCCTTGTGCAACACAGGATCTTGATACGCCTCAAGAATTACCAAGAGACGGGAATACACGGGATCACAAGGTACTGACTTCTCTCTTCGTCGCTGGGATCGAGTTGACATGGAAAGGTGTTATCATCGACAGACTCCCTTCCTTTATCTACCCCATCAAGCATTCGGGTTGGCCCTTTTGCGAGACAGGCTCAAGTTTCGCACGTCCTCAACATTCTCTTGATGCATCTACGTGAACAAAAGCTCACACAAAGATTCGATTCCGAATCAGCCAATCAAATCGCAAATACTCTGACTTCATTCTCAATGCTGTTGCCAGAAGAAACCCCGCAACCATGGCCTACATATTGTGGCGCCATTGGAATGTGCTATAGGTTGATTCCCCTCCCCTTCCGTGAAACTTTTACTGATGCTGCTTAGTGCGCTGATGACACTCTATGAGTCGCGGCCCAAGACTACTCTATCTGACGAATTCAATCGCTCAGACACCCCCGAATCTTTGAAGTCTGCAATCGCTCGTATCTACATTATCTCAGCTACATTCAACGGAAAGATCCAGGAAGTCGACTGTGAAGCAATTTCACCTTTTCCGCCAGGTGGTCTTAGGAAGGCGGCGACAATATGCTATCGTCTCTGGTCCGAGACATCCGATATCAGTCATCTCAAAGCAGCTGACTCCTTACTTGCCATGATTAGACATTTCAGCAAGAGATGGTTGAGTGCAGGTGCGGTTCTTCCTCGGGGCTCGTGGCCTGAAGCTAATAAAATGCAGCAAAACACGTGGCTCGCCTGGAAGAAGTCCGTAGTACTTATGTCCCTTCGAGCTAGTCCAGCCCGATTTTCTGAACCAGACTCATATAAATGCATGTATTCCTCTCGTGGGCTCTTATGAGCCACAATTAATGCTGGATCGCTTCTCCAACAGGATAATCAGTGTAGCCCTCCTTTCCAGGTGTATAGAACGTCTTCATGTCCCATTTCGTCAATTTCTTTCCTTCCCGGATTCTCTCAACCAAATCAGGATTACTGATAAACCATCTCCCAAAGGTCACAGCATCTATCTCTCCTTTCTCAATCTCCTCAAAGCAGTTCTCGGAGTTGTAGCCTCCCGTCGCCAGCTTCGGCGTCGTCGTCAACACTTCCTCGAAATGCCTCAGGTGAAAGTCCTCAGCAACCGCAGCTACTTTGCCATCTTCAATTGCCTTGTATAGATTACCCCACTTCGTGCTCTCTTCCAACAAGAGATCAGCCCGTGGCTGCGTCAGACAAACGTATGCCAAGCCTCGCTTTTCAACCTCACTCAACACGTATCGGAATGTCTCGATAGGGTTAGAATCCAATGGCATCCAAACTATACCCCAGGGGCTGAATCTTAGTGCAACTTTCGAGGCACCAATAGCAGCGATTACGGCGTCCAGAACCTCGAGGGTGAAGCGAGCCCGATTCTCCTTGCTACCTCCGTATTGGTCGGTACGGAAATTAACGTTGTCGTTGAGGAACTGGTCGCAGAGATAACCGTTCCCCGCAGTCTCCATGCAGTCAGTCTCCTACCTTGCATGTGGATTAAAGGTCCGACTTACAATCTCAACACAGTCAAACCCAGCTTCGATGGCACAGATTGCTGCATGTACGTGGTCCTCGATTGTGTCCTTGATCTCTTGGAGACTCATCGGTTTTGACACCTCGTGAGGTACACGACCTTTAGTTGTGAAGTGGTTCGAGAATCCGATATTGGTAGCTGAGGAGCTGAGTGGCTCACGACCACCAAGCTGGACGGATACTGCGAAGCGGCCAACCTGTGTACAGGCTTGTCAGTACATGGTCAAGACGTCCTGACGAGCATATTAGTGGAACTCACATGCCATAATTGGCAAGCCATGTATGCTCCCTTTGCATGGACCGCACCGGTCACCCTCTTCCAAGCTCGAACATGCTCAGGTGCAAACATGCCTGGCACGTCAACGAAATTTCCTGCCTGTGTTTGTATTTAGCACTCTGATTGCTATATTCTGCAAATATCAAGGTGGTTGACAGACCATCAAGCTCGGATGCATCCCTTCGCTGATCAACAGCCCACCCTTCGTAGCTCGTTGAGCATAGTACTCTTCCACCAAAGGCGTGGGAATACTGCCTGGGCATCGAGCTCGAGTGAGAGGCGACATGATGACCCTGTGAGAGAGGTTCATCGTTCCCAGTCGGAGGGGTGTGAAGAGTTTGCGAGTCTCGTGGGATTGGCTGATTGACCCCATTTTTGCTTGTTGTCTGGGACTGAAAACGTAAAAGTGGTTTTGCTTCCTGGTTTGAAAAGTTTGGAGTTCTGGAGACTTGAAATGATGCTCTTCTATTTGTCTTTGCGCTTGTATGGGAGATTCTATGGGTTTAAATACTCTGCGATCCCCTAGGATCCACCAAAAGTGTTGGGGGGTAGCGGGGCGGATGTCTTCCTTCAAGCAACGACAAACCCCATTTAAGTCTCATTGTGACTTAAATTACAAAATCGTTGAGATCTCTTTCCCTCTTCAATTCAATATCCTCTTTTCTCCAGGATTTGTTTTGGTCATAGTGTGGATGAGAGTCCCTCCCGGTGCCGGTGCCCAATAAGAGCCGCTGAAATTCCGCACATACATCCGCACCTCCTTTTGACTCCGCTTTTTTCCCACGAAGCATTACTCTGCCCAACAGCACTACTTCCCATCCGCAACATCCAGAAGTCTTCCACGCTTGGGACTTGGTCGGCAAGAATATACTCCTGCTCGACCTTTACCATGTTGAAGAAGAAGGCTGCTTCGTCGAACCAGCGCTTGCGTTGAGTAATGTTGTATTGTGATTTCAGTAGGTCGCCTAGCTCGTTGAACGTTCCGACGCCCTGACTTGGTGGGAGAGGCGGTTCGCCGTCTATTTTTGAGAGGCCGAGGTTGTGCTCGATGAATAGGAGGGTGTCGCGACGGAAGGCTTGGGCCTCAAGGGAATCTCCTGATGGAGAGTAAGCATGTGTTGTGATTGGATCCGGGTAAGGCGAGATATTGCGAGAGTATCAAAGAATTCTGTTTTCGGAATTCGTTCAAGTGTTCTCGAATGGAAAGAAAATTGGTAAGTATTGTCATACCTGCAACATCACGCATGAATCTCCTCCAGCTCATCATCCCACGTAAAAATAAACATAAACCAATACAAGAAAGTAACTCTAGCTTGAAGTGACGCTTCAGCCCACCACAAGAAGCAGGCAACGGGCAATTGATCCTACGAACGCGTTTGAGCTTCTCTCCCGTATAGCCCAATCTAATCACTATAAAAAACACATTATAAAGAACGGGAGTCACGGGAGGTATACTTGGCATATTTGGTCTCGGTTACTGCTTGAAGTTCCTCATAATGCTTGCCGATGTAAGATGGCCAACCCGGCATGAGTGTATCTAGTTTGGGAAGGACGAATTTCTGTCCTCGAACAGATGCGGCGAGGATTTTCGTTTTTGTTGTTTGGATAATGGGGTCATTGGAGTCGACTTCTGGAGGGGTTTGAATGCTGCCTACGTTTGCGAATGATGAGATTTTGGACGTGTTGAATAGAAATGACCACAAAATCTCCGAATCTTGGACAATCAGTCTGATTTAGATAAAAAAGCAAATGCTGCTACTATATACCCTCAATACGTCCAACCCCTCCAACCCTTTCCAAGAAAAGACAAGATAAGATAATACCCATACCATAAACAGGATGCGGCGCTTTCCACAATCCCAGAGTAAGTCCACAAAAACAGCTCAAATAGGCCACTTGGAGGGTTTCGGCCCGGGCCTAGCTCATCGGAATGGCCTACTTCAGGTGTTCAAGCGATGCTTTATGTACCTTGGCCGCAATGCTACCTATAGAGTAGTGGGATATGAGAATATAGTTATCATGGATGCTTCGCTTACGAGACGACCACTTATGGGGGCTCACGATGCAATAGAGGTAAGCTGATACGATGATTTTGGGATAAAGCTAGGCTGTATGGTGAAGTTGAGGTGTAGCTTTAGTATATATAGGTACAGCTGAGAGGATTAGATGACAATTGAAGGATCTTGGACTTAGCAAGGTATCTTGTCTTTTATTTTTGAGTCAGAGTTCCATGGATCGTGCCTCATACCGGGTCCTTGATCCACTTGACAACGGAGCAAATTCCAAGTTGTAATGCACCATATTGTCTTATCTCTGGAAAACTGTCGCTTTCTGTGTCACCGAAAAAGACAATTGTCAGTAGAGAAGAATTGAGAAATAATATAGACAAAAAAAAACACGCTGTGCTTGATTGCGATTCAATGTCATCTGAAAATGGTTCATGATTGAAAAATCTGTAATATCCGTATCTTGATTACCTTGCCTGAAACATATTCTCGGAGAGGAACAGTGGGAACGAAAAGGTAAAAAGTACAGGTATGAGATTGCTGGATGATAGAACAAGTTGAGATTGGGTATTCCGCCTCATGCTAACGCCCCCTGATGCAAACATCTACATATGATACAACACTACTGTACATCTACAACCTCCTCACATCTCCCACACAATTCATCCTCAGCAGGCGCGACATATCGCCAACATCTCGGACACTTGTGATCTATGGGCGGTAATACCGTCGCTACGACATTTTCTCCGTCATTGGATCTCAGCGCAGTGTGTCTCCATGGTGATTCTATGTCCTCGTCCTCTAGAGGCTCTGACGCCTCTGTTTTGATTTCCACAGACGAGACCACAAAGATGCTCGCCAGTTCATCAGCATATCGCTGAAACACATCTTTTGCTTTGGCTGGAATTTGAAGGACGACGGAGGATTCGAGCGAGGACCCAATATGCTTCTCTGCCCGAGCCTCTTCCTGAGCGGCCTTGATTGCCGCGTTGGCACACAGAAGCCATTTGACATCGGTGAGGATATTCGGATCTACTTGGCGACTGGCAGGGATGATTTGATCCTCAAGTGTACGGTGGAAAGGGTGAGTCTGCGCGTCTTCTTTCATCCATGCTGGACGATGGTCCCATGATTCTTCGACGAGATGTGGTGTGATAGGTGTCAACATCCTCAGAAGACCGTGGAAAATTTCTTCTAGGACACCGCCGCCGTCACCGCAGTACAGACGGTCTTTCATGGCTTCGAGATAGAAGGCTGAGAGGTCGCTGCCGATCCATTTGTTGATTAGGTTCACGCCTTTATAGAACTCGAAGTTGCTGTAGGCGGATGCTACTTCATTCATGACTGATTGTAGCTGGAAGAGCGCGATCTGGTCAAGTTTGGTGATTGGTGCTGTTCTTGCGCTTGGATGCATTGATCCTAGGAGCATCTTGATGATCATCCGATACTTGAGTAGAGCGTTGTGGTTGAACTGAAGAACCGGTTGGCCAATGACAACATCGTGGGTATAGTCGCTGCTGGCCACCCAAAGACGGAGAGCATCAGGTCCAAGAGCTTGAGAGATGTTTCCGCCAGCTTTTTTCTTGTTCTTAACCTGCTTAGAATCAGTAGCGGTCCAAAACCAATTGAAATTGAGACTCACAGGTGGAAGAAGTGACCCATCAATGATCTCGCTTGGGGCAATCGTATTCCCGATAGACTTGGACATCTTCTTGCCCTTGTCATCGAGGGTAAAGCCATGAGTGATCAGGGTCTTGAATGGCGGACCTTGTCTTTTGGAAGCACTTGTGTGGGTCAACAGACTCGACTGAAACCATCCTCGATGTTGATCTGTGCCTTCAAGGTACACGTCCGCTTGCTGCTCGGTCTGAGTCCAGCTAGTGCCGCTATCGAACCAGACATCCATCGTGTCTTTGCCTCGTCGATATGTGCCCTCCAGGCCAGGAACAATCCAAGCGGGGTCATCTGCAGCATCGGTCCACCAGGCATCAATGCCTCTCTCGTTGATAACCGAGATGATATGGGCAACGCTCTCATCGGTCAGAAGTGCAGCACCAGCCTTGTCGTATAAGGCGGGGATAGGAACACCCCAGGCTCGCTGTCTCGAAATGCACCATTCGCTTCTACCTTTGACGAAGCTTTCGAGTCTCGAGCGGCCTGGCTCGGGAATGAAGCGTACTTCTCGTAGACGCTGTAAAGCATCTTCTTTGACATGTCCAACATCAGCAAACCACTGCTCAGTAGCTCTTATGATAACCGGGAGCTTAGACCTCCAATCGTACGGATACTTGTGCTTGTACTTATGGGTCGCGATGACATCGCTACCGAGAATCTCCAGGATCTCCTTGCTACCTCCGTCAAGGACTGATCTTCCTGTAAGTCTCTGAGGATCATCTGGGAAAGCTGCCGCAGTAAAACACCCGAGATCATCTACTGGAGCTGCAGCTTCGATTCCTAGCTTCGTGCAGACTTCGTAGTCATCCATACCGTGACCAGGCGCACAATGAACAAGTCCTGATCCAGATTCGGCAGATACAAAGTCCGCATGGATGATGGGTTGGAGCTCCGATTCTTTCCCACGTAAAATATTCATGTATTTCGAGCCTTCGAGTTCCTTGCCCAGAATATGACCAACCACATCGAAAGGCTGATCACCGAATAATATGGGTGCAATTTGTGAAAGTCGAGAACTCGCAATGATGAATAGTTCCGAAGCGCCACTGCTCACAATCGAGTATTCTAATTCTGAGTGCACAGCAATTGCCCTATTCGCCGGAAGGGTCCAAGGAGTAGTTGTCCAGATAATCGCCGAAATACCGCGCTCTTGGGCATTATCCGGCAGCTTCTTTTTTAACGCCTCTGGCACATCAACAAGAGAGAACTTAATATACGCTGTCGTCGAGACATGATCCTCCCTATACTCCAGCTCCGCCTCCGCAAGCGCCGTCCTCGAAGAAGGCGACCAGTAAACCGGTTTATACCGTCTAAAGATGAGACCCTTTTTGACCATTTCCTGGAAAACACCTAATTGCTTGATCTCGAATGTCTTGTCCATTGTCTTCCACGCTTTGTCCCAATCTGCCATGACTCCCCATTCTCGGAATCCCTTCATCTGTTCCTTTACGGTCTTGGTAGCCAGAGATCGAGCGGCTCGTCGAATGCCTACGGCATCTAACTTTAGTGTTGTGTCGCCATCTTCATCTTTGTTTTTGGAGCGTTGCTGCTCGAGGGCTTTGATTTCGATGGGGAGGCCGTGACAGTCCCAGCCTGGTACGTAGATGACTCTTCGACCTAATTGACCAGAATCGTATCAGCACAAGTCCGTAGTAGCTGTCCCCGAGTTTTAATTCATGGAGGGGGTAAGGTGTCCAATGCCCACCTTCCTGCACCTTAACCCGACAAATGATATCCTTCAAGATCTTGTTCAGCGCATGTCCGATGTGCAAACTCCCATTCGCATACGGGGGTCCATCATGCAGCACGAAAGGTGTCTGGGCTGAGCGCTCGCGGCTCTGCCATTCGTAGAGGTCATCGGAGCATCGCTTTAGGTATTCGGATTGTTCTGCTAGCACGGGTCGTGGACTGTCGAACTCTGTCAATTTGTAATTATTTGCTATCAGGGGCATTGCTTACGGAAAAGAAGATTTGGGTAATCGCAGTGTCGACGACCAGGACTTTGTAGGTGGTCGAACGGGCATGATCTCAAATCCATGGTCTGGTGTTTGATGGGAAACTTTTTTGACGAGGACCATGATTTGGGGGACGCGACTCCAGGCTCAAATTCCACTGGTGTAAGGCATCAAGTCTCAACAGCGCAGAAAATACTGTCACGTATTTGTACCAGGACGGTCGAGTCATTTTAGATGAAATGTTGTTCGACGTGACTCGTTATACTCAAGTGACTCATTCTACTCTTTCAGAAATCCTATCCCATGCTCCCTTGCGCCTCCAAAATGTCCGAAAAAACAATAGGTAGAGATGAACGCCGAGACGACCTGCCAAACACCAATGCATGCTACTTCAACCAATATCCCATATGCAGTATCAAAAAACAGTGAGCCCACTGACGATGCCGTTCTTGAGTACCTCAAACACCAGACCGGGAAATCCAAAAAGTGTTGTGTTACCCAGACCCCTCGTGTCCTCTGTTCCTGTCGGATCAGCTCTCTTACCCCCGACGCTATCTTCCCACCCACCCAGTAACTCGCAGCTGCTTCCAGGACTATCTCCCCAGTCACGGTTCAATACCATTCCGCGCTGACGAGACTTCGCTTCCTCTGCATTGCGATAAATGCTCTTCCACTCGTGGTGTAACATTTTCTCGATTTCGTTGAACGGCGTTTCCGAGTTGACAACGAGTTCTCCCTTCTTGGGTTTCAAGTACTCGATTTCCCACCGGCATCTTCTATGCCGATTGAATGGATACGAACCAGGTACATTACCGTGCAGGATTACCTTAGAAGCAACAAGGCGGCTGGATCCATCAGATGGTACAACCCCTTCTGCTTCCTGTGGTCGATCCAGCGCTTGCTTACTCGGCGGACATTGTGATGGCGTTGTTGGAGTGGAAAGCAGGATATCGAATCCATGATAGAAGTAGTTGTAGAAGCATTCCCCAGAAACGTTCCCACATACTTCTCCATCCTCGTCATCATCTTCCGACTCATCAGTTGCAGTATGCGCTGAGGACTGATCTGTATCCGTAGAGTCATCTTGCAACCTCATTTCTGTTGAATTTGATCTGGAGTGGGCTCTAGAAAGAGGTCGAGCTTTATGAATTGACATTCTCTGGTCATTCTTCCTATATATGGCATCGGGAGGACCCAGTACAGCCACAAGTTCTTGTGGCGATGTAAGACCAAGCTTGATCCAGAATGGCCCTACACCATCGGATCTTATAAGTTCCAGTCGACCTTCCCCGAAGATTCTGATAAGCCTGACCTCATCCGGCACGGGCTCCTTTCCCTTCATGAGGGACATGAAGGATTCTCGAGGGTCCAAGGTCTGAACATATAGACGTTCTCTTGCATCCGGCCATGAATCTCCGCGAAAGATCGCCATCGAGGCAGCCGGATGACTGGTCGAAGATGACAAAAGAGACACAAAGTCTTTCCTTGGGGACCACACCGAGCTAGATAAGGGGAAAGAGAAAGCGATTCCCGGATAGGAAAGAACATATAACCCCATTCCAGTCTCATCGCCTGGCTCTGGCCCAATGTATTCCCCTGGGAAGGTTGGGCCAAGTAGACGGTTGTAGATATGCCGGAAAGTAGGTCCCGGCAAGCTCTCTACTGGCGCTGGCCCAGCCTGCGTAGTTGTCCCTGGCCGTAGCACATCTTTATCTTTGTATGTAAGCTGACTCTTGGTGAAGTCCAGCACCTCTATCAATCGCAGGCGTTGTTCTGGTCCATCGAAACGCAACCGGATACCGTTGGGTGGCAGATTGACAATAACCGGTTCTGTGACTGGTGAGGACTGATCGTATACAAGATCGAGCTTCGGAAACCGCTGCGGTTCGGCCTTCAGTCGTGTTAAGATATCGTGAAGGGTTGCTCCCAGTACTATGCGATTATTAGCTGGAGCTCATGGAGGGCCGTGGAGCGATCCACTTACCCAAGAAGCCCAAAGCCTGTCCTGGAAAGACCTGGGCTGTAAATAGTGACATCTCCGTGGCATTTGGGGGAAATGTAGATTTGTTGGCCCTCCCTATTGTGTTGTTTCGTGGTTGGAACTCAACATGGGAGCTTGCTGTTCTGGGGTTTGGAGGGGCAGCTCGGGCAGGTGCCCAGTCTGGGCGGTTGCTCTGCCAACCAGCCATGGTGGGTCGTGGTTTCTTTGTGACAGGCTGCGTGAAATCAACATCTAAAGATCAACAACTGCACGACAAACACGCCCGCAACCATATTTAAACCAACATCACGATTGCGCATTTGTATACAGCAGATCGCCTGCATTCCCTCCAAACGATTCCAAATTCAAATAATACTTGCGACACGACTACTAGCTTCACTCTACGCCTGACGCGCAAAGTAGTCGATCAATCCAACCCAGAGCTCACCAGCAGCTCTCCATTGTATGGCAGGAATACCGCGGCCGGCAATCGTCGCGCCCACCAAAAGAACGATGCGCCCTCCACCAAGGCCCTCGACGGCCAGAGCACAGTCCCAGGCTCCTTCATCTCGAATCGATCGATCTGGCGCAATCTCTCCAGCTGAATCAGTAGTTTCGGTCGCTACGACCGTTGGAGGAACGAAACGAAAGGAACGGGACTTCGAACATGACGAAGAAGAGACAAATATCAATGTTGTTGTGAGGTGTCGAGGACGAAACGAGCGCGAGGTTCGGGAGAATAGTGGAGTAGTTTTGTCAACAAATGGAGTCAAAGGCAACAGTCTCGAGCTCTCCATGGGGCCCAGCGCGCTGAGCAATAAGACATACCATTTTGATAAGGTCTTTTCCTCCGCTGCGGACCAGGCAATGATATATGATGATGTTGTCACGCCAATTCTTGACGAGGTAGGCTTCTGTGGGGCGTTGGGGTTGGGCACTGTTGACATATACGTAGATGCTTGCAGGATATAATTGCACGATTTTTGCGTATGGCCAGACTGGAACCGGAAAGACCTACACAATGTCTGGTGATATGAACGAGACGTTTGGGATGCTGTCTGATGCAGCGGGAATAATACCTCGGGCATTGCATGCGCTCTTCAACAAGCTGGAAATCGACGATGCAGAGGCATCCGTGAAGTGCTCTTTCATAGAGCTTTATAACGAAGAGCTCCGGGATCTGATATCCCCAGATGAGAATGCGAAATTGAAAATTTACGACGACAATACCAAGAAGGGCCATTCGAGTACGATTGTGCAAGGAATGGAGGAGTCGCATATCAAGAGTGCCGTTGACGGTATCAAGCTCCTGCAAGATGGTAGCCACAAGCGTCAGGTGGCAGCGACGAAGTGCAACGATTTGAGTAGTCGAAGTCATACAGTCTTTACCGTCACGGCCTACATCAAACGGACTGGAGACAATGGCGAAGACTACATCAGCGCCGGAAAGCTCAACCTTGTCGATTTGGCCGGAAGTGAAAATATTCAGCGGAGTGGTGCCGAGAATAAGCGTGCTGCTGAGGCCGGGCTGATCAACAAGAGTTTGTTGACACTTGGAAGAGTGATCAATGCACTTGTCGACCGTGGATCTCATATTCCATACCGCGAGTCAAAGCTTACACGACTTCTTCAGGACTCTTTGGGGGGGCGGACAAAGACCTGTATCATTGCGACAGTATCTCCTGCGAAAAGCAATTTGGAAGAGACCATTTCGACATTGGATTACGCGTTCCGTGCCAAGAACATTCGCAACAAGCCTCAAGTCAACCAGATGATCAACAAGAAGACCTTGCTCAAGGAATTTACCTTCGAGATTGAACGGTTGAAGAGCGAGCTTATCGCAACGAGACAACGAAATGGTGTCTATCTGTCTAACGAGAACTACGAGGAGATCACTGTGGAGAGTGAGTCCAGGAGGATCCTTAGCGAAGAACAAGCCGCCAAGATTGAGACCATGGAGACCAATCTGAGGAACAAAGTCCAGGAACTGTATTCCTTAACATCAAATTTCATGACCCTGAAGAAGGATAATGAGAGCACGAAGGCTGTACTCGATGAAACGAAGGACATTCTTGAGCAAACCGAATCTGTGCTCTCGAACACTCGTCAAAGCTTAGCCGAAGAGACTGTGCTCCGAAAAGCGCACCAGGAAACAGAAGAGCAGCTCAGTACTGTTGGAAGCAAGCTCTTGTCTACGCTTAGCAGGACGGTCAACGATGTCGGAGGCCTGCATGCGAAGAGTAGAAGGAAGTCAGATCTTCAATCGCTTAATCGAAATGCTTGGGGTTTGTCGCAAGCCCAAGTTGCCGAAGTCACGAGTCTCGTAGAAAGCAGGGTCGAGGAGTTCCGGATGCAGCAACAGGGCTTGATGGAAACTGTGTCCATGCGAATGCAATCTTTCGTCGCGGGGGAACTGGAGAAATTGGCGGCCACCCAGTCTTTTCTCGAGGAGAACGTGTCAAAGTTCGATGGTTCGGAGAAGGAGGTGTCGGAGCAGACCAAATCAGCTAAGGAAGAGATGGATGCTGTTCTAGAAGAAATCAAAACCCTCCGAGAGGAAGTGAAGACTCGAGTCGGTGAAGGGCTTCAGAGTTTGTCTGTCGCGGCGGAACGAATCTCAGCAGAAGTCATCAGCGAGCTTGGCGCATTTCACACACAGGTAAGAATCAGTGTCGCGAAAAGTCTCAGTTCTTGCTAATGTGTCTAGCTTCATACCTCCTACAGCTCACTTGGTCGAGACTTCAAGGGCTTGTTTGAAGATCTCCTCAAGCATGTCCACGCTCAAAAGGCAGAAGCCGACAATTTGCGACAGCAATTGACCACAGCTAGCGAGCTTGCTATGCAATCAAACATTGCTGCATCTTCGCGCTTGGATGAAGTTCTACGGGAAGAACGGGAACAAGCGGCTGCCGATCGTCAGAGTCTCCTCTCGCAGATCACCAGTCTCGTTGTGGCTCAAGGCGAGGCACAGGATTCTCGTCTCACGTCGAAGATTCAGGAGGTTCAGAAAGATGTTCTGGCATCTAAAGAAAGTTTTGAATCATCCACAGCTCAATACAGCGTAGGCATGGATGCCTGGAACGAAAAGGAAACACAGCTGGTTGAGGAAGTACTTCGGTCAAGGGAGGTTTTGAAGAGCAAGCTGAAGGAGGACTGGGTTGTAAGTTCGCCTTTGAGAATACCGATTCTTTTACTGACATTTTCAGGCTGCTAACAAGCACAACACGACTCTCCAAACCGCCACCAACTCGGTCCACGCAGAGACAGTCCGTATTGTTGATGAGCAGATGAAAGATATCGAGATCCAAATGCGCGCTCTCGACGACTTCGTTACTCGTGCTCGCTCACAAAATGCCCAGCATCACGACAGCCACGCCCAGTCTCTCCAGAACCTCTCCAGTACAGTCAAATCATCCTACTCTAACATCGGTACGCACTTCACTTCGACATATGAACGTGTTCGGGATCTCGGCGACGAGATGTCCACGAAGACCGCCGCTCTTCAAGAATCGCTCGCTCCTCTAGACTCTGTCTTGAAAGAGCCTCTCACAACTTTGCGTGAGAACATCACAAGCACTTCTTTCCAGGAATACCAACCTACGGGAGAAACTCCACAAAAGGTTCAATACACATACCCGACCGAGTTACCACGAACCGAAGCTCACGAAGCTCTCCTTGCTGCAATGCGCAAACCAACTGAGTTCAGAAGTCCGAGCAAAAGTATGACATCCATGGTTCCAGTAATATTCAATGACGAGCCCACAACATCTTTTCACATCCGCCAATTTTCTCATTCTCTCGGAGCCTCAATTTCCCATCCTCAGTCCGACATGGACATCACACGCCCAACAACAAGCGGCAGTACTGGACTTCGCGAAATGGACGTTAATGTGCAGCCAAGTGTGGCTGCGATCGAGGCACAACAGAGTCAGATTCCGAGTTTCAAACGCAGCATCAGCTCATCTGGGAAGCTGCCGGTCCTGAAGAGCAAGAAGAGTGTTATTGCACTTGAGGGACGGGAGAATGTTCTAAGTGCGAGTGTTGGATCTGGAAATCCATTGGCGCAGGTACAGAGTACCGGGCGGAGGAGGAGCCCTAGGAATGGTTAGATTGGAAGATGGGTACTTTGTGTGTTGGATGGTTGAAGAAACAGTAATTCCAGGCAGATGGGAAAGATGCAAATATGGGGATGGAAAGGCTGAATGTTAATGTTTTCATTCTGGAGGCATCCCTGCCTGGGGTTGGATGGTCGATTGCTTTCTGGTGGAGTCCTGGCTGGCATATCATGGAATGGCGTTGGCTATGCTCCTGGTGCTGGTCTATGCACTTTGGTTATGGTTTCTGTTTTGAGTATCGCTTTTGTCTTTGTTTTCTTTGGTTTCGCACGTCTGATTAGCGAAATGACAAGGTGCAGGTGGTGAAATAGAGAGGAAGTAATTGATTGAGATTGTTTATTCAACAAGTGACTATGCAGCCATCGAAGTGGTTGTTGATTTGATTGTATTCGCTATTGACAAAACAGGCCGTGTGGACGGTAGCAATGCGCTCCTCTACCCGTGGTCTTTGGGTTTGGGTGCAAAGTCCGCACTTCCCTTCCTCGTTACGATGGATGTCAATAAGAGACCATGAGAGACAGTGACAAAAGCCTCAGACAAACTTGCTCTGAGATAAGCGGGATCAAGTTGATCTAACTCTCTGGTCAAGACTTTGGGTTCTGACTCTGTCTCCCTTTGCTGCCTGCACAGTCGCCGACTCGCTGCATGGAGTTTCTCAAACCTCCATGAAGGAATGCTAGTTTCAAGGTTGTCGCATTTTCTATTGTCAATTCAATTTCCCACTGCCGAATGTTCTTCTGCTTTCAATCAGTCTCGTGTACTTGATGGATGGAGGGAGGGAGGGAAAGGAGTTTTGAGGGAATTGGAAGGGAATTGTTATTTGATGTAGAGTATATAAGGGTGAAGTGCTTTCTCAAGTGCATGCGTGATTGCATTTACGGTAGAGAGGTGATGAGGCGTAGGAGGAGTACTAGGAGTCGTCTAGGACAGTGGTTTACTTTTTGCGCAAGTGACATAGACCTCGTTCATCTGGTCGGATGTGCTGGCATGTTGAGAATTATGGTGGCAAGACGGGGGGAGGAAGGGGAGTGTGTTATTTATGTTTACCGCCCGTGTCTTTCGTAAGGTCTCCATTTTTGTCGCTTATGGGACAAGGTAAAAGTGAGGGAGGATAACGGTCTCGATGGGGAATTTCCCTTTCGTTAACGTTCCAAAAACCGGCAAGCAACGTGAGTGGTATAGAACCAGAAACGCCCATCTCATCTCAGAAATGTAACATCGAAACACATCCGATCGGGCCCCCTACCTCAGTGCGATGTCGAGCCCCAGGAAACCTGACCTATCGATTTTCGTCGTGATGTGACGATACATTGAAAGGTTCGTCCGAGTCTATCGCAGGATTTGCGTGTTGTAGAGTAGATCTAAATAAACTCGAACAAACGAACGTCGTTGCGCCTGAGAGATTCTAACATATGACAATCGAGGCAAAGATGACGAAATATATATACTTTGACAACAGTTAGTTTCCTTCACTTCCCACAGTCCTCTTTCGTCCTTCCCTCCTCCTCCTGCTCCTCCTCCTCCACCACCAATGACTAAATACACGTATCCGACGCAACACATGAATAGCTCAATTAAAAACACTCTCCCGTGATCAAGTGCAGACTTTTAGGCACACGACCATCACAACCGCCTACAAGCAAGTCTAATATAGCGCCATGAAACGGCTGCATTCTTGTGTACTTCCTCGTTTGGATGAACGGGCGTTCGTTTATATATGCTTGGTTGGTTGGTTGAGCAAGTGGGGTGAGTTGAGTGAGTACATTCGCCGAGAAAACCAATCGTCCTTGGGCACGGGAATGGGGCTTTACAGATTTGATTATGAGCTTGAGCTGGAGAGATTGGGAGGGGTAAAGGGTTTGAAGGATGCTAGTGTGTGAGTGAGCGGAGTGAGAGAATGAGAAAGGCTCGATGAGGTTCACTTCGATATTTGGAATGTGTAAGAAGATTGGGAGGAGGGAGATGGCGGTATGAGAGAATGATGTGGAATAGAAGTGGGAATAGAGAGATAGAAACAAAAGTAAAACTCACCAGTATTTCCCAGGTGCCCAAATCCTCTGATAGATGATATCACACCAGCAGCAAGAAGACATTTCAGGCAAACCCCTCAAACGAAGAACATACTATAAGATCCAATACTGACGTTCTTATCTGCATTTCAATTGATCTTGCCTACATACATATATACCATATCAACAACATCACTAACTAAAATAACAAACAAGAAGGTAAACAAGAAAACAAAAGGTCCCACAGCCAAATCACCATCGTGACCATAGCCGAGATCTGTCAAAACGCCACCTGTAACCAGCCATCAGGCTTTCTCTGGACTGCCAACCATGCCAGATATATGACGCCAGAGTTCGCCTGCCCAATTCGAATTCCATGTAAACCAAAAGGGCAATCCAATCCGTCACGTGTTCCTACAAAATTTGCCGTAATGTTGCAATCAAAAATTGTTCATCAAACGCCGTGATGATCAATCAGAACCCGAAAACTCCAAGAAAGAAACTAAAAACAAATTGATATCAACACAGCCGTGGCGTCATTACATTTCCGTACAGTTTCGCTCAATTCCGTCTTCTCCCTGTCGTCCTCGTGATGACAAGTACGATCAAGCAAGGTAGGAGGTAGAGAGCGCAATTGATACCCGTTCAAACGTCATCAATCCTACACACATCCCTAAACTCAGGATACTTATCCCCAAACGCCTTCTTCATACTCATATTCCCGATATCGCCCAGATGCCTCTCCAGCACGGGACTGATCAGCATCTTGCCCGAGTCAAAGATCAATGCCTTCATCGGATCCCAGGGGAAGTTGACCGTGAAGTTCGAGGAGTAGTCGTGCTGGAACTCGGGCGTGTCATATTTATCCTGGTTCTCGATGACACGGTCGCGGAACTTGCCCCAGGGAGGGAGGTCCATCCACGCGCAGTGAGGGATCATGAGTTGTGAAGGTCGGGGAGTTTGCCATTCGTGCAGGTTCTTATAAGATTCGTATGAGGGCGAGATTTGCCATTGGATGAAGCGGTACATGCACATGAAGGAGGCGAGTTTCTCGGGGATCAAGGGGAAACCGCGGGTACTGAGGACGGCGGCGTATTTCTCCATAAGTTTGGTCATATCTGAGGGTGTTTTCTCAGGGGGCCCGGGCTGGTCGAAGAGGATGTGGACGGAGGGGAAGGATGGTCCTACCAAGTCCTCGCGGGAGGTTGAGTTTGTGGCAAAGAGATGGCGTTGGGCGTGGATGACGCTGTGCATTAGCTGGTCTAGATATGTGATGGGTGACTTCAACTTCGTAGACATCTTCTGCCAGGCATAGATTTGCGGCTGATTTTGCCAACATGTTGAGCTATATGTTTGCTGATTAACTACATCGTTGAAGCCAGACATTTGCATATCAGGAAAGCGGGGAGGCTGCTGATGATGAGAGAAGGTTGGGTCAATTGGTGACCAGGCTGGGACAGACTTGGACAGGGTCTGAGTGGTGGTTTGAGGACCTCCGCCATATGGGGCTGGGCTGCCCCAGCTTGTTGGAGTGTAAATTGAACCGTCGTCCTCGTAACCCATGGATGTTGTGGTTGCTGGGTAAGATGTGGCCGACGTGTAGCCCGCATTGGTGGTGGGGATTTGCTGGTTCGTGTTCAACACGGGCAGATGTGACGCAGGCTGAGGCCATGCGCAGGCGGCCGAGCCTGGTGCCCAATCCAACTCGACTTTTTGAGGCACCAATAGGTCCTCTGGAATATCAGGTGGTGGTTGAACGCCGAGAACTGGTGTGTGATGTCCAGTAATGGGTGTATGGTGTCCGGTAATTTGTGCCCTCAATTTCTCAACCTCCTCCTCGAGCTCCCTGTTCCGCTTGAGGACCCTCTCAATACTCCCAGATTGACTGCCTTGCTCCAGCTCCTTGACCTTCCGCTCCAAGTTCTCAATATGTTCCTTTGTCCTCTGTCGGATGTTCCGTTGCGCCTCTCGATCGTTTGCGCGCTTGCGTGCCAGTTGGGCTTTGCTGAGGTGGGTGACGGACCTCTTGCCTCCACGGGAACCTATGCCATACTGTCAGTCACTGTTGTACTAGATGAGAGAAGAGGGGAGAGGAGCTGTATGGCAGAACAAACCTTTCTTCCGTGGTTCTTCCACGTCTGTAGGTACGGGGCTATTCGAGCTGGTGCTTGTCATGGCGTCGGCGATGGTTGTTGCACTTGTCATGACACTGAATCGTGCGGCGACAGTGATGTGGAGGAGGAGGAGGAAGAAGAGGATAAAGAGGAGAGGGAGGTGGAGATATGAACGATGTCGTGCTGGAGGTGGTCCCTTCTCCTACGCGTAAGACGGGGAATGTCCCACTGGCAGGGACGTGCTTCGAAAATGGATCTTGAAATATGGGTCGAGGGTGGTTCAAGTCTCGGCGTGATGAGGCTTCTCAAATATGGTATGCGGGGCGAGTTTGAAGATGGTCGAAGGAGTGGATACGAGGGAGTATATATCCCTCGAGGAGGTGGAGGAGGAGGAGGGAGAGGGGGGGTGGGTGGAAGGACGAGCTTGGATGCTTTGACGTTGTAAGAAACGAACGGTAACGGTAACGGCGGGAGGCTCGCACATGTCGGCGATTTGGGGGGGGTGACATGAATCAGGTCTGAAATTTGAGGTTGATAGCTGTTTTGGTAGTGGGTGGGATGATGGTGTGTGGCAGAGGCAGAGTGCAGAGGCATCGGCCGTGGCGTGGTAAGTCGTGGACGTGTGTGTGGTAGTAGTGATGGTACATCTTCGGGATCAGCATCAGCATCATTTTCATTTTCAATTCCATCGGACTCGGACAAACCTCCCCTCGCTCCACCTTTCCCTAAGCGCCATATCCCTTCCTCAGGGCGACTTGGACAGAAGTTAGAAACATAGAAGAAGCGTTTGGGACGGATGCGGCTAGGGCGGGGCAGGGACAGCTCAGGTAAATCAACCTAAACTTGGGTAGGAGAGGAAGGCGTTAGGGCACGGAGAAAGCCAAGTAGTGCTAGTGGAAGTGCAAGTGCAAGCAAGCGTAATGTAAATCCAAGTGGAATTGCAAGTTCAAGGAAAAGACACGACAGGGGGCCGTTGGATTTGGCTTAAACTTTACTTTTACTTTACTTTAGCTGGAAGAGCAGGGGGACTGGACTAGGGTAGCCTTGGGCGAGTTCGGCAAGCTCAGCCTTGATGGGTGGGTGGATGTATGTCGGGATTGGAGTTAGAGTAGGAGTAGAAATTGCCATTACGATAGAATACCAGTGCATGCAAATTCTTCTCGTCCGTAGGGAAGAAGGAAGAAGAAAGCGAAAATCCTCATTCCTTTCTGCCGCGACTGTCGATATTGTCTACTAGACGTATTATGGCAAAAGAACCGAGGGGCTGAAAGACACTGGGCAGACCAACTCTGGATCATTGGCAGCCAGCGGCTGGTGGCGCATAACACAGAGAGCAGGGTCCAACAGGGGCTTGATGCATTGCGAAGTCAGTGAACACTCACTCGGTGGCATCAATCAAGGCGAGCAAGGAGGAGGGTAGGAGGGGGGTGAGAAGGAGGGCAGAACAGAACAGAACAAGAGCGGAGCGAGGCGGGGCGGGGCAGGACAGGGATGGTATCGAGGCGAGGGCAAGCAACATCCAAGGAACCAACTCATAGTGAGGATTGGTTAGTGAGATATGCCCGGTGCATTCGCTCTGATACTCTGTACTCTGCTACTCATCATCGGTAGAGCCGTCCAGGTACTTGTCAATTTAATCAATCAATATTCGGTCAGACTATCAATACTGTAGAGCATTCCAGTGCAGATCCACCAACAAGTCCAAGCTGGCTGCACATCACATCACATCACATCACACTGTAAATCAGGACTTTCTAGCTATATCGAGAATTGGGAAGAGGGGAGGGGGAGCTAGTGCGATATGTGCCTGAGCCAAGACATACTGTACCACCAGCAGAAAGCGGTAGGCTTCAACTTCAGTCTATCTTCTCATCCCGGACGTTTGAAGGATGCATCCATTTCAGATTCCATGCACTTAGAGATTCTTTTTCTCGCCCGAGATGGCATCATCGCTCGCCTTGTCTTTTCTTTCCATACTATGCTATACTATGCTATGCCACGCTATGTCATGCCATGCGACGCATTAGGAGCATCTGAGACTGGGGTTTACAAATATCAGCCCAGGATCTCATACTTGCAAATATACATACATTCCAAGCAGCACCAACACCAGCGAGGTGAAGAAGAAGGACTTGGAAGAGAGAGCGGGCAAGAGCGGAATCTGGAAACGGCTGTCTCAAGCTTGCCCTGCTGATGCTTCTGAGACTGAGACACCCTGCCCTTCCTGGACTTTCCCCACTCGATGCCCAGTGCCTATCACACGAGGCCAATCGTGTTGCTTGCCGATGTTCTTCCTTAGCTCGCATTGTGATTGGCACTCAAACGGCAGTGCAGATGAAATAAGGTTTGCCAAGCGAAAGCTAGACTGAAAGAAGGGTGCGGGGCTCTCAAGCGAGCGAGCGAGGGAGGGATGCCCAGTCTTTCCTGCTTTTCCAGTCCAATCCCATCCCAGTCTCAGTCCCAGCCTTCCCCTCCGCCGCCGCTCGACACGCACAAGTCCCCGCTGGGCCTTGACCTCTCCCATCCTCCTCCTCCATCCTTCATTCTCCATATTCCACACGTCCCACTCCATTTTCCAATCCGTCCACCCAGTGGTATTTCACCCGTCAACCCTTGATCCTCGACTGCTGCGACTGCCACGCGATTACCATCCAGGGACCTTTCTGACCTCCATTGGCCACGTCTCGCAATCGCCCATGCACATCCAATCAGTCCTCCCCAGTCGGCATGAGGCTTCGAAAAGAGCGGTAAAGACCGGTAAAGGACGGTGACTTGCGCATCCCTGACGATGACGAGCTGGCCGATAAGGTGCAGACACTTCTCACATTCGCCTTCATCGCTGCGGCAACACTGCTGCAAGTGTAGCGACGAAATCTCTTCACTGAAGACTTGTCAACATCTCACCTCAGCTCATCCCATCTCGGCTGGCTGTGTCGAGGCTGTTGGTGAAGAGACCGAACCTCGCTCACCCCGGCTGCAATGGATGAAGATCGCCGCTCAAGACGCCGAGGCATCATCCCTCCCCTCCCTTTACTGCCAGGCGGATCTCCAGGGCAGAATACCAGCCTACCAACAACAACAACAACCAGATCCACCTCAACTTCAATCCAACTCTCACCGCCTTTCGACTCGCATTGTTCTACTGTTTCGAGAACAATCTGAGGGAAAGCTAAACAAAGCCGCAAAGACTTTCCTTCCCGCGGTTCGCAGACTAAACATCATCAAACTGCCCTACGTCCCGCCATGAAGGCTGGGGTGCGCAGATTGCATCGGTGCGCCACACATCATCTTACATCACGATTGGATCGTGAGCAATCCCCTTTCGAACCTTCGCGCCGAACAGAATGCGGTGTGCAAGGAAAAATCTTCGAGATACTCGTCAGCCGGCAATAGTTCGCAAAGTCAACCCGTGTTTCAAGAGCATGCGTCAGAATAGAACACACCGTCGAAGCCTAACGGAACAAAAGCTTGGACGCTAGCCAGGGACTAGAACACCCGTGGAAGCAATGCCAAGGTTCCAAATCCAATTGCCTTTCGCTCTTAGATAATTGACGTGTCGCCAACATTCAGAACTATTGTAGTAAGGAGGATCTGCCTCATGGATCATACAGAGCCCAAGCTGACTGGCCCAGATGATGGCCATGATGCGTTCTGGACGAATCTTCAGCAGATGTTGGAACACCAATCGTGCTCTCCCTCTATCATTTGTGATTTGCAAAATAACAAACTGGTCGATACATAGACCAATGGCTGTTTCTTAGGCATTCTGGTCACAACTAGGAGATACCTGATAGCGGCTCGGTGAAGGTATTCACCAAGCTGCGGTCTTAAGTCGATTCTTCATGCTTTCCTTCTTGATGACTCAACAACAATTCAAAGAATGCATACGCTCGGTGCTAGATCTGAGCTGAATTTCATGTCTGGGCTCCCCCTGGGGTTCTCCGTCTTTCCAGGGGAAACTATCATTCTCGAAAGTTCGCTTCATGTTGGCAGGAGCATTCTGCGAACTGTAACTGATATCAGTATGTTCTGTTCCTAATTCCAAGAAGAGCACCCCTACCTCCACGGTCATCGTATCCGAACATAGCCCGACTTCGGAAAATTCCTTGGACTAAATTTGATGGTTGACCCATATGGCGACCATGTGCTTTGTGGCTAGTATGCTTTGACTCGATTTTTTGGTCACGTATTGGCAACCTGCATATCTAGATACCGAAGGAAGGTTCAGAGATCAAACCTGCACATTCATTAGGGTTTCTTCACCGCAATTTATCGAAGCCGCGAGTTCGTTATATCATCAATTTGGTAGCCGCGCACGGCGCCATAATTCATCTTCAGGATGGAGGAAATCGCGGAAAAGAGGGTCATGTGCTCAGATCATACGCTGGCCAAGCAACTATGGTAGATCCGGATCCTCGTCGCAAGGAGTACTTTATTCGAACATTTGCCCAGACGGGTGTCGACGGAGGAGAGCGTAGATGGATATTTCGAACAACATTGATGAATTCAAATTTCAACAGGAAGGAGAATTCGAAAAGGTCTTATAGTCGACCTTCGCGGAACTTTCGCTCAATTTTCCAGACCCTCGGGTACCTTCCGTACATAAAGGGAGTTTTCCTCATCGAAAAATGCCCACAGAGCCTCCTCCCCGGAAATCCAGTCAAAGCTCACTAAACCTGCCGTACGAGACGAGGGCAGCACTTCTCGTGGAATTCGGATCAATGGACTACCGCGGAATCAGCCCTGAGGAAAGTCTATTTGTCGTAGCTCATGAGAGTTCATCAGCGAAACCTTCCCGAAAGCCTATTTAGCAACCTTGAGCTTGCTATTGGATGGCCCCCGAGACGAGCAACATAACCTCGCTTATACCTGTGGCCATTATTATGTGCGTGGGATGTCACAATTCGAAAGAAATGAATTATGAAGCCATGATCGGTTCAACACGATTTTAACTTATAAGATGTACGGTTCTCTGTAAACGATATCAACTGGCGGCGGCATTGGCGGCAATGTAGTGATTCTGCACTTCATTCGCCAATTTCGAAGATCAATATCGCTAGAGCACGCTATTAGCCACTCACGATTCCGATTTTGCGCATGGTCCTCCCCCGAAGAATGTCGGCTTTCTTTCCGCCTTTTGGCAACCTTCGGCTGTTGGAGCTACCAGTTCGTCACAAAATGTCATCATCTCAAAAGCATACTATCTTGGTGGTTTTCTGCTATATCTAGACTGCACTCGGATCGTTACAACGTCCGGTGGTGGATGAAGTTTTCCCTACGGCGCAACGAGAGCAAGACTGGCTACGTCGATCAAACCTTCATCGACAATTCCATCACAGCATCTCGTGTACCGCGAAAGTGGCATGTTCAACAGGTCACTCTACCCCAGGTTCTTTAATTCGATCCACATACCCCAGCGATCCTGTAGCGTCCGTCGCGTCAACATCCCGTCGAAACTCAATTTTATCAAGCCGAAGCCACTACGACGATGTGCCGTAATCTGAATCATGAAACCTTACGGATATGTTGCCGAGTCTTATAGATTTGAACCGGACTTCAACAACAGCAAGAAGTTTAGAGGTCACCGCGACTTCTACAAATTAATTGAATTGATTCGATTGTAATGTGACTTTGGGTCATTTTCAAATCAATTCCGAAGCCCGAGCCAAAACCTAATTGTGCCATCCCAAGAATAAACCTCATCCTTGTAACAGATCACGGCCCGCACAATGTTCCTTGGGAGTCAATAGAGCCCTGTCTCTGCTTCATGCAAATTTCATTGTGGAAGACTCCCCCCGCGTTCTTCAGCTCGTCTCACCCTCACGTCACCTGCAAACAAATCGAGATTGATAATGCAGATCTCACTCTTGAAATGCGAGTACTGTTGGAGCAGTTCCTCAAGAACGTCAAATGGATGTCATCAGCGCCACAAGATTAACTTCCCGGAATTTACCCAGAATCTTCATGAACGTACCACGCCGTCGTCGTTGTTCTGTGCCTGGAAATCGGCTGTGGCTTTGGTCCCCGCACGTTATCTGCAACATGCCTCGTATGTGTTTCCCATGCCCAGGAACATGCCCAAGAAAGAATCGATCATGACATGTTTCATGCGTTCTGTGTTCTGCAGGAAGCCCAAAGCTGATAGATTTTGAGTTTTAACCTGCCCTGAGTCAACCGTCATGCTCTCCCCACCCACGACACCTCGCCTCTCTCGATGAAATGACCTGATACCAATAGTCGCCGCAACCGCGAGCGGTTCTGACAGCCATGGGAGCTGTGAACAACGAACATGCCACCTTTGGAGATGACGAAACACTCCTGGCCAACAACTCCCTGCACATCTTGGCTGGTCATCAATTAAGCTTTGAGGGTCGGAAAAGCCGATGACTCTGCAGATTCATTGAGATTCCGCCAACACTCACGTCTTTTCATTCCCTTGATACGAACTCGCAATTTCTTTCTAGGTCCGTCACAGCTTTCCTAGCCTCCTTACAAGGTCACATCGCCCCCTTGCCATCGAAGTATGTTGTCATGGTTTTCATTCTCCTCCTCGAATCTTCTGCTTCAAATGGATGCCGGCCGTATATGTCCCCTGTCTAATAGTGCCGGAACGGAAAACGCACAATCCCTTCCCTTGAAATGAGACCACCAACCATCAACAGCAAAGCTTAATCGAACTCCAATGCCATGCCTCATCGCCCCACATGACGAGTGTCATTTACACGGGTCGCCTATCTTCACAAACTAACGCCGAATTTAGAATATGAAAAAGGTTGGCATCTTACGCTGCTGAAAGCGTTTCAAGGAAGGTGACAATAGTGCTTCACCTAAGCGAATTGAAGGAGACTCGGACGTCACTTTCATTTTAAAGTTCTTGACCATCAGACTTGGCATTGGCTGACTGACGATTTCCTTCGTACTCGGTCGTCATCCGAGCTTTCCGAGCCGGATTTACACTATCTTGACTCAGTATCTTAGTCTCCGAAGCCAGCCTTCAAACCGTCTGCTACTAAATACTAACCTCCGACACTTGAATAGCTAAGATGAACGGACACTACTTGACAGACGAGCAGAAGACTCGAAGAACGACTCCAAACAATCGCGTGAACTATTTTGAAGTCCATACCGTCCCGCCCCCACTTGCCGAAGAAAAGGCGACGGCGATATATCTGATCTGGATTTTTGCGATCGTTTACGCTAATTTGGGTTCCGAGCCGCGTCTGCTTAGATCTTACAATCTGACAAGATTTCTTCCTTTGATCCTCGTCTTTTCTATGTCCGACGCGTCACATCATCTTCGCCGGTGCAGGTCAAGCGCCGAATGACATCATGTTTCACTACACCATATCGATATGGATCAGAAGCTCCTGTCGAATTGGAAGCACCATCCGACCGACTGACGCTCGTCCGGCACGGCTTTGTCGATTCACGAATGAGCAAGTATTCCCCAACTGCCGAGCCGCACAGATGTCCGTATCAGCCCGGAGTTGATTCTTCGATGCTGTGCTTTAGCTTTTTGACTAAAACTCGCCCGAGTTACTGCGGGGCTGCGGCTCAGTCCCCGAGACTGGGCGTCCTATCAGCCACAGCTGAGCGACCACTGCGGCTGGCATTTGAAACTATCGATAGCTCCGGAGATCTCCTGTCGACTCTTTTCTCGTCACAGTAGCAGCTATCATGATTCATAGCCCGATACTACGACCTTGAAAATACAATCTCTGCACAATCTCTGCGAAACATGCCAGAGATTCCAGACTCGGTATCTTCCATCCCCACGTCTCGAACTTCTCTTCATCCCCTTGAAGTCTTACAGGCCTAAGACGGAAACCCGGAAACTAAGATCCTTGGCGCAGTTTCTGCTTTAATTTCAGCCTTCTTTTCGTTCCATGTTTGAAATGTCGGAACGGCATCCATGTTGTTTGGAGCTCAACCATGTGCTTGAGCGTTTTTCGGCTCCGAGATCTCATCGTCTCATCGTCGTCTAGATAAAGTAGATGGTGGTGCGACTCCTTATTGGATGCATATCAGATGTGCCTGTACAGGGCACATTCCTTGGCGTTCGGAATTGTGGCTTGCCTTCAGTCGCCGTTGATGGAGGTCTCAGGTGAGCAAGGGGCGGGTGATTGCGTGCGGTGGTGGTGCAATTGTTTAGTGATCTTGAAGAGACTGTTCGTTGCTAAGCTAAGGGAAGTAAGAAAGTGAGGTTGTCGTCGATTCCAATCCAGAATTGATTAACTGGAACGGATTTATTCTCCGACTTGCACTGATCATTGACACGGCACGGCTCGGTGGATCTCCGGGGTTTTGTGGTCCTGCTGGGCGTCCGGCTCAGTCCTCGCCCGACAGCCTAAATCATTCCTCGACAGTCGACTGAAGCTCAACATTCGGGGGAAATGCCATCAGTGTAAGTCTAGCTCGAAGGTAGATGTTGGAAACCCACCACTAGGTGGGGTTCATCATGAATTTAGGTGTCTCACACCGCCACAGGCCCACGATCTGGACCTACTTCACCATCTTCACCACGTTCAGCTCTGCATCATCGTGGTTGCAATAGCGTAATTTTTCTGTCCGCATGCGTTGCGTTTGCATTGCGTCTACTCTCACCGTTGCGGTCCAACCCGCCTTCTCCTTTCCTTTCCTCGCAAGAAAGCGAGTCGTCTGTATGCACATGACACCACACTGCACTCACTGTTCAGGCACGGCTGTGGCCCAGCGGATGCAGATGAACGTCAAGACAGGAAGGAGGTGTGAGGCTACAGGTCCTCAATCTCCCAGCAGGCAATGCAGTGCGGTACAGTTGCATTGCATCGCATCGCATATCGCCAGCCTCAAGCAAACAACCAACCACGATAACTTCACCCAAGTAAATAACCCCACGCGGGCGTCATGCCAGCGTGCCATGTGCCAGGGTGACGGCAAACAATGCAACGCAAGGCAAGGTAAATAAACCCGCTGCAATGCGATGCAGTGGTGGTGAAGGAAGGGTTAGCGAATTAGCGACTAGTTGGCGGTAACCGCGCGAAGGGGCGGTATATATCAATATAGAACGAAGGAAAGGTTTTGGGTTTAGGTTCGGGTTGACCGCTTTATTTACGTCGTTTCTTTTACTTTTCGCCTGCTTGTTTGCTTAAGATTGGTGGGTAGATTCGCTTTGAGCTTCCGTGTGGTTTTCTTTACTAACCGAATCTTCTTTGTGTCGAGCACTTGCTTGCTTGGCAGGTGGGGATTTTGCGGTTGATGTTTGAGTGTGTGTGTGTGTGATATGTCCGCTATGGCTTGTGTTTTTTCACATTTAAACGGGACGGGAGGCGGTGAGATCCTCATCGTCTTGTGGTGTCATGAGGTAAAGCTAGAGGCGGTATGGAAAATGAGGCTTGTGTAACTCCGTATTGTAAGTTAGTCAAAAGACGGCTGAGAGCTGACTGCCGAGGGGAGGGGGGACCGACAGCCGAGATTTGGTGGGATGTGGAGGAGGGGTGGTGAGGAGGGGAAATGATGGTGAGGTGAGGTGAGATGAGGGAAGGGAGTGTATTGAGAGACGAACTGGTTGATTGTCTGTTCGATTGATGTTTTTCTGGGTTTTCGGGTAGTTCGATTTGTTTTGTTGTCTTTTGTTTAGGCTGAGCAGGGGCTCCGCCTGGTTTGTTTATTCTGCACTTGCCTTGATACCTACGATCTCTGTCCTCCTCAGTGAACTTTCTAAGATAGTAGATAGTACCATCGTGTAACCGGATTGAGATGTTGATTTTGCTGCCCTGTGACGTTCTCAATATATTGCCTTCGGGTGTACATCTCTTCAGATCCAAATTTGCCTGTTTCTCACATCCGCATTCTGTTCGTCTAGATCGACGTCTGTACGCCGTGTAAGGTACATCTCGTACCTTGGCTGAATTTATAAGCTAACAGTGACATGCCAGAATTTGAGTAGCTAGTCCAGTGGATATCCCTCGCTGCCGTAGACGATCCTGTGCTGTGTTACATGTGTCGTGCCCGCTCGCTTCCGTCTGCGTCTGTGACTGTCGGAATCTTGGTCTGTATAGTATGATGTGATATGATGATGTTTGACTCAATCCAATAGTCGTTGTGTGGGTTTCGTGCCCTCCCCGGGTCCGTGACATTGTGTCTACGATGTCATGCACCCCCAAATGATTCCAACCAGGACTTGTTCGTATTATTTATGTTTGTATGTATGTATATGTGTATGTATGTGTTCGATGATTGGGAGTTCATGATTCGCTAATTAAGTGACGATGGATGGGTGGATCACTGGAGGGTTTCGTAAATAATGCAATGGGAATGGACGGGAAATGACATGGAGCGCGCTCCGCGTTACACTGTCATATCACATCACGTTGAATTGCTTGATGGACGTTTGATGGTTGGGTATTTCTGTGGCAAGTTTGCAACGTGATGTGACTCAGTAACAATTCGTGATAGAAGGGATTGTTGATCGAAGAGTCGTTACTCGTTGACTTGGTGGGTTTGATTGTCGCTTAGGTAGGTATAGGAGTGGTTGATGGATGGATTGTCTGGTCGTTTCTTCGTCGGCTCGGAATGGTGGGCTGTTGAGCGTAAACGGTGGATATCGACCTGTTAATGGACAGAACCAAGTCGATCGCTTCACCGGTGCCGGTAGAGAGGCTCCTGACCGAGTATCATAGCCACGGTAGTGGCTGAAACCTGTAATGGCCAGTTCTCAAGGTCGCGTCAGGCACCTATTCAGTGTACATGTACGCAAGAAGCTTTGGGAAAATAGCCTTTCTTTCTAGCTTCTAGTAACTAGTTCTATACTGCCCACTCCATTCCCCTGAACCAAAATGTTAAATACTGGAATTATGGGTAAGTAGTGGAGAGGGTTCTGGTAAATAGTGGGATGGTCCTACCAGCCTCGAAGCACAGAGCAAAACTTGGTCTGTTGTAAGGGCCAGGGTGCCAGGTTACTTGTAAGATATTCCAGGGAGCCTTTGGGGATCCCTAGCTAGAATATCTAAGCAGGGTGTTCACTGGGTGAATAATCTGGAAAGCTACTTTGTGGTAAGGATAAATAAATCAACACCTCCCCTGAACGTGTGGTTCTGGGAGCTTCTCCCCCACAAATAGGCCAATGCTGATTAGATGATTGGACACATGTCCTAGCTGAGACTCGTACTGATAGAGACAGGGTAAGGGTTTATTTATCCTTACCACCAAGTACCTATACGATCATCGCTTTTCTCAGATTTAACATTCCTTTATGGGGGAGAAGGGAGGGGAGGGGTAAGTAGTTATTCTGGCTCTCGGCAGAAGATCACCAGCATTCAGGTATCGTATCGAATCGACTCAGAGCACGCGTGATCATTACACAATCTATTGACCGTTCAGCCGCTCTAGATTCCAGATCAAGACATGGACAAAGCAGAGCTGGCTTAGAATGAGACTCCTGTCTGCGGGGAGGATTTGGAAAGCTTGATAATTGGTAATTGTGAATGAAATGGGACAGAATAAGTTGAGTGACTGCCTACAGCATGCATTGCTCAGCTTGGAGTTTCGGAGGTATGTCCGGGAGGGGAATGGCTGGATATGGGTGGCCCCAGCTGCCGGCTGGAACAGTGGAGCGCTGGTTGATCCACTGGTCATTCGATAATAGCCATATTGTGACCATGGAACTGGTTCCTTGATCGTTGATGGCCGTGCTATTCAGCTTAGTGGCTTGAGTGCTTCATGGATGGCATCGCAAAGTCTTTCTTGTTGAAGTTATTGACTTGCTCGTCTCGATCATATCCTCCCAGCCACATGATGTCGCTCACCTGCCTTGATGCTGTGCAACACTATCCACCTTACGTTCTAGAATCTTGAATCTGTCCTCTCGGGATCGGCGTTAGAGATGCGCTGGGCCGGATTGCATTTGTTGGGGATGGAGGGCTGAGTGGTGTTCTGGATGGATGGATAGACGCCTGGACGATGTCCTTGGGTTAGTATACCCCTTTGTTATGAGTGATCGCTGGACCGGGATGGCGGAGTTGGAAGCCCTGATCTGCGAGATGAAAGTGGAGTGAATACAATACCGGCCGGCACCTTAGATTGGAGGATATGATCGCCTATTTTAAACAGAATGGGTCTACTCCGCGTCGGTTAGCACGGCGAGTATGGATGTGCCTGTGTGGCACTGTTCGGAGGATTTGTGATAGAGAAGTGGAGCGCTGTGCTTGGGAGGTCCAGTTTTCGTTTCTTGGTGGCGGTGATCTGGAAGTTTATCTGCATTGAGCTGGTTTGTCTTGGAGTCGAGTCTAGATCAGGTTTGAGGGGTTGTGATGAGACTTGAATCCGGAAGTGGAGGCTTGAGAGTGGACATGGGTGCTGAGATCGAGGTGAGTCTGGACAGTGGAGAGGTGAGTCTGG
Organism: Cadophora sp. MPI-SDFR-AT-0126; assembly: GCA_020747065.1. Lineage (NCBI taxonomy): Eukaryota > Fungi > Ascomycota > Leotiomycetes > Helotiales > Ploettnerulaceae > Cadophora > Cadophora sp. MPI-SDFR-AT-0126. The sequence continues at coordinate 783,204 of JAGMVK010000022.1, read as the reverse complement.
ACAGTGGAGAGTGAAGATGGGGTGGAGAGTTGTGACTTGGCGTTAGTAAGTACCAGCTTGTTGACTAAGCGTGAGGTCGAATACGAAGGAGAGTCGAGGCACTTTCGATGACTGAGACGAGCATCTCTGTCCATACTTTAGTAGATTTGATGGCAAAGACAAATCTAAAAGGTACAGTGGAAAACAGATCGTGTATTGCGCCCTCGTTCGACTGACTGCTCTCGTGAACAGGTATCCGAAAGAGGGAAAGCATTTTATCCCCAATCATCGTTACCGTATTGAAAGCTGAAATAAAAGCGGGGAGCACTTCTTTCGCCCGAACACATGACCCAAGAGAACCCTTTCGATTGGTCGACTGGTTGATGTCCGAAGTTTCTCGCTTCCTGATCCGTTTGAGCTGGGGGCACAGTGCTCTGAGAGTCGTTCAGGCTAGGTGTGGCTTGCTTCAGTCTGTATCTATATTTATATCTGGCTAACAGATTTCAAGTGAAGTAGCCGGCTTCGTCGCCAAGATGATTCGGAAGTTTCAAGTCAATCAAATGTTTCTTTTAACTCGCCGTGGCAGCTCGCGCGGTTAAGCGAACTGTTTATTTGGTGACCGGGGGAATGTGAATTCGAATGCAGACTGCGGTATGACACGGAACCAAATCCTAGGTCCCAGTACGTCAATCAAATATAGGTCAATTCTAGCAATAGAGTCGGACTCTTCCGCAGCTTTTCAAAACGTCAAGCTTCTAAAAGCTGGTGCTGGAAAGCCATGACCGTCACCGTCAGAAATTACCTGCCAGTTCTCATCTATGAAGTATAGTACTCCTTTCAGAGTTCCGAGGGAGACAGATAGGTTCACCCGACTCGATATTATTAATCAGGTCAACACCGGTGTTCTCGATGTAAAGCTCATTCGAGCGAATGGAAAGGTCCTGAGGGCTTCTCTCACAATCGAAGTGACGCCTCGCTTACATTGCCGAATCGTCGGTGTCAACTATTGGGATGTTTGATACTCTCAAATGTTTTATAGATGAAGGCCAAAAGTCGAATAACAATAAAAGTCAGTAGAATTAGGGAGCGATGAAATAACAAAGCTTGTTGACTTGGTTGCCAAGTGAGCAAGGCAATCCTGAAGCTGAGGTACATATAGAAAGAGGACAAACTAACATTAGCCTACGATAATATGAGAACTACACTTCGTGGACGATCTGCCGTGTATGTTGGTATGAGTGACTGTAATAAAAAGTATAATCGAGGGGGTGGATCCTGAAATTATATGTGTAAGTCCTTCCGTTACGAAGGTAAACAAATCGGTTATTGTGCTCGTTCTCTAACCGAAGAGTTATTAAACCAATTCAGCTATTACCAGACCTTGAACTGGTAGAGTAATCGGTCAAATTGATCGAACTAGTCTGCTATTCTAGATCAAGGAGTATTCATGTGATTTGCGATCATGTTTCTTGAAATTACCCTACTCAGTGAGACGCCAGGGAAGTTCAGGCTCCATGACCACAATTCCAGGCAATCCGTCTAAGCTTTACAGGGCTCGAAAGCCTAAAATTTAGCGACCGAGGCCCAGACAAGTCACCAGTCGGCCAAACCCGGGCCGAAATTGTAACACGTGACACAAGAACCTCGAATTTTTCGCTCACGTGGAAAGACGTCGGTTTGGCCTCCTTCTCTTGTGCACATCCATCTCCCCCCTATCAAACGCGCTGGGGAATGGACGTCGCAAGTCTCTTCGCAAATGTAGGGGCCAGTGCTACGGGCTCCATCATCTCAAAGATCACTTGCTACCCGCTCGATACCATTGCGGTGCAATATCAAACAAGCACGCGGCGACCTCGTATGTACCTTTGAGGCGCGGGCCGGGCTCGCTCACAATCCCGAGCTCCATCTCCACTTCAGTTTTGATTATTCTGTTTGCTATGAATATGTACTGACCATTTGATCTAGTCCTATCTGTCCCATTGAGAGCCTACTACCGTGGAATTGGCGTCACCATCTTGACCGTCACACCAGCCACAGCAGTCTACCTCACCACCCGAGAAGCCACCCAGATCGCACTCCTGCCTCATCTGGGCGACAGCTCTCTCAATGATGCCCTCTCAGGCTGTATCGCCGAGCTCGCCGGTAGCGTCCTCTTCACTCCAATGGAAGTCCTAAAAGCGCGTCTCCAGATCTCACGCTCAGGTCGTGAAGGCAAGCTGCTCTATCAACTCCGTAACATCGCTGCCAAGGAAGGCTTTCGTGGTTTCTATCGAGGTTATGTCATGGGCATTGCGAGTTACATCCCGTTCAACATCCTCTGGTGGACGACGTACGGGAATGTCCGTCGTGGGATGCCGGAACGGAGTGTACAGACTCAGATTGCTTGTGGAGCTGGCGTAGCGGCTGCGACGTCGGCGGCGTTCATTCATCCTCTCGAGCTGGTGAAGACGAGATATCAAGTTGCGACCAGCGATACTGTCGCTGCGGCTGGTGTTGTTACCGGAACGAGAAACTCGGATCGAGAGGGCTTGAGACAGGTGGTCAGGAATGTGATGAGGGAGAGTGGGCCGAAGGGATTCTATGCCGGATTCTTGCCGACGCTGATGAGGAGTGCGCCGAGTGCGATTATTATGATGAGTGTTTTTGAACATTTGAAGGCGAAGAGGAAGGACACTGATCTTGAGCCTGCGCTGTGAATTGTGCTATTAGACTAGATGGATGCAGGGGCTCCGGGATTACTAGATTTGGGTCTTACATCCGAGGGATAGCAGCTGCTCATTTGACTCGGGCGAGTCATTTTGACTGCTCAGATTACTGATAGAATGTACATTAGACATTTGCATCTCACGAATTGGGTTTGTTTGGTCTCATTCCTGTGTTTCTCATGAGGGTCGGAATCGAATGCTTGCAATGGGGACGATGGTCATCTCAACTTTTTCGGAACTTCATTGGAACGGTTATCCCCTGACTGAAAATCATGTTCATTTTGGGATGCATTTATGAGGACGATCTGCTGATATAAGAGCAGGTCCATAGTCATCAAAGTAAGGACGATGAGAGCCGTTGCAGGAAGACATCCAAAGCCAGGTTCGCAGCAGCCAGTCTCTCCGCCCATTTCGATACAGTACCGCAGAATCGCCAGGCAATGTTAACGGCCCCATTACACTACCACCGCCAACATATCTTTGCTACAGGAAGGCTTTCTCCTCACCCTCTACGCTCTGTCCCTCCGCTCCCTTCCGCTCTCTCTCCTTGACCAACCACTCCACCAACGCCTCCGGACAAAGCACCAAGCCCCTCAACCGCCCAAGCAATTCCCCATCCTCGACCTCACACATAATCCGCCTCACTCCCGTCGAACTAATCCCATCACTCTTACTCCCATCACTCGCCCTAAACCGAATCACCGGCTCCCCCGGCACCGTCAGCGCCCTACAACTCCACAACTGCCCAATCCGACTCTCCCTCACAATACTCTCCCTTTCAATCGGACCTCTCTCCCACGTCGTACAACCGGGGAGATTGTCCGGTCTATTGACAGGCGGGAAATCGATGTCGATCTGCTCGACGTGTTGATATTCCGGGTTCTGGGATTTCTTCTTCGCGGCTTCGGATTCCCAGGTGCAGTAGAAATCCACTGGGCGACGCGCATTCATGATGAGGAATTCGTCCAGGGGGCCCCATTCGATTAACTCGCCGGGTTTCTGGTGTGGTGAGCTGTTGACGGAGAGTTTGTCGCCGCCGAGGAAGCCGGTTAGTGTTGCGGGGATGTGGTGCGCGGTGATGAGGTCGGTGGTATGGCGCAGGAGGGCGATGTGGCTTGTCATTGAGCCAGTGAGGATTTTGAGGAAGCCGGTTTGGAGGAGGGGGGCGAGGAGGGGGTGGGTGGCGAAGAGTTTGCTGTGAGGGGTGATGTTAGGTTCAGTATTGTATGGAAAAAGGGGTTGAGGGTTTGGGTGAAGACATTCGGATTGAGGGAAATATATATGTGGGAGACTGAAAGCGAAAGTGAGAATGAGCGGGGCGAATACTCACTGCCTAAACTCCTGCGGCATCACAAAAACATTATGTTTCTTAACCCTTCCACCCACCACCGTCTCCGGATCAGCAAAGATGAACAGACACGTAAGCCCGAAATCATGTCTGTGTTCGTAGAAGTAGAGGATGGTGGCGAGGTGGCCGACGTGTGGGGGGTTGAAGGAGCCCGGGTAGAGGAAGAGGCTGTTGGTCCGAGGGGGTTGAGGGGGATTGGTGCGGGGGGAGATGAGGAGGGAAGGGTGTAGAGAGAGACGGGGTCGGAGGTGCTGCTTGTTTCTTTGAGAGCGTTTTGGAGGTGGAAATCGAGAGTGGAGGGGCCTGGGGGCTGTGGAACTGGTTCTGGAACTGAAGTCATGATGTTGGTGATGATTTAGGTGGGATTTATTCGAGGCTATGTGGTTGGTGTGATGAGCGTTCGAGAGGTCAGATGTCGAGATGTTGTGGTCGAGGTTCGAGGTCGAGACTCGGCAGGCTCTCACAGGAGGCTGGTCTTATATCGATTAACTTGACGGAAAGCTGACCTACTCGTGTCGCTGTAGGGCTGGATTGAGGAAGTCTCGACGATATTGAAATTCACGCGGGGATGGGCGGGCTGGGAGGTGATAAAGCCAACAGGTTTAGCGAGACGATAAAGTGGTAGGCGATTTATACGCTACGACACGGCAGGCAGAAGAATGATTGCTAGAAAAGGTAAATTTCTTTATCGATACTGTCGCATTTGACGACTAGATTACTTGTATTGCCTGGTATTATCAACATTGTGATGTATTCGGTCTCCTCTGAGGGGCGGCATCGCAAGACGATTATCGGGACATCACTTGAAGCGGCGGAAGACAACCGAGAGAGGATTTCTCGATTTCAGGATCTGCGATCTATCCTGCATTGAAATCATTTATAAACCACTGCGTCTATGCCCTCAAATATCACCGATCTATTCACCTCGATATTCCTCCGTCCTACCAACCCATCTACCAACCCATCAAATCGGCTCATCCCTAGGCTCAATCATAACCTCATTGACAGCTACATGCTCCGGCTGCCTCAACGCATAAACAATCGCCCCCGCCACATCCTCCGCATCCAATACCTTCGCCCCCGACGGCTCCCCATATTTCTTCAACGCCTCCTTATCCGTCGACAAGCCCAGCAAATCCGTCGCTACATTCCCGGGCTGCACACTCGTAACCCTTAATCCCGTCCCCGCAGTCTCCACACGCAGAGCCTGCAGCGTAGCTTCTACGAAGAACTTACTCGCAGAGTAGACGCCGAGGCCGGGGAAGACTTTGCGGCCTGCATCAGAGGAGATTGCGACGATGTGGCCCTTCCCGCGTGAGAGCATGCCGGGGATGGTGGAGGATAGACAGTGCAGAAGACCTTTGCAGTTGACGTCAACGGTCTTCTCCCAGTCGTCGGTATGGCAGTTAGCCATCATGGTGAAGTACATGACTCCCGCACACGAAACCAGGATATCGACTGGTCCAAGCTGTTCCTCTGCAGTTCGGATCAAGGACTCGACTTGCGATTTCTGAGTCACGTCCGTTTGGTGTACGAGGACTTTGCCGCCGCAGACGGAGAGCTTCTTCTTAAGCGAGGAGAGAGCGTCGGTTCGTCGCGCGGCGAGGACGACGTGTGCTCCTTCGCGGGCGAGGGATGTGGCTGTTGCGGCGCCGATACCTGATGATGCGCCTGTTATGACAGCCACCATGCCACTCAGTGGGCTTTTCTTTGTGACTTTGGCGCCAAATCCATTGGCTTGATTAAGACGGAGCGGTGGGCGTGGCAGCCAGCCTCGAGCGTACCAATGACGAGCGTAGGTCTCGACAAGTTTGACATCAATGCTGGGGCGTGGAAGAGCTGCTAGAGCGGGCTTAGTGGCTTCGTCGTTTAGGATTGTGATGTCTCGTAGGAACTCAACGCTGGGCATTCCGCCGCGGAGAATATCAGCTGTGAAGGCACCGGCTCCACGCTTCAGGGAGCCGCGTTTCTCTGTCCAGAGGGAGACCCAATCTTTCCATTCGAGAGGCTTTGTGGGGAAGCCGAGCTTACTAAGGTCATCGAAAAGTGACTGTGTATCGACGGGATTGGCGTCACCAAGATGGAAGACCGAATTCTTTGATGTAGTGTCGTTGGCGAGTGTGACGATTGACTTGCTGACGAAGTCAACTGGTGTCATTTCAGCACGCCAGCCTGCGATATTTGGGGAGTAGCCGATATGGAGCGATTCCACGAGTAGGGCAGTGAAAAGATCATAGGTATTTGTAGATCCTGAAGTACTGTGTCCGCTGATTGTCCCTGCACGCAGAATTCGGATGGGCATGCCTCGAACACCAGCTTCGTAGACCAACTGCTCGGCGACCCATTTTGTTTGGCCGTATCCATCAACCAATTTATCAGGAACGTCTTCAACATTGATCATGGCAGTTTCAGGCCATGGTGTTGTTGATGGCGGAAGTACTCCATTCGTAGAGACATATTGTAGTGTCGCACCACTCTCACTCGCGAGACGCAAAATCTCTCTCGTACCGCCAACATTTGCATCGCGCAGAGCAGCATATGGATAGACTAGGTTGACCGTAGCGCCGGCGTGAACAATGACCTTGACAGTTGACACAAGGTCTTTGTAGTGATCAGGGGCAACACCCAGTCTCTTTTGTGACAAATTTCCAGGAAGGACTTCGATCCGGTCAAGGATGGAGTCTTGCCAGATTCCCATATCCAGCAAATTTTTGCGAATTCGAGCCACGCCAGCAGGGGAGTCCTCATCTTCGGGGCTGTTGAATCGGACGAGGCAGACGATTCGAGCGGATGTTGCTTCGAGAAGGTCAACTAGAAGGAAGGCGCCGAGGTATCCTGTAGCACCTGTCAAGAGAACGGTATCTTCTGAATCTAGAGTACTGAGAGCACGCATTGTTGTCCCTGAGGACTTGATATCTTCATCAAGAGTAGCATCTGCGCGTAGGACTGCAGGTAGATCTGCCTGAACTGCCGCAGTATGTCCATCTCGGATGCCTCGTACCACTTCCAGGTGACCTTCCAATGTCGGGTTCACTACAAGTCTTGAGACCGGAACGGAAACACCGAAGGTCCTTGACATTCGAGTGGCGAGATCGGCAAGGGTAAGGGAGTGTCCTCCAAGGTCGAAGAAGGTGTGTTCCTTGGTCACAGAAGTGAAGGGTACGCTAAGAGATGTGGCCCAGATCTCTGCGACGGCTTCGATGCTGATGCTGCTGTCGCGCTCAGTCTTGGTGTGATTGAACATGGTGGAGATCGAGAGGCCGGGTGGAGGCAGACGTTTGAGGTCTGCTTTGCCAGAAACTCTGTTTGTGGGCAGTTCGTCGAGTTCAACCCACTACAGAGCGATTATTAGCTTCTTTGTTTTTAGGTGGTCTCTGCTGGTCGAAAATGTTATGATGCAATTATCGTGGTGCAAGTAGACCTCGCTTCTGGAACCTAATGACATAATTTCGGGAGAGAAATGGAGAGGAATATCTTACCAAGGCAGGAATCATGTATTGAGCCAGTGATGTTGACAAGGCTCTTCGAGCCACAAGAGAATATCCAGCTTCATCAATGATTGGAACTGGACGATCACCTGCCACAGACATTATTATTAGCAGTTGCTTTTTGTGAGCCATCTCTTGGCAGTCTTCATTGGAGAGGCGTGAGTGTGGGGGTAGTATTCCTCCACCCTCTGCTTAAAAATCATAGGTGATAGCCTTGGAGTAGCACAGGCTTACCTGGATCTTCTTTGTCACGCACGATATATGCCACTAGCTGTCTGTCCAGTCCTTCTCCATGAGCAATGACAGCACACTGCTTGACGGCAAGAAGCTCAATAATAGCATTCTCAACTTTTCCTGGGACGACCGAGTAACCTCTAATTTTCATCATGGCTCCCACGCGACCCGTGATCTCGAGAACGCCCGAGGGGAGCATGCGAGCGAGATCTCCGGTTCTGTACATTCGAGATCCAGGAGCGAATGGATTCGGGATAAATGCTTCGGCCGTTGTCTCGGGCAGGTTGAGATATCCACGAGCGAGCAGAGATCCGCCAACGAACAGTTCTCCTGCAGAACCGTTCTCGACTTGCTTTCCCTCTTGGTTCAGAATGTAAGTATGTTCAGGATCCATAGGTGGTCCAACTGGGCAAAATGGCGCCTCATAATTAATGATTTCCCGGATATCTCCACAAGCGATCTCGTGCGTCTCACTCGCGCTGTAACAATTCAGCAAGCGAGTATTGGGAAGAGCTTTGATGGCACGACGAGCCAGATCTGTCGTCACAACCTCGCCATTAAACCACAATGTGCGAAGCTTAGGGAGATCGGCCTGAATGTCTGAATGTCGTGATAAACAAGCAGCGAGTAGAGTGGGGGTCATGAGAGTTTCTGTGACTTGTCGTCTTGAAAGTAATTCTACGAGAGCTACAGGATCGTAGCTTGCTTCATCAGGTACGCAGACTACTGTTGCGCCTCGAAGGAGAGGTCGTAGCATCTCCCAAATGAAAAAGACGTTGCATGCAACACGGTCACCGGGAGAGAGGTCACTGAGTCGAAATCTCAGATCATATGAGAGAACTGGTGCCATGTGTGGGTTGGCAATTCCTTTGGGTCTGTAGGCTAAGGTCAGCATGTCGGGAATTGGTTGAGAATTATGCCGAGGCTTACTTTCCAGTCGTCCCAGAAGAGTACGATACAAAGGCAAGGCGCTCCAAATCATTCTCAGACGGTAAAGGGGACCTTTTCAAGTGCTCCGAGGGGGTGTAGGAGCTGTTCTTGAGTTCCTCGATGTTCATCACGGGGATATCGGCATTGATCTGACTGGCCTGTGTGGCATTCGTGATGACCACAACTGGTTTTGCATCGTCGATGACATCTGCCAGAAGGCTAGGAGGGTATGCGAGCTCTGTTTACATTTAGCACTGTTGCGTCTCGGATAAAATCAGGGGTTTCATGACGCTCGGGGCAATGGTTCGCCTGTGCGGAATGTTGACAACCCCAACATGAACTTGCACAATCGTTCCACTGTGATCATTTTTGATGAAGGTAATGGACTTACCTAATACCAGAAATGCACCTCCAGCACGAAGTGCGGCCAGACAAGCAATTACATAATTGGCACTGCGTCCCAAAAGCACCCCCACGAGACTATCCCGCCCAACCCCATGATCGCGCAGACGATTGGCCAGATCCGTTACTTCGACATCCAGCTCGCTGTAAGTCAGACTCGTGGTTTCATCCTCGAGTGCAACAGCATCAGGAGTTCTCCTCATCTGTTGAGTGATGAGGGCGGACAAGTCCTTCGTGATGTCGAGAATGGGTGTTTGTTTTGATACTCGAGGCCGAAGACCGAGTGTCGCTTCACCGCCATTGGGAAGTGAAGATGACTCGTGAGATCCTGAGGAACTTCCATTTGTGGTTGTGCCGTTGATTTGGGATCTCACGGCTGATATCTTGCCACTATCGTCGCCATTTAGGCCTGCTGAGCCGTTCCCGACTTCGGAGGGTGGCATCTTGACCAGATTGAAGTGAAGTCCCAATGAAACTCCACTATACAGGATTCAGAAGCGGGGACTTGAGTCAAATCTGGGGTAAACTTACATTATCTTCTGGGGCTTTGTAAATACTCCTCAATTGACTTTATATGCGAGGTTGTTGTTGTAGGAGTTCGGTTCCTGAATCCTGTTTTGAGTTTCAGGTGGCGGTGATGTAGGACGTTAAATCTAGCCCCTTGGCCAAGAAAAGAAACTTCTTGGGGTTAGTTTCGTTGATTCGAGCTCCCGTCCTGTTGAGGGGCAAAGTTGTGGGGAATCGCGGGATGATAAGCTTAGCTTTACACGTGATGGTTAGCAGAAGTCTTCTTCACATGCTTAGGTGGTAAATCAGGATATATCGCTATATTTACTACCAAATTATTCTCTCGTTGCTACTCAAAACATTAATGAACTTGACGGCCTTGGCGTGTCACGTGGAACCAAGCAAGACTAATTCTGAGTCCCGAGTCTTCCTCGGGACATAGAATGTGCTCTGATATTTGTTTTGGAGATTGATCGATCAATCTCTTTTTTCCTTCATCTTGATCCTACATATCAGAGCTTACTTTTCAAATCCCTCATAGCAGCAACAGCCTCAACCTCAACCAACCACTCCTTCTTTGCCAGTCCCGCGACACACAACAACGTCGAAGGTGCCCTATGAATGCCCTCCCGATCCGTCAAAAACTCCACATAAACCCTCCTGAACGCATCAATATTCGCCTCTAAATCCACCACGTAGTACGTCAATTTGACAATGTCGCGGACCGATGCTCCAGCCGTCTCCAAAGCGATTTTGAGGTTGGCGAAAGCTTGCTTGGCTTGAGCCTCGAAGCCGTTGGCTGTGGTGCCATCTGGAAGTGTGCCGACTTGCCCGGCTGTATAGATGAGTCGTGTGGGCGAGGTGATGCTGGCGATGTGGGAGTAGGTTGGTCGGATGTATGGGCCGTTCGGCGGGTTCATGAGCGTGATGCAAGTTGATTCAGGCATTGTAAAGAGTAATCGGTGTGGGTACAATTGAGGACAGTGAAGGTGGTATCAAGACGTTAAGTTTGACAACTTTCTCTGTATGAAATGAGGTTACATTTATCACACGACGTTGCTGAAAAGTTACGCCGCTGCGCTTTGATATGAAGGCGGAATTCAGTAAGGTGGGGTTTCATTCCGAAACCCGAAGGGCATTGGGAAGGAGATCCCGAATTTGATGACTGTGGGATAATTGCCAATGCATCAATAAAGCCTTCAGAATTGATATGCAAACATTTGAATTGAAGCGCTTTGTTTACTACGATTGCCTTTGGAACGAGTCAGAGATCAGACGACAGCTTTCATCCAGGCACATCGGATGAAAGCTCTCGCTTAAAAAGGGGGCGGGGTAAACCCACATGATGGTGGTACGGAAGTACGAAAGGTACAAACTCAAATCGTCAACCATACCGATTTCGAGCACGGTGAGAATACTCGTATATATGGAAGGTTTGCCACATCCCGAATCTGCAATGCTGTTGGTTTTGTTTGAGAGTGGAGCAGGTGCGTAGCGAACACGAGGGGTAATTTAGACGTCGCGACCGGGAGATGCGGGCATCAACTCGGACTTCACCCAGTTCTACTCAAAAAAGGACATGATCGTCTTGTTGTTGGTTGATGGTGTACAGTACAACATTGTTCGGAAGGCCGGTACAGGGATTGTCCGTTTTGGGGCCATGAGATCTTTTATGTGTTCTGGTAGATGGGAGATCGCATGTGGGAGAGGCGTTGACTTCGAAGTAGTGCTGGTCGACACTCTGGCGAGTTTCCCCGTAGAAAAATTGCACCACCAGCTTCAGACAGTGTTGACCACATCTTCGGTCTCGAGAAGTTTTTCAATTAGCAGATGAACCCAAAATAAGACGGTACGACTCAGTCTTCATTTTTAGACCTCATTTGCTTACTTTTAGCGCGCCACTTCAAGGTCCGCGAGGTTTCCGAGCAAACGAACTCAAACTTACTCAAACTAAGTTTTGTCTATAAAGTATGATATCAAATGTATAAAGACTGTACTGTTTCTCCCTTCTGACGCACTTCGTAACAACACCTATTTTGCTTGCCTTGATTTCTGCTTCGGATTGTGAGGCTCTGGACAGATTTGGGGCACAATGGTCCTCGGCACACGTGAACCAACGATGGAACTCAACGACCGCATCCAAAACTTTCGCTTGGACCCAGCAACAGACAAAGAAAAGAAACTGTTCTCATTCCCATGTTACACTTCCGTACAAGGACTTGCTGGAGGACCTGAGCGGATTCGAGAAGCAGGACAATGTCACATGATATGATAGCCCCCTGAATCACGCCAAGGAGGCGAGGCGCTTGACCGCATGCTGGGGGCCCAAATTTCTTTCGCGGCTCGCATCAACACGAAGGAATCAGGACCAGGACTTCAAGACATCTCCACTTCGATGAACTTGCATATGGATTGATACTTTCAAGCATCATGAACCTCATACAAGGTCCTCTTTTGAAATTCCAACATCGTCAACTGTGGACGGATTCGCTGGCGTTCAACTCATTTCCTTTGGAACGCCCAGTCGGTTGGCCGCTGTCGACAACGCCTCCTTGATTTCTTGTACCTTCGTACCATAGGGATCCAGGTCCTTGGGAGCGCTTAACATGCGACACCTCCTGTCTCCAAAGCCGCCTCCCATCACGCCTTGGCAATCCCATACCAAATTCCAACAAGTCGCCAGCCCGTCAGTGCGCATGGGATTTGAAGAAATAATGGGGCTCTGTTTCATGGCGCCGCCTTGCCCCTGCAGCCATCCCCTTCCAATTCATCTCGCATCCCCCGCTTTCCTGCACGAGCAATCTATATGACAATATTTCTGGCCCGTTTTTAGGACGTTTGTCTTGCCCAGCGATGTGACAGCAGAAACTTCGAGTCTGCCAAGCCGGAAACCCTCCCTTTCTCAGCCTCTCGAAACAAGCATAGTCGAATGCGTAATGAAAGTTCATTTGTTCGGCTCTGCGATACGCTCAAGTGGTGCCTCGTGCGTCGGCAGGGGAAAGTTTATATAACCTTTTGATCGTCCTTCTCTCTCTTCCATCCAGCATCTCAGCCAGTCTTCACTGATTACATTCATTAAACCAACTCTTACATTCTTTTTTCACGTCGTCCAAGTACGAACAGTTGTCGATCGATCTCGTAGCTGGTCTGGATATCAGTTTTGCAACTTCACACACTCATTCAAATCTGTCCAACACGGTCTATCACAAGTCACGCAAAGTCACTTCATTCCTACCAAACATTTCAAAATGCCTTCCATGAAGAACACCGCCCTTTTCGGCCTTTTGGCCACTGCCGCCAAGGTTGCTGCTCACGGTTTCGTTGATGAGATCAACGTTGATGGCACCTCGTAAGTAGTTCTGCATGTTCCTATTCTTCTGATTTGTGTACTAACTGAATCTAGATTCACCGGATACCTCGTCAACTCTTACCCATACATGGCCACCGCACCTGAGTCCATCGGATGGAGCGAGACCTCAACCGATCTCGGATTTGTTTCTCCTTCCAAGTTCGCTACTGGAGACATCATCTGCCACAACGGAGCTAAGAACGCTGCTCTCTCTGCACCTGTCAAGGCCGGAGGAAATGTTGACTTGCACTGGAACACATGGCCAGAGTCTCATCACGGCCCAGTCATCAACTACCTCGCAAACTGTGGAGGTGACTGCGCCACCGTCGACAAGGCCACTCTCAAATGGTTCAAGATCTCCGAGTCTGGTCTCCTCGATAACAGCGCTGCCCCAGGCAAATGGGCTTCTGACGCTTTGATGGCCAACAATTTGACCGGATCCGTCACAATCCCATCCACCATCGCCCCAGGCAACTACGTCCTCCGCCACGAGATCATCGCTCTTCACTCCGCTGGACAAGCCGATGGAGCCCAGAACTACCCATTCTGTGTCAACCTTGAGGTCACAGGATCCGGAACTGATAACCCAGAAGGTGTTCTCGGCACCTCGCTCTACACCCCAACTGATGCCGGTATCTTGGTCAGCATCTACACCGCTGGTGCCACATACGAGATCCCCGGACCAGCTCTTTACGCTGGTGGATCTGGCTCTGGCTCTGCCCCACTTGCAAGCTCATCCGCTGCCCCAGTTGCAAGCTCATCCACCGCCGCTCCAGTTGCTACCAGCGCCCCAGCTGTCAGCGCTGCCCCAACAACCCTCTCCACCGCTGTCAGTCCAGTCACCACTGCCGCACCAGTCGAGACCTCCGCCCCGGTTGAGGAGGACGACAGCTGCGAGTAAGCATCTTATCATCACATCAACTTCATGAGGTCTCTTTGGAAGGAATCTCTGTTTTGCGCAAACAAAAACTGTTTTGTGGCTTGCGTTCTTGTAAATATTTATTAGTTCCGTGGTTTTGGATCCCTCCTGAGTGGTTTGGAAAAAAGGGCACGTGTATACACAATCTTCATTCTTGTTGAATACCATTTTAGGGGACGATAGAAGGAAAATCACAATGAATCATGATCTATGATCTGTATCAACGTTACTACTTGGCTTTCCTTTTGCAATTCGTGACTCTAAATTGTCAGTGATCTGATCTGACAGGAAAACATTGACTTGGCCAGACGGAAAATCTCCTCAGCATTCATCCGACCTTACTTCCTTTCACAACATCTGGATCCTCAAGGCCTTCGACAAATGACAGCATAAATGCCAACATCGGATATGCCCAATCTCTCCACCGTACCATCCCATCCACACTTGCGATTGGTCTGTCTCTCTCCAACACACACATCAGAAGCTGCCCAATGCATAAACCTTACATAACAACAAGTTCAACACAACACAGCGCAACAATGCTTGTATGCGTAACCGAAACCATGCCATCTCCTTACCTCTCTTGCGCATCACTCTTCGCATCCCCCCATTTCGCCGTTTCACCGTTTCACCATCCACGCCACGCAGCCAATAACACGGCACGTTATCACATCATCACATCATCACATCAAACCAAACAAAAATCGCAACCATGCATGCATGAAAGATCCTCTGATCTCCCCCGATCTCCTGATCTTCGGATCTTCCGATTCCATACTTTTCGGCAAACAAAGTTTCGTCTTGATTTGTTTTTGTTCAGGCGGTATTCGGATTTGATGTCCCCCGGATTTCGTGAGTTGAGAGAGAGAAAGAAGCATGCACTGGAGGAAGAGATGAGATGAGATGGGATGAGGGCGAAACTGTCTGTGTCGGTCATTCGGTGTAATACGTGTGGGCACGGCCCAGTGATCGAAAGGAGGAATAACGGCGAGGGGAATTTGGTGATGATTGACGGGGATTTGGATTGGTTGATAGACGCGCTGGCTTGCCATTGGCAACGGCGATGGGAGAAATAGGGGTGTCACGTTTCTCCAATCTGGCACGTGAGACAGCTGAGGCACGTGACGTTCAGAAATCAACTTTTCTGCTGGTTATCTCAGTGCCTCAGGCCGCCCAGCCTGCGAGCTTTCGGAAATTGGGCTGGTAGTAGCCTGAGGCAGCCACATTTTCATGAAGGAGAGTCTGATTAATGAGATAATCTGCTGGAGCATTTCTGCGATCACTACTTCAACTTTCCATGGATGAGGCGTATATACCTCGTACCTCTCGATCAATTGGCTCCAGGCATACAGATCATCTGGAATACCAAGCCTCTACTGCTGAGATGTCGGCGAACAATCCAAATGCGAAATCGTGCTGACATGAGATGTGAGACTTCAAATTTGGAGAAATACGACGAGTACTTGTAAGGCGGATGAAAAACGAAAAACAAAATTTTCTTTCGATTGAAGATTCTGTACATTCCATATCAAAAGAAAAATGACGAAACCATTACTCCCAAAGCGTGAACCGACCTCTCTATCAGAAGCAATCCAAGTATTCCCCGTGGCAGGGAATAATTCTCTCTTCACAGCAACAATAGCATGGGACTGGTGCGGAGCATGGTAGATTCCCCTCTCCCTCCAAACCTCCTCAAGTAACCAAATAAACTTCAGGGCAGCACACGGCGGCTACCTCCTCGCCCTACTCCACGCCACCGCAAAATCCTACAGCCTCCTCACTAACCCCTCCAATCCACACCCACACGTCCTAAACTCACACATCCAGTTCCTCTCCCCCGTCCTCTCATCTGCATCCATCCGGCTTACAGTGCGTCCCTTAAAACTCAGCCCTCGGGTCTCAATCCTACAAATCGAGCTCCAAACATCTTCTCCCTCAGCAGCCAAATACCTAGGCCCGTCTTCTCTAAGCTACAAGACGCACACCCTCGGTATCATTACCTCGGGCGATCTTTCCACAGAAACAGGTCTCTCATTCCCAACGCGTGAATGTATCCCCAAGAGCGAGATCCCGGATCGAGAAACGGAGTGTGAGGAAATGGTGAATCCGGCATTCTTCTCGGAAATTGCGCCTTGTATTCTGAAGTTTAAGGGGTGGGTGCTGAAGGCGACGTATGCTGTGGATATGAGGCTCAGTGATAGATTTGGGAGGTGTACGAGAGATATATGGTACGAGAGGGCGGATGGCAAGGATTGGGATTTGGAGAGTTTGGGAGTTTTGTGTGATTTTGTGAGTACTTCTTTTCTTTTTCCTGAATCATCAGGGCTTCTGTTCTTGAAAGTGAAAGTCTTGGGACAGATATCTGAATCTGAAATCCAGCCAACAGGCCTCTGCGATATCAAAAAGATCAGAGTCTAACCCCAATAGATCGAAGGGGCGCCCGCAAACTGGAGCCCTAACCGCAGAGACCTGCAAGCTGGAGTTCGCTTTCCCACTTTATGTATGACCACGGACATCAAAAAAGACCCAAAGGGCCTGAAATGGGTATTCATGCGTGCCAGGTCATTGAAAATTGAGAATGGGAGGTTCGACACGCTGGTGTATGTCTGTGACGAGCAAGGTGATTTGCTGGCGTTCGCTAAACATGTATCGCTTATTATGGAGGGGAAGTTGTTGACTGAGCATCCGGAGGAGGTGGGGAGGGTGTTCAAATTATGATTTGCGTGGAGAGTGAAAGTATGTGCATGGTAGATATGGAAGCATGTGTGATAGGTACAAACTTTATATATGATCTCCTCATGTTATGAAGATAGTAAGAAATCCAAGGAGAACCCCACACTGCACCGCGGCATGTCTCCATATCCCGATTTGCAGTCGGGGAGCTGCAGCACTCTTACTGCTTGTCGCACTAATTGGACTGACATACGTGGCCGTAGCCGACGATATGAAGCTTGAGGTAGTGATCTGGCTATCAACAGTCGTTGCGGTAGATACAATAACATGTGTATTCCCAGAGGAGATAATAGTGCTATCCGACACTGAGGAATCTGGATTGAAGGATATCGTAACTGGGTGTCTGGCGATACTCTTGGTAGTTCCAGTCTCAGTTGCAATAATGGTCATCTCATCTTCCTGGATTTCAGAAAGGGGGGTGGAGGGATCTGCATTCGCGTTGGGTACAGATATACTCTGTATCGAAGGAGGCACTCGGGTAGTTGGCTCCGATACTATAACAACAAGCGCACCATTTCTCGTTTCCGTGCTTCCAACCAAGCCTGGAAAGAACGGAAGGTCTGCAACGGGTATGGTGGTTGCTTCTGAGATCACAATTTCGTTCTGTGGCTGGACTGGAGATGCCAATGTGGTTGTTTCTGGGATTATGACAACCGGATTGCCCTTGATCGATGAAGTGACTCCAACTAAGTCTGGGAAGAAAGGAATGTCTGCAATAGGAATTATTCTGGATGCCGGAGTGACGATGACTGGAGAGTTTGATACTACTGGAGATGCTGGACGTCCGCCAATGATCGAATTGATAATCTGTCCGACAGATGCAAAGACTGGAAAAGGACCTGGCGGAAGTTTGGAGGCGGGGAGTGGTGACGGGCCTGCAACTGCAGGGCTTAAAGTCGAAGAAGGTGCTCTGTTCGAAGTGGGCAACGGAGTCGGCCTCAATATCGATGGCAACGGCTGCGGAGAGCTTTTTGACTTCTCCGTGTTCACAGCAGGGGACACTGGCAGTGGTGTGGGGTTTGGAAGCCCCGTAGTTGGAATGTCGCTTTCATCATCGAGTCCAGAAGAATGCACCACGACCTACACATCTGATATATCGGACTGACTTGGATTTCCCAGCACCGGTGGCAGGACATATATGACCGTCGTGCTTCCCAAATCACTGACTACTTCCATTGTTGTCCCAATGGCTTCCGCACAAGATGGGGCTCTCAAAGATTGATGGTCGCTTGACCGATCTAAGGGGATTCATGACATGATCGTGAATCGGGAGGCAAAAGGCAGGTTCCTGTACGGCATGACTTGCCGAAACGACGATGTTCGACGTCTGGAGTCTGCTCAAGCGGGCACTACAGGTCTATCAGCAGCTATGCCTCCCAGAAGCACTCCCCCCTCAGGTCCTGCTCTGTCTCTCGCGTGCCCAGCATCGGTGAGACTTCTGATCGCGGCTTCAGACTCCCAAGACAGCCTATCCCAATTTCCCAAAACATCCAGCCAATGTCCTTTGCTTTGTAGCCACGCGGACACAGAGTTGCCAACATTACAAAGCAGTATGACGACAGCGCTCCCAACCACGAGGAATATTAGACCAGGAAGTCTTATCGTTGTATGTTTGAAGGAATTAATCAGAACGTTCTCGCACACGAAGCGGCTTTCGGGTAGCATTTCATCTTTTGCTAATGTTATGTCGACGAAAGGATTACCGATGGGAAAGTAAAGCACTGCGAGCTGTGATATTGCTAGCATAATGTTAAACCCTTTTTTTGAACAGGTTAGCAATATTCCACATGAAACAACAAGGAGCAAAGGTTTCTCACATTGACCCACTTCCTTCTTCCATTGGTCATCGCCACTTGCTGTTTGAACTTCCGCTTGTAGACGAGGAATGAAGAGAAGCGATTGACTCGCGATCAAAGTTGAGCCCGAAGCCCTTGCCGCATCCCCAATCGTTTGCAGAACCGGTGTTCTGGGTAGCAGAAGAGAAATCAAGCCCCGATCCTCCTCGGTACATTTATCTAGAAAGTCACCAAGGCCCGTGACATTATTCTCTCCTCTCACTACGCCTACCCACGGAGAACATTCGGTACTGCCATCAAAGGTCGCGCATAGCTGAAGTTTCTCCACACAGCCGAGGGCTGTGACCCGATCTTTCCAAGCTGGGACAAAGCCACCCTCACTAAACCCTGGGAGAGGAATCTTCTCCGTGGCTCGAAATAAAGGATCGTGCGTTTCATACAAGTGCCCCAGATTTCGGCGTGAGAAGTAGATCAAGGATACATTTCCAACCGGGACTTGGAAATTAGGATGCACGGTGAAATTTCACTGGGGGAACCAGCCATAGATCTGGTAGCTTGAGAGGCTAGGTCAGCAAACAGGACCAGTTCTGAGTAGGGCCACTTACGCATTCGCCTCATCCATGCGGACGGGTGTAGAATGATTTTTCCCATTGTACGTGAAGTGGCAAAATCCATGGTTGCCGTGTTCATCATCGCACTGGTAAGGATCCATGATGATGGGTGCGCAAGTGCTTTCTCGAGACATAGTTAAGGAAGACTTGATGTTAATACCATAATAAGCAGCAGTGATGTTTCTCATGATCATGGTGTAAGCGGAAGAGCCGCCACCAATACATTGACCTGGAGCGAAGGGGCAGGACGTATTGTCTAGTCCTGTCCAGGGAATCTTGCTGTGGACCAGAAGGTCACAACTGGATAATTGAGATGGACCATAGCATTCGCTGACGTATCCAGCTGTAGTTGCCGCGCCACTCGCAACAAAGCCGGCATATTGGCTAAACACAAAACGACGAGTGTCTTCATTGGCGATGCTTTCGAGGTCAGATATGTTGACTGGATAGTATCCACAATTAACATTTCTCAATTTTGCAAGAGTATCGATCAAGCCGAAGGGCAGAAATGCACCCAGGCTGAGGAAACTGGCGGTGTGAACTAGCCCAAGGAGTATTATTGACCAGATGAATCTCGTTTGACGGCGAGTCAGCCTTCGATGTCGCCTGTTCCGGCTCCAGCTGTGCTTACAGACAAGCTTGGAGAACTTCCAAGAGGTCGCTGAATAGTGAATTGTTAAATGCCAATCCGATTGACAGATATTAGGTAGGCGATCGCGAGACTTACAGAAGGCTGTTGGATTGTTCCTCAGCAAGACTAAATACTCGCCAAGTTCTCGTTCGGGAAAAGGTGCGAATACACAGAAGGCGATAAACTTCTCGATTGACCACGATTTTTGACTGATGTGTGTAACCTGTGCATCTGTTAACAACAACTTTCGGAAACCTGACACTGCCGCCGACTCCCGACCACAAACGACTGCTGATAAGGTGGGATATACTAGGATTGCTAGCGCTGAAAATACGACAATGCCCCAGACGTCAGGCACTGTAAGCAAAGAACTGCTGAAGAAATTCGGGGCGAGATCATTGTTCCATCGGCCAACGTGAATGTTGTCTTGAGGACGCATTTTTTCGTCAACAAAAATGGTCAAGCAACGGGATTGCTGACGGCGGTCTACAACATAGTCGAAGGTCCATCTCTCCCTTATCTAGCTTTGTGTCTGTGCCAAAGTGCAAAGCCTTGCAAGCAGGGAAGCAGCCAAGAAGGATGGCCCTTTCGTATCGCGGACGAGGCAACTGCCACGCTGGCACAATGAGGCAGACTGCCCCTTCCTGACGCATTAAACATCAACCTATTTCACAAACTGCTGAATTGTCTTCAAATTGCAATGAAGAGGTTCTCGGCGAGAGCTTATGGTGTTCTTGACTTGGCACTTAAGGATGTGATTGTGTAACAGGAGAAGGAAAGTACCGAGATGGCTTGGACGGTGTGAACGCCACCTCGACGCCTAAATTAATTGAGAGCCAATGATGTGCAGCTGGAGAACAAATTGGGGAAGACCGGGAAAATCCAGCCCTACAATACGTTTTTGTAGCCGGAGGTAGAGCTGGGAGGTTCGCCGATGCAATAAGCCCACAAGCGGGTCCTCCTTGCGAAGAGATGCTGAAATTGTAGCAAATGCATTCCCAAGATAGGGAAAATATCAGATGAAAATAACAAAAAGGAGAATTCAGATACATTCAGTTAACAAAAATCTAGAGTGAAGGGTTGATGTGAAAGAAATCTGGCTGGAATAGACATTGGGTATTTTCCGAGAAGACGGCATGAAGCGATTGGAGGGGAAACGCCTAGGAGGATCCAGGAGCAGAGAACACCACTCCAAATATTAGGCACTGCCTTCCAACGAAGATTCCTCTTGCCGTTTCCCTCCGGAAATGTATCCTGGAAGTAGAAATGCCGGACCTACATCGGCTCAGAAGACTCTTCGGACGGGCACATCCAAGAATAGGACCGGTTCGGCCACGACGGGAAAGCCCGCTATAAGTTCGGCAGAGAAAGAGACGAACGGAATGCCTACGTTGAACTAATCGGCCTGATCTCATTCCGACAGAGCCAACATGCTCGCTGATAGTGGCACTTCTTGTCAGCTGAAGGAAGTAATGACACACGACACACTTCTCCTTCAGCAAGTAGACTGCATCCTTCGCAAAATCTCAGCCTGACTCCACTACTCACCGCCGGCTGGATAAGGACATGAGATATGTTACCAACAGTGCAGTCAATTGACCTGCCAACTCTGCACCCATTGTGAGATTGACGAATGTTGAAAGGAAAGCTGATTCGACTGCTGTGCAATGGCCGGTTCCCTAATTCAAATTCAATCTCCCCATAGCGATTCGAGGCATCGTTCTCCTGGGATTTCAAGCATTGCGTGTGTGGTAGTTCGATATTAGAGGACTAACGCCTCTTCGGTCAGACGATCTGTCGATGAAATGAATACCGCATCCGCCCAAGTATATCAGAACCACATCGTTAAGGACATGCAAGACGGCGTCATTGCACATCGGCGCATATACAAACCTTCGGTGTTTGTTGTGAAACGTCTGACTGGTCAGCCGAAGTGCCGTCCACGTACGTGAAGGATTCTCGCTCGGCGCTGGGAAAGGAAGAGCACGCGACAGCTGACAGCTTGAGGCTTAAAAAGACACCGATACCACGGTACTGCATTGCTTCGGTAAGCCAGCCGAAAATGCTTATATAGAGAGATGGGGGCCGCAGACGTCTTGGGTTGACTCCACACTCTCGTTCCGGAGGGACATGCATTGAGCAGGCTGACCTCGTACATATATACGATGCTGGCAAGGTCCAAATCGCTTCAAAATCACAGACATGGCGGGTTGAGATACGGGAGATATGATGACGACGAGTTGGAGGATGTATCGCGAGCGTCATGGAGGTACTTGATGGAGGAGAGAGAAGAGAAGAACTCGCCGACACGTCCTCACAAATTCCTCTCCATTGGGCACGTGAACGGATCGTCGCGTCCGCTCTTGACGCGTCAACCACTTGAGCATCGCGACATTCTCTCACTACAGCAGAAATCCGCATACATCCTAGCAATGGCTCTCAATAATTCAAAACGCACTTACGAGAACTTCTCCGAGCCCTTTGGAGCATCGTCCGTCTTTTCCGAATCCATCCAAACCTTCAAACGCCCGCGAACAGAGATCGAACCCTCGTTGTGGAATCAGATCCTTTCTCTCCCTCATACTACGATCCAGAGCCTTCTGTACCAGATATGCAGCGCCAACCCGTCTCTGTCATCTTTTGTCACGTCTGCGCATAATGCTCGCGTTGCTGAGGAGGCAGCTAGACCTCCCGTCAGCTTCGATCATTACAGTAGAGATTGTTGGTACACGATGAATAAGAAATACAAGCGATTGTCTTGCGGGCAGCAGTTTGAAATGATGGGAGATATCTGCCAGGTTTTGGACGAGAGTCGAGATGCTATTGTTGAGGCCGCTGGAGCTGGTGTCCGCTGGGAGACGAGACGGAATGCCCTCGAGGTAAGTAAGAATCGCTTTCTGGGCTGCTGCTGGCTTATTTAGCTCCTCGAGAATGGCTCAAACATCCAATGCTGACCCAATCGATAGGTCCTTCGAAAGATCTCCAAAAGTATCATGCTATGCGACGAACCACAGATCCGGCATGAGCTGATGAAAGATGGGTATATGCTGGGTCAATTCGCAGACAGTATGCAGGAATTGGCCCGGGGCATGACAAAGGAGGAGAGAATGCGGTACAAGCAGGAAGGGCTCTATGAGAAACTCCTGGCACTGCATGAAGAGTGCGACGCCGGCGACATGGAAGGCTTACCAGCAGTATACAAGATATTTGATGGCGCGGAAGACGATGATGGAGATGCGGAAGGGGACAAGTACGACCAGGGAGAAGACGAAGACGAAGATGAAGACTGTGATGCAGATGTTATTGACGATGCATACGAAAACAACGACGACGAGGCCAGATACGAAGAAACATCGCCGGAAGGGAAAGGCGACTCTCGGAGTACGGCAGATTCTCTTTTTGGGAGGCTAGAGTACGACTCGCCCGCCCTTCGAAAGCTTCAAGACATGGCTGAGCCCTCACACACTCACAGGACAAAAGTTTTTAGCATTGGGGAGTTGGCTTGAGACGGTGCATGTTTAATGGGACATGGCGTTTTCCCCGGGACTGGGCATAGATGGCGTATTAAGAGTTGGAGTTTTGCATAGGAGTTCATTTTGGGTGGCTATATCTACATCATCTACAGCGTCGAACTTTGATCAATGACCAGGTTCCTTCATAAGTGCTTGTGGCAAGCGCCTTTCGATAAGTCTCAGGACAGAAGCTACCCCAGTTGTCTGCTGCTTTACTTCATGTTGCTATTGGCTTCGAGAAAAATGGCGTGAAGTCCTCGTTCAGCATATGGGTAAACTGATATTGGTTAACATTATCGGCCGAATTATGGGCACATGAACACACACCTCCTGCCCTTGTTTTTGCATTGCCTCGTCTGTTTCCATCTTCTTGCACATGGCAAAGAACTCATTCCGTTCGGGGATCGCATCCTCGGCCCAGATCCGGCGAAAGTTCGCTCTCGAAATGGGGTCAACGAGTTCATGCCATTTCTTTCTTCTGACCTCGCTATATTTGTCAAGAATCGAGTCATCTGCTTGTCCGTTCTGAATGGCCATCAGACAGTCGTACAGACTGGTAACATCGGCAAAGCCACCTGTTAGGCCTAGTCCTCCGCTTTAACTCTTGTCAGTCTTCGCTCCGTAGCTTGGTTGGGCGAACTTACAACGGATTGCATAGGTGTGCAGCGTCTGCTATCAGCAGAAATCGCCCTACTCTGAAGCTCTCGGCACATCGCTGGTGTAGCTTGTATGGACTCGCGCTTACTAGCTTGTAGTCTCCAGGCTTTGGCTTCCCGGGCAGCATTTCCTCGAATCTTTGCGGTTGCCTCTGCAGGTATTCTTCAGTTGATAGACCCCACTTATCGCCATATGTTACACGCCAGAGCCCATCTGTGGTAATGCGGGCTGCCATAAACCAATTCTCAGGGTGCACGATGAAGTTCGAATCCCAATACCCAAATTGATGGAAATCGTAGTACACCTACATTCGCTTTGGTCAGTATTCTTCCTTCTACATACAAGATATCCGCTTAACTTGAAGAGACGGCTTACGTTAGTAGCAATAATTTGATGCTGCAAAGTCTCGCCAGGAAACTCTAAGTCGCCAAACAGTGACCTCCGAATCTGGCTGTTCGCCCCATCCGCCCCAATCACATAATCGGCAGCGAAAGCCTTCTCGCCCTCCTGAGCCTCAACCTTAACCTTCGCCTCTTTCTCTCCATGCTCAATCCCCACAACCTTATGATTCCACTTCACCTCTGCGCCGGGCAGCGCCAAAAAGTGGTTATATAGCAACCTCACCAATCGATCCAGTGGCAACACAACCATAGCTTCAGGATGATGCACATCCGTCTTGATACCAGCGATAAGGGTGCCATCTGGATTGCGCCAGCACACTGAGTCGGGAACGAAACCTTGTTTTTGGATCTCTTCGAGGACGCCTGCGCGCTTCAATTCGCGGACAGCTGAAGGGGCATAGTGTGCTGCTCTGGGATTCTTATCAAGATCTGCTGCGCCATCGAGTATGAGGACTTCTATGCCCTGTTTCGCAAGAAGAATCGCGAGAACGAGGCCTGAAGGGCCTGCGCCGACTACTATGACCTTGCCATGCGCATGTCAGTGGTGATTCTCCAGCATGGTTCGTGTTATTTGCAAACCTTCTTTATTTTCTTCTCGTTTGACATTTTCAATTTAAACCCCTTTGATTGTTTAATCGATTTGCACTACACAGCGAAAGAATGTTGTCTTAAGCTCCAAGATAATTTTTGTTGTACGTCCCACTCTAGGAATCTCAGATCTTTTGATACCCCAACTCCTCCCCGAGGCTCAGCTTTTGAGTTAGAGCTAGGGTTGGAGAGCTGTCGAGCTCCAATGCGGGGTCATGCCATGAAGTTCGAGGTGGGGTCGAGTTTGGCTCCCTAGCTCAAACAATCTCTGCTCGGCATCGATTGGAAGTACCCCATGCAAAAGTATGTGGGGTCCAGACACGTATCCCTACAGTATTCTCTTTTAGCCTATCTGAGCTTACGATGGGCAGTTTCTCACAGGATGTTGTTGATTTCTTCCTCTACCCTGTTTGTGTACAAGTTCAGGGGTTACTGCAAGCCAAGCGAGATGCGGCGAGGGATCTTCGGCGCCATGCTTCCGAGCCCGAGTTTGATGTCTATCTGAAGAGACCAAGTAGCAAAGTCACGATGGCACGATCCAAGTATAATTGTATGAGGCAAATTTCAATTCTCTTAAACTAAGTTTTCGCTCCTCACTGCCTACGAATGAAAACAAACAGACGGACATGTGCTCGTCGCCTACTCAGCATGTGTCCTGACTCCCCACTTCTCCAGCAAGTTATGCCTGTGCCAGAAGCTCCTGTACTTCTTCCCAAAAACATACATGATCGGCATTCCAATCATGATCCCAAAGCCTGTCCCTCCAAAGACAAAGAAGACTTCCTTTGGTCCTGAGCGAGCAAGCCAGTCATTGATGAAATAGGTGAACCCGTACAGCAAAAAGTTCTTGACGAGCATGCCCATGATGAAGATTTCGTTGCTCATATCGCGGTACGCATCCAATGCATAAGCAGAAGTCGAGACCAGCTCAGCCATGACTCCAAATAGCACGATCCCATGAAGGGTCGCGGCAACATATGGACTGCCCGCATTTTGTGTGACATATCCGTAACCGAACAGTCCAGCGCCGCTCACGAGTCCCAGAATACCAATAAGGAGTCTGTATTCCGGCTCATAGACTCCCTTGTTTCGTCTTGTCATGAACATGATGAGTGGATCGGTGACGGCACCAAATAGCAACAGCGCAATCACACCACCAACAAAGGGCCCCAAGGACAAATATCCAATCCCGCTAGGAGTGAGCAGATATGGCGGTAGTCCAAAAATCTGAGCAATGACAAAAGCAATGGCCACGAAAAGACACACGAACCAGCCCTGCACGATAACAATGTACAGCACGGAGAGATTCGCACACACGGCAAATGGTGCAATGACAAGCTGGATGAAGTTCTCATCCGAGTACGTCCCATCAAACAGCTTCATATTCTGCAAGAACGTCTTCTTTGCAGGAATGGTCGTCTGTCTCGTCACCATATTCTCCAACTCCTGCGATCTCGGTCCCTTCTCCAACTCGGCCTCCTCATACCCCGTAGCCAACTCATCGATCTCATATTTCTTCGCACGGACATACGTCGTCTCGGGCACGAACAGAATCTGCAGAATCGTGTGGCCCGCAGAAATCGCCACGAAGATGTGGAAGAGGTATTTCCAGCCGAGGTTTGTGGTGATGGGGCCGGTGACCACGGACGCGAGATTCGAGATTGCGGCGAGCAGGAAGGATACGATGGACATGTAGATTCCGCGCTGGTGCACGAAGAACAAGTCGCCGACAACAACTAGCAGGAGGGACTCGTAGGTGCTGACGCTGATGCCTTGAATGATTCTCGCCGCGAGCAATTGGTTGTAGTCTTTTGATGTGGAGCCGATGATGTTGCCGACGACTGCGGAAATGGCGGACAGGACGAAGAGTCCGCGTTTCCCGAATTTTCGAGATAGAGCTGAGACGAAGGGCGCGGTACATCCTACCACGAGGATTTGATAGCCGGAGAGAAGTGTGACGTCGGTTATAGAGACGTTGAGATCGACCGAGATCACGATAATGGAGGCATTCAAGAGAGGACCGAAGGTTGAGCCGTACAAGATGGTTCCCAAACCGGTTATCAGCATGATGGACATCTTGCGGGCTGTAGACCACTGTTTGCGAGGTCAGTGAGAATTTTCTCTGCTCAGGGGTTTGGAGGGGCTTACATTGAGAGGATCATTCGGATCATCAGAAGGCTGAGGCGTGAGCACGACGTGGGAATTCTTCCCAGTGCCATGCTTGAGGTTTCCCGTCACATTCTCGGAGTGAGCTTGCTCTTCCTCGAGAATGACAGTCCCTGGCACGCGAGGGAGGTGGTTATCGTCGAGTACGAAACCGGTGCCCATTGTGAGTGGTCTTCTTCAAGTCGTGAAGCGTTGAGGTGTTGTGGAGAGAGGAGATGGTAATGCAATGACGAGAAATACAGACGGAAAAATTGGAGATGCAGATGCAGATTCTTACTGAATTTTCTTCCTGTTGATCTCGATCCCTTGATGTATCTTATATGTTACAGACAAATGTCCATCTCAAATTCATTCGTGGGGTAATTCCCTTCGGACCAGGACACGGCGCACATACTGGTAGCTGAAGCTGTACCTTATCCTGATGTCGCGTCGGGCATCGACTCTGCAGCTCTACAGAGTTGAATTTACCCCAACCATTGATCTAGCACGGCACTTGCCTTTCCCCTTGTTTTCTTTGAAAAGTTGGGGAAGCGAGGTCCTTGGCATGGGGAATGGGGAAAGTGTATTGGTGGAATGGAAGAGGCTGAATGCGGGGGTGAAGTGGTGCATTTGGGAGCCCCACATGCGTACTACGCCAAGCTAAAGTAGAAGGATGAGAGTGAAGATGAGTAATGTTTTATGTGAGCTAGGCAGTATAGCTTTGCATGAGATTATGCTGTCAGCTTATCTTTGTTCTGGAAGATGAGTTTTAATATGCGACTGTTTTGTGAATGGCTTCGTCGGGTGTGATAGATGAGAACTGTTATCTGTGTGCTCAGAGTGAAGCTACATATCCATTTTGGACTCATTAGCAAGGAGAAGTATGACTGATATGCTAACTTCAGCTGGATTATTTTTTCTCTAGAGGCATCAATGCTAGGATATATGGTTTTGTTCGTGCCAGATCACCACATGTTTGACGATCTCGATTTAAATCAGAATTTTAGAAGTGTGAGTTGAAAAGTGCTCTCTGTTCTATAAACAAGTATGGTGACTCATGTGCTGCTGACATTTCCAACCGAACACACTATGCATGCATCACTTCTTCTCGTCCAGCTTAATGTCCTTCGAAGCCTTAGCCCAGATACTCTCGATCATCTTCGCGTGCTTCTCTGAGCGAACAGTGATATCACACTCAAACGGCTGAGGGATACACATCCAACCAGGTACCATCGCATTTAACGGATCGACCTCCTTCCCATCCACCTTCTTCTTCGAGACGTTGAATCCCCACATAATCCTGCTGATATTCAGGAACAGAGATTTCTCGGCAATGTGCACGCCGGGACACACTCTGCGGCCGGCTCCGTACGAAACATGATCTCGTTCATATGGGTCGGCGGAGTTGATGTATGCTGCTGCCGGCAAATCGTAGCCGAGGAAACGTTCAGGTTTGTACTCGTAAGGCGACTCCCACCTCTCAGAATCGTAGTTGATTGCCCTGATTAGGTCAGATTGAGACTTCTAGAAAGTATGAGGAAGTCTACCTACCACCAATTGAGAATTACAACAGAGTTCTTCGGGATGAACATGCCTTCGTACCAGTCGTCCTCTGTCGTAGCATGGTGTATGCCCACCTTGTTCGGGGGTCTCATCCTCAACAACTCCTTGATACAAGCCCGAATATACGGCAAATTTTGCTCATCCTCCCAGCTCGGATAGCGATCTCCGCCAACAACACGATCCAGCTCCTCCTGAGCCTTAGTCACCACCTCTGGGTTCTCCGTCGCAAACAGCAAGAACGTGTTCAAGAACGCGGAAGTCGTTTCCGATCCAGCTTCCACCAACCCACCGCACTGATACGCAGCCTGCAAAGTATCCAACCCCAATTTCTCTGGATCACTCTCATAAAAATCCTTACAGAAACACTGCGCGGCTTTGCCGTCTTCAATCTCTTTCTTCAGATCACTCCACAGGCCAAGATAAATCGGTGAATCGTGCTCAAAACATTTCCTTCCGAAGTCTCTCCAATTACCAAAGAAGATTTGCGGCAAATTCTGGACAGATGGAAAGCTATCGACCATCCACATGCCCGGACTGGAGAAGTTCTGCAGGTTGTTGACCACAGCATAGATTTTCCTCGCGAGAGGGCTATCCCAGCTTGCGATTCGATGGCCGTACGTAATTGAGATGATGACACTAGCCGAGTACCGTCTGTTGTGGTCGTAGAAATGTACAGGGTCATGTAAGAGGTCATACAACAATTGTTTAGACTCGAGGTCTTGGACTGGCTGGTAGTTTGTTGACATGGTGATATTCAGAAGCGAGTGCGCAATCTTCCTCACAACGCGATACCGCGGCCCATACGCCATGAACAGCTGTCTGCGTCCGCCGGAAGCAACATCCTGCGCGAGAGGCGCGGGAGGTCGAGAGGAATAAATGGCGGATTTCTTGTCCATGAGATCTTTCACTGCCTTCGGCGAGGAGAGCCATATCCAATCTGAGCCTCCTATTTTCGTGTAGAAGACGTGCCCGTATTTCTTTGTCCAGTCTACGGCTTTGCGGGGAACGCTCTCGTTGTCGATTAGATCGAGGATGTTACCGACGAAAGGGAGGCCGCTGGGGCCTGGAGGGAGTTTTTTCCGTCGTGAGTCGGTTAGGATTGTTGGTGTTGTCCAGAGGTAGAAGAATATGAGAAGGGACAATGGGAGGACGATGAGGATTCCGACCAGCCATTGCCAAACTGGCAACTGTGGCAGCTTCAGCAGACTTAGAATACGGGACGACATCGTGCCGGTGCTGAGAGTCACTCGTAACTTGTTTATAGTTTGATCTTGTGATATATTGAGGGCATTCGTAGAAATGTTAATTTCGACCTCCTTGACCCCTCACTCAGCTCCAGCGGGGTAATTGGGGTTGGGGTAGCAAGCAAGATACGGTAGCGCCTTAGCACTCATGGACTCACTGTGAACCTGCCTGCGTGCCCCAATCAGGGGATCTGGGGTAAATAGTGCGGGGAGCCCCACACGAAGCTTACCAGCAACACATGGAAAGCAAGCATCGAATCGTGAAGGGCACATTAGCAAATGATAGGCAGTCTTCATGCATCGGAAGGTCGCCACCGAATGGCTGCGTCGTTTTCGTACATGCCTTATGCGACTTGGATGCTTAATAGTGCGGACATCTGTACGCGGCAAGAGAATCTCTTGCCCCACTCACCACTGGGATTCGTCTTGGGGAGGTCATCTTGATAGCATTCGGGGAAGAGAAATTTCATTTAGAAATAGGCGCACGGCTGGAAATACGGACAACAACGCCTTCTATTGATAAGTCATCACATGATCTTCAGCATCTATTTACACTTCCCCATCTTGACCCCAAATTACAAGTGAGAGGAATCAAGATGGCACTTTTTGAAAGCTTCAGTCTCTTGCCGACAATAGTCATTGGCATTCTGGTCATCGGAGTTCTGCAGAAGATAATCGCAAGTCATGTTGCTAGCAAAAAGTACAAGCTTCCACCAAGGATTCCAGGAAGCCCGATCGTGGGAAACACTTTTCAATTACCACCGAACCAGCAAGGGCTATGGGGAAAAGAGCAAGCTGAGAAATATGGCGAAATGTAAGTTTCAGATCCATTCACTGGAAATGTAATAAGTGAAGTACTGAAAACCCTGAAGGTTTACTTGCAAGATAGGTGTCAACACCTGGGTCTTCCTGAATTCAAGTCGAGTTATCAACGATCTGATGGAGAAGCGGTCAGCGATTTACTCTTCAAGAGCGAATCTCCCCATGACATCCAATCTCATGTCAGGTGGGAATCGAGTCCTTTTGATGCCGTATAGTGATAGATGGCGCACACTCCGCAAAGTGATGCACTCCATCCTCAACAAGACCAACACCCAAACCTTCGCTCCTTTCCAAGACCTGGAGTCCAAACACCTCATCTATGATTACCTTCACAACACCGACAAGTGGTATGAAGGTAACCAGCGCTTCGCCAATTCAGTCATCATGAGTGTTGTTTTCGGAAAGAGAATGGAGTCGTCGGATCCGAAAATCAAGGAGCTACTCGACACGTCGAACGAGATCATCATGGCGATGCAACCAGGAGCCAGCATCGCTGATGTATTACCCGTGCTGGAAAATCTGCCAAAACCACTCCAATGGTGGCGCCCTCGAGGGGAAAGAGCTTACCAGAAATGTCTGAAGTGGGTCCCCCAAGATCTCACTGAAATGTCCAGATTAACGATCAGCAGGGTCTATCGACGAGAAGTCGCAGAATTGAAGCAGAAGATAGAGTCTGGGAGAGCGAAAGACTGTTTTGCTGTCCAGTTCCTAGCCAATCCGGAAACAGAAAAGTTTGGAGAGGCGCAAACGCTGTTCGCGCTTGGCTCACTCCTGGAAGCTGGGAGTGATACTTCGCGAATGGCGCTGAGCATTCTGATCTCAGCAGCAGTGACTGACAAGCGTTGGGTCAAGACAGCGCGAGAAGCTCTCGATAGAGTCTGTGGATCAAATGCTGAACGATTGCCTGAGTTTAGCGACAGACCGAATCTGCGGTATATCACTGCGGTTGTGAAGGAGGGGTTTCGATGGCGACCGTTCGCTGAGATTGGTGTTCCGCATATGTTGATACAGGATGATGAGTATGAGGGGTACAAATTCCCTGCCGGTACGCTATTCACATGGAATAACATGGCGGTATCTTTGAATCCGGATGAGTATGAAGACCCCCATAGGTTCTGGCCTGAGAGGTTCCTGAATGCCGATCTGGATAATGTGTTGAAAGGACATTGGGGCTTTGGACCAGGTGAGCTTCATATCATTGATCGATGCTGAGAATTATGTATGGCTGATATGGCTCATAGGTCGGAGAGTTTGTTCTGGATACAATGTTGGCCAATCAAATGTATGGATAGCTTTTGCTCGGCTTCTCTACTGTTTTGATTTTGAACAGATAGAGGTAAGAATGTTACATCTGATTTTCAATGATGAATCTAATCCTTGACTTAGGGTCAGCCAGTCGACACTCTCCATACCAATTGGCTGGAGCATCGCTTCGCTCCGTTTCCGGTGTCGATAAAGCCTCGCAGCGCACAGCACGCGGCTTTGGTAGAGCGAGAAGGAAGCATCGCTGTAGCTACTAAGTACTAAGCTTATGTTAGATTTTCACATACTTGTTACTCTTATCAATACGCTCAATGTCTTTTGGTTTGTTCATGTGTTAGAATTTTGATCCACCACGCTTGGTTACCTGTGCGAATAGCCACATAACACTTGAGCGATAAGGCAATGCCGTACAAGTACCATTTTTTTTTTCTCTCTCGAGAATGAAATATTTTGGAATTTATTGTCTGATTTCGTGTGTTAATCTAGACCTGACTTACTGGATATGAACTTTGGGACCGATATTAGTAGGCGCTCACGTTTTCTTCAAGCGACGTTGGCAGACCAAGATATTAAATTTTTGAGACTTGACCTCCTCACCTAGAAAATGGCACACGAAAATGAAATGGCAACAGCAGCAGTAGAAAATCCGAAGGTTGCGACAAAGGAAGACTTTACAAACACGATGCAGCCTTCACACCTTGCAAGTGTTGACTCCGAAATGCCAGCACTTAAAATCACCTCAGGTATGGAGACCACCGACACTACAGAATCGTTGGCAGAAAAGAATCCAGTTTCTATTACAGATATAACCTTCAAGAAAGCATCCCTTTGTGGCCTTCCAAATGAGCTGCTTGGTATCATCGAAACGTATATAACTACGATTGATGCATGCTGCCTCTCCCCCTGCAACAAAAGGTTTATGAAGGCCTTCGGCCACTGATATGAAGAGTGTACATTCAGACCCTCATTGAGATATGAGCATGGCAAGTTGGTCTTCATCCTCGATGCAGAAAGTCCAACGCACCTCCATTGCGAGGATTGCCACCTTTTGCACAGGGCAGAAATGGCGCCTCGTCCAGGCTTGACAGACCTGACTACCTATCAATGGCGTTCGAAAGTCAGACCGGTGTGCATTCGGGCCAGCGATGATCGTGCTGCCCGACATGCGACTTCTAATCAGCACTACTACGGCCATCGCTTTGACGGGTACTTGGACAGGCCATGCCTGCGATCGGGCTACGAAATCAATTGGGCCCATCTGCAATCGGCTAGGAAGCGCCATCGGTTTGGGGATCAGTATGGAATACCTCTCGATGCATTCACGTACACGAAGATTGAAAAGTCGATACGGCTTCCTGATGACGGGGGCCAAACCCTCGCTTCTTTGAAGTCGTACGACGCGCGCATCGTAGTCGGAGAGCTGGTTCTTCGGACTCAGCGAGTCGCACGCATAGAAATAGCCGGATCTCAGTTTGGAGAGACGCTACGTGCGTTGGGACAGGGTTCTTGGCAGTCAGTGAGAAAAAAACTCTTTGAGGAAGTCGCTCATATCATATCCCCAACGTCTTGGCCACATATTAACCCTCGTTGGCACAAACATGCTGCTGGAACCAGCAGAGATAGATGTCCAATAGACGAATGCTCAGTCATTTGGCGATGCATAGAATGTTTCGTGGAGTACCAGATCGAGGCCGAGATATTCAACTGGGGAAGATCGGTAATATCTCGATTGACGAAATGGCAACGCTTAGGGGATGGGACACGATCAACTTTACGGAAGTGGGAAGAATTCAGAGACCATCGCCACCTATCGACAAGAATGGGAATTTCCGGCACTCCGGGACTGCATGTATCTTATGAAAGTCAACCAGGAATCAATCTGACAAGCTTGACAGAACAAAATCAGAAAGCACTCCTGTCGAGAAAGAACAGCCTGGCCTGGAGATCCAAAATATGGGAGCGCCTTCTTCTAGCAAGATCAGAGCACGAGAAGCTGAAAAACTTGAGAAACAGTAATTGCGCCTGCTGGCAGCGCTGTATGTCTACGGGGAGGTTCATTCACGTAAATGAACCTTGTCGGGACTGCTTGAGGGTTCGAGACTCAATGATAAATTACCCAATTAGGACTGGCTATGACATGCCTCAGCGAGCTCCCACAGCTCGAGAAAACCTTCTCTTAGAACATTACTATGCAATAATCGTGTGGCACAGGGGCCGGAGTGGCACAGATAGTGACACTTCTAGTCTCGAGGAGCCCCTTCATTCCTACCGCATCTCCCCTTATCGTGTCATTGACAACTCTACAACTCCACTTATGGCTCGGCTGTAGGAGAAAGCGTACATATGGATGATCAATGCTCGAATGTAGCACGATCGCCGAAGAGCGGTGACCAGCTTGAAGTCCTGTCAGTCACGCTCAGCCACATCTCGCCATTTGATCACAAGGCTGAATTCTGATTCTTCCCAAAGTTTACAGATTCCACGATCTCATACTCGAAATCTCAGACCAGCTATCGAACTTCTACATCCAAAGCATCTTTACCAAATCAGCAGGCGACGAGCTTTGTTTCCGACACGCCGCGTGAGACATAAGAAGCACAGTGGAAGGAAGATGATACGGCGGGTCTTTGACGACAATCGGAATGGAAATATTATGTGACCAGAAACGTTAATTAAGAAAATCAGCCCAGATACAAAGATGGAATGAGATAATAAGCCAGCAGAAAGGAAGATTCCTTTTGACCTATGTTCCCCTCCCTCGATCAACGTATATGCTCGTTCATGATTCTACTGAGGACCGTGTGAGTAGCAAATAGAAGGCTTTTCTCATTCGCGATTTCATACAACAACAAAGCTTACTCCAAATGCTATAGTTATGAAAGAATAAGGGCAAAAGGCTGCCGTCCGAGATCGAGGGGGCGCATTGGCTGAACTGATTCACACCGCTACTCAACAGCACCGTAGACAAAAAACGTAAATTTAGAATTGCATGCTTGAGTAAGATTCCTCAACAAGGTGCAGTTTCTAATAATGAAAGGACGAGTCTAGCAGCCTCCAATTGTCAGAACAGCGAAATTCCATTCTCACAACTGCGCCACGATCATAAGCGAGGGTTGTTGTCAATATGATGATACGAAAGACTCCAGCCGCTTCGATTCAGATAATAATAGCCAGATGAATTAAGCTTGTAATAGTATCTTTCTGTTGTGACCCTAGCTCAATATCAATACATCTCATGCTCCACGTACACTTTTTGTTTTCCTTCGATCTTCAACTTCACGCTCCATTCCAGTCGTTCTTCCTATCCAAACACACTCGCACCAAACAGCTCCATCCCGGCAGTAGAGACACAACACCCTCTTCTCTGACCATAGATCCATCGCACTTCAAAAAGATGTTCTCCATCCCCTTTCTCCCTCTCTTAATGTCTCTGCTCATCATACCTCCGCCCCCAATTTCAGCAACAATCTGCAATCTCGCATTCTTCGGCGTCTGGCTAGGTGCAGCAAACAATTCTTCAATCCTACGAGTCCGTACCATCCCACATCTCTCCTCCCTTCGCCCTCGGCCCTCCCCCTCTCCAATACTATACCATCCCAAAGACTAAGTCCACTTCACCCAGTTCGAAAACACGCTCATAATCCCCTCAACCCCCACCAGACCCCACCATAGAAGACAACTTCCAATCTTTCTGGCCTGGTCTACAGCCCGCAAAAAACGACGGCGTTTTCCAGAACGTGGTTACGAATCAAGGTGGTGGGGTGGGTGAGTGGCTTTTGTCGCCGTTTTCGTGCTGTAGGTATATTACGTGTTCCCCCTCTTCGTTGTACAGGACTTTTTGGAGTTCATTTCCATTTGGATGTGAGGTCTGAATGCTTGGCTGATAGTGAGATTGAGGAGCTAGTCCGGCAAAAGCACTTACGCCGCAGATGAGAGGTGAGTATTACAATACCCTGTTCTAATTTTCTCATGATGAAGGTGCCGAGAAGGCGAAGATGTAGACAGACGGAGAGGAATTGACTGATAAACACAACAGTGCACCCCAGCGATTCACTAACCAACATCTTCGCCCTCGACGTTCCAACTGGGAAATGGTACGACAACTACCTCATTACCCAAACCGTGCTGGCACGGGGAGGGAAGATGGGGCGGCGCCGTATGGTGGTGGATTCACGTATGATACTAGGGATGATGGTGAGTTGTTTTCCTTTGAACTTCCATCCATCAGAATTTCGCTAGAATAGGCCTTCCTGGACGTGGACACGGAATCGGGTTTGACTACCGACTCGAGGGCTTGACGGCTCACGATGGCTGATAAATTGACCCGGCTCACAACAACTCATAAACACAACCCCTTCAACAACACACTACTGACCATCGAGTTACAACCACGAGGAAAGTGGGATTTCGGGGCTGTGGAGTGGCGGAATATCTTGGTTGAAGCAAATACCACTGAGACTCAACAGTACGAAGAATAAGTCCCATACCCCCCTCGGTCCTAGTTCTGTTCGAGTTGCAACAGATGGAAGGAGATAAGCAGAGAGGGTAGTGCTGATTTGATGATCAAGTGGTCCAATTCTGGCGGGAGGGAAGGATTTCAAGAGGCCGGTTTCTGGGCCGACGTGGAATAGGGTGGGGATGACGACAACTTGTCATATTGCGCGGATGATATTTGAGGGGGCGGATGAGAGGAAATGAGGGGCGGGGTGAGCGGTGATGATTGATTGTTAGGGTTAAATTGAGAGAGGGTGGTGAGTGCGGCGCTGGTGGAAGGTTGTTGACATCGCTCACTCCGGGGACGTCTCGATGGGGTGGGGGATTTGAATTAAAGGCGTGCATGAGGATGGAGAAATGGAAATTCAAGAGGAGATTTGACGTAATCCTTCATACACAGATGACGGGCAGAGGCAGAGGCAGAGGCAGATCAGAACGCGTATTTCAATATTTGAATTATACCCGCCCCGTCCCTGTTGTTTCCCATCCACAAGCCAACTTGAAGGTCCATCAAAACTCTCACCCACGCCGTCGCTTCCCGATACCAGAACGACCTCCATTCGTATATTTCCACCAACAACTTAAATCCCAACCCTCTATACTAATCATGAGTACCGCATGAGGAGTCGGCCACGCCACATGGCATCGACTTGACCTGCAGCTGACAAGGCAATTCGTGAACAGATCGTTAGGACTATCTTAAGCTAGGTCCGTGAACATGCAGGTACAATTCTACGTGAATGATGAAGCTGGTCACGGTCGGGACTGTACGTTGATAAAAGATCGGTGGAGAGTGAATTAATTCCGTTCACCAACCACCGAACCGATTTGGGGATTACGCGCGGTGAGTATAAATACTTCGGTCCCAGAGGTAATTCTCCTGCGACATGAGGGACACGGTCATCAAGAAGGGCAACGCCATAGGTAGTTGCTGCTGGGGGGTCGAGGGAGGAATTCTCTCCCTTCTTTAGACCAATTTCTGAGGGAGACGCCTGGAGGTAGATTTGGAGAAGGTGATTAAAAATCACGAAAGAAGAGAGTAAGAACAGCAAGAGTTCAGCCGTTGAAATTAATGACATGACGATAGAAGATCAGATGACAGCAGCAAACGGTCTTCCTCCCTATCACACCGTGCTTGATCAAGACCAGAACCTGGGCTTGAGATACGATCTCCGGTATCATCTCCGCACGCACACAGAAAAACATAGACGGCACCCTTGGTCATTGAGTGAGTGCTCTTATCCTGCCCTGTACTACACAGTGCACAAGCATAGATCATCAATCATGGTGGTGTAAACGCTGTTCTCCAGATCTCTCTCTCTGCATAGAAGTGGATATTTCTACACCCGACAATCCAAGCATCTAATCTAGGGCGAGTCTTGAACAGAGGAACAAGAGGAACGGAATTGATTAGAAGAAGTGAATACGATATTGACTTCCACACATAGAAGACGATGTGTATATAATCCGGCTTCTAGTATAGACTCAAAATCAAAGAATTGAGAACTGGTGGTCAGCAGCAACACGTGGAGAGCAACCGACCTGCCTTTCGATGTTCTGTCGCTGCTTGATGCGAGGAGGCTGTGTAGGAGTGAAACATCGCGGATGCTGAGGAAGCTACCTGTCTGAAAAAGACTATCGGCATTAATCTTTTGTCTTCAGATGAGAATTTGGAAAGCATTGTTGTGGTTGACAACATGAAAACGTATTGACAACGGTAAGACAACGCTGTGACGAGACTTAGCGACAGCGAGCACGACAACTTGCGCCAAGAGACGAAACAGGCTTGCTATCAGATAATAAACCATTTCACACCGCTAGATGCATGCCTTTGAAAGTAGAAATCTGTAAATCCACGTCGTAGTCGCCTAAAGAAAAGTAAGAATGAGCCGAGGGAACCCCTCTTCAGGCATTCATTCATTATGGAGCCAACCCCACCACCCCACCAAGCAGAAGGAAAATCCAAGACAAGCATAACCGCCGAGAATGTGAAATTTTCAAGAGAAGAATTCTGCAAAAAGTCAATTCCAATCAAATCCACTTTTAGAAACTCAATTGGATCTCTAGCATACCTTTTCATCAACTTCAACTCGCTCACCTCTCAAGCTTACCCCACAGGCCAAGAGCTGTCACGTTTCGCCTCTCCTCCTAAGCGCCAAAGTTCCCAAGCCACGCCTTGTATCTGTTACTTAGCATCACAAACAAAGCGAACTTTGCGTCACTCCAAGACCCCTAAACCCCTAAGTCCGCACCCAAGGACGATCACCAACGAACTGCCGTTCGTTCACTAGTCACAGCGCAAGTGGTGCATGGGCGATGAAACGATGACAGCATATCCATGCTTACGGAGGCATGACCGCGATATCATCTGACACTCATTGCATTCCATTCGCTGCTCAGCAGGAGCGATTTGTTGATGCGATTTTGATGGATGTCGAATGGTGAGGGAGGAAAAGCCACGGATTTAGAGAATGCGGGGAACCTGGTCTGGGGAGGGATGACATGCCACTTACTATTGATGGGTGGCTTGATGGCTTGATGGCTTGATTGGGATGGCGATGTCATGGCGATGGCTTGATTTTCCGGGATCGTGATCGCGATTGTTGTGGTGATCGTAAGGCTGTTTTGCTTTCGATTTGTGCTATTCGTAGTTTGCTGAGGCTCGAAAGGCTCGAGTGCTGGATTTAGTGTGGTGTCGATGAGGCGTTGACGGAGGTAAAGAGGCGTTGATCCTGACGTATGCGGCCAGCCGTGTGGCTTTTGGTGGATGGGGGGAAGGAGGTTGCCAAGACCGAGGTCTGTTTGACAGCTGTGGATGAGAGATCGCGACTCGAGCTCCGCCGCCTGTATGGTAAGAGTCGAAATGTAGAGATGTGTTGGTAAGTGAAGTAGAGAAACGATATATGAAAATGGAAAATAAGAGGTGTAAAAGGAAAAAGGGTAACTAAATATATCCAAAATAGATTCATGATATCGACAATCCACATCCACCCATTAGATATTCATCCCCTATATGTCCAATCCAACTATTTTGTGAAATCGAGATTCAAATCCAATTCCAAGGTATCAATCAAAAATCCCCGCTCATCAGTCCATTCCATCCATGCGAACATTCTCCGTGAAATGCGCAGCCTGCTAACCTGGTATAAAATCGTATCGAGCCCATCCCCATCTCTTTCATTTCCCTGATTTCCGTTCCCCAAATGCCAAAATATGCGCGATCGTTTTTGTGACGAAGAGATCAGTTAGACGGTCTCGCGCTCGGTCTTGGCTCTGCGCTCGCGTCCCTTCTCAGACCATGGGAAGTGTGCGACGGGGATGACGAAGAAAGAGTTGCTGGAAAATAAGCATCAGTAAATTGTGCAATTGCAACATAACATGAGAGCCTCGAGGGCGAAAACATACCTGTCATCCGCAATACCAGCCAGAGCATTATACCACGCCAAAAATGCTGCGAAAAGACCAAAATATCCACCAGCCTTGATCAGCCCGGTGTTGTTCTTGCCCTCCGAGTCAGAGTACAAGTGTCCAAGGAACAAGAACAAGAAAGCCAAGTCCAGAGTGAAGAACAGCATGAAAAATGCGACGGTCGAGCGGAGCGTGCAGATCAGGAGGATGGTGGTGAAGATGAACCAACCAGCGAGGAAATATCCAAAAGCGTTGTTGAAAGCATTGACACCGTTGCCAGTGGGATCACCTGCTGCATCTGTAACCGCGTAGGCATCGACAATTTCGAATCCACCTGGTGTGAGGACGATTGCAAGAGAGAGCCAGAATCCACCGTAGGAGGAGAGAGCGGTGGCGCCAAAGGTGTTACCTACTGCCATTTCCCTGGGAGAGCGAAATTAGTTGCTGCTGCCGCGCAAATCCAGTAGGAATGGAAATACATACCACATTCCAGCGAGCAATTGCACAAGTCCTCCATAGCCGAAAGCGAGCGAAACAACGATATTGGGCTCGTGAACACCTCGAACACCAATGTTGATCAAAGACAGGACGAATGTGGTCAGGGCGAAAGCACTCAATCCCAAAGGTGCGGGGTTGGCAAACTTGCGCTCTGTGGTGGGCTTGTAGAGACCAGGTTGGAACTCTCCCCCGAAAGCTGGGAAACGAGCACTCTCGCCAGTGTTCATGTGCGCGAGAGGGTTTCCTCCATAGTCGTATCGACGATGAGCATTGGGAACGTTTGCTCCATTAGTACCGTTGACTGGAGCGTGGTCGAGAGTTGCGGAATTGCCATTCTCGTTGTGGTACTCCTTGTTGAGGGCTGGGTCTGCTACTGGTGCGGTGGTTGCCATTGTGAAGTTTGTTGTCTTTTGCCTCTATACTATTCCTATAGTCCTGCTATGAAGGTATGCCCAGGGTTGTCGAAGGCAGAGAGTGTATAATAAGAGAGACTCAAAAGATGGAGAGACGCTGGTCAGACGGCGGGGGAGAGGGGATATATAGCACTTACTGGCTCCGGATGATGGGGTAGAGTAGCTTTCATGCAGTCTGGGGTGAGGTCAATTGAGCCAGGATAAGGTAAGGTACTGAAGTAATGACTGCTCTGGGAGGAGTCTAGCGCGTCGTGAAGTCCAATAGGGAAAATGATATGCACTTCTGCTCCACTGACACGGCAAAACAATGGTCAGCATCTTCCAAAGCACGACCGGATAACTTCAGACCAACAGCCGATGCTGGAGCAGAATGAAGATCCTTCCATGAGTCCGTTGGCCACTCAAATTCCAGCCAGGGGTATGGAGCATATTATTTGCACGCATGTCGATTGCACCTGGCCTAGCCGTGGTAAGTCGACCATCCACTATCCAGCAGGGGCCTCGCTCGGTCAAAATTGTATGGGGCATGGGGTAAAGCGAGAGACAGTGGCAAGCTGAGATGATTTCAATTTCCGCGTGCGGCCCTCCCATCTGTCCTGCCGAACGGCTGTTGTTCTGGCGATTGGGCTTTTTAGAAATCAGACGATGTTGAAAGATTTCCAGTGCTCCTCGGGACGTCGGTACACAAAAAGGTTGAGGCGTAAAAGGCCAAGTGATTTTATCCCCGGGACTTGCGTGCCAAGCAGCACTGACATCAATAATCCATGGCGGGCGTAGAGAAGAGTTCTCAACGTCTCTGGGCGAAAAATCATCACGACTGTCACATACTGTAAGTGCATGTACACGGTCAGATTTCCTGATTGAGCACGACGAGGCATATCCTTACCCATAATCAGCGAATGCGAGGATGGCTGGCTGTGCCTGGCCATCTGGATTAATTGCTGAGGGGAACTGGACGGGACCCATCCCAGATTCCTCGAGACTCGAAAGAACCAGGAGCGTAAACGAGGTGTGGAGAGTTGTTCATCTCATTGGAGAGGATCGGGGCTCCGGGGTCTTTGTGGATGTTGTTCCAAAGTTCCATGCGGACACGAACCTCCCTTCCATGATGAGGAGAGGAGGTGGTTAGAAATCAAGGCGCTAAGCTGCAACAGGTACTGATTTGACTCGGATAATCATACTTCCTTGCCGGCCAACCAATGAACAGAGGTCGGCATTAAATAAAGTAGAGACCGACTGCTCTTTAGTTTTGCACCAGCCCAACACCAGCGGGCCTCCCTTCGGCTGCTGCATCTCATCTTGGGCTTACGGAATTCTACACAATCTAGGCAGCTGATGAGCTAAAAACCATCTATTCGGCGATGATTTGAGATGGGAATCGACGGGCCGAAACATCCTTCTCTGCAGATGTCCTGGAGCTCGAGCTCGAGCTCTGTCAGCATCCTGGGCGTCCTTCGATTGGTCAATATAACCATCTTTTACTTTATTTCTACAAAGAATCATCGTCACGATATTCTCTTCCAAATCAGTCATCTTCAGCTCATACAAGCTCGTATTAAACATCTCCAATTATCAGATTTTCCAGGTGAAGTCATCCTCCCTCTTGGCTACAAAACGCCCCAATGCTTAGCCATCGTCACCCACGGCGGATAAACTCCCCTGCTCATCGAATCCCAGTCCCAAACCGCAGGTGGCTCAAGTCTGGCGACGCCTCTCCCACCATCATCCTGGCCGACACCCAATAGGATACCTCTGAGTTGAAGCATGCTTAAAGCATTCTGAGACTGCGATGTGCGACAGAATTGGACAATGGTAAGAGAGAGCGAGGTCGAAATGAAATAGAAAAGGAGGCGTGTATTGGATAAATTGTTTGCGCTTTCGAGAGGAAACGCTGGTGTTGCAGGGAGGTCTGTTGAGAATTCTATGACAGGCGTTTACAGGCCTCCGTACCGAAGCATGTTCACCATCGAGGTGCGTATCGCAGCATCAGGGCATCATTCGAGCGACAGCTTCCCCTCACGATGGCGAATCCTCTCCATAAAGTGAGCTCTCTCCTCCCCATACCATCATCATTTCTCTAGGCATCAGCACACACTCATCGCCTGACGAACTTCATCGCAAAACGATCCAGCACCAAGAAATCCCAGCATCATCGTCGATGCATCAGCCCACAACGTGGCCATCGGGCACACCCTCACCATGCCTGTACACGATCCCGTCTTGGGTGCAGCCAAATCGACAAGGCGTCTGCTTGGCACTTTACATCTTTGCCGTTCTTACCGAGGAGAAAGGAACGTCAACCGTCGTGTCGTGGCATTGAAATCGCAACGTGAAAATAAATATCAGGAAATAACATCACCACAAAAAGAAAGCAAATCGTTAGTGATATCGTGGAGTTATGGGGAAGACGCGGGGTCTGGGGATTGGATTCATGGGCGATTTCAATTGTTTGGCCTGAGATCGAAAGAATATGTCACGATCAGGAGATCGCACCCTTCGGCAGTCAAATAAGTCTGGGCGGCATCACAATATCAGTCAGATCGTATGTTTACTCGCAACACTTTCTTTGCTATCCACGACCTACACATCAGTTGCCTAACAAACATCCGGATTTCAGCTTGGGAGTTTTTTCACGCCTGGCAGGCTCCAACCGTCTGTAACAGAATAACAGAATGGGGTTTTCAAGTCCCGATGTCTCTAAAGAGGTTACGGAATCATCCATCCGCTGTCACTTCTACGGTTCACTTGCACCCAGGAACGCCTAAACTTCAATCCAGCAGGCCAGCAGCTGACCTAACCAAACCAGAAGAAGCCCGGAATTTTCGGGCTTCACTTCTTTCAAATTAACCAGTTCGGGCGCTGACGCCGCTGTATGGTACAGTACTGACCTAACATACAGCACAATAATAACTCTAAATCCAATAATCTTCACATTCCATCCTATCGCATCCATTCCCCAGGCCGACCGAGCCAGACGGACTCTCCAACCAGAATCCTAATCTGCCTCGTTGTCTTCCTAGCAGATTCTAT
Organism: Cadophora sp. MPI-SDFR-AT-0126; assembly: GCA_020747065.1. NCBI lineage: Eukaryota > Fungi > Ascomycota > Leotiomycetes > Helotiales > Ploettnerulaceae > Cadophora > Cadophora sp. MPI-SDFR-AT-0126. The sequence continues at coordinate 739,534 of JAGMVK010000022.1, read as the reverse complement.
ACTCCAATCATTATTAACATTGAAAACACACGGGGACTAGTATCGAATTGAAATTCAGTCTGGGCAAAGCTGCCATACTGCGCCACCAGCCGTCAAACCGCATGATTTGATTTCCAAACACACCAGATCATCCCCATCTCACCTTCTCCACAAAATTAGAAAAATGCCGGAGAAATGGAACACTTCGCTTACTTCCACGCTAATGAATTGCAATGTCTTTCGGCTGAATGGAAGACTAGAAGGAGATCCTCCCTGGGTAGGTAGCGGCTGATGATGAGGTCTGGGCCGAGCACGATGTGGGTAGATGTTGGGGACCGAACCCCGAACTCGGGAGGATTAATGCCACGAATACCCGGGGATGAGTCCAGTTGAGAATTTCTCTGTGGAGGTCTCTTGGAGACAAGATAGCTGCGCGAAGCTTGTGGGGAAGAAGATAGCTGGAGAAGGCAGATGTATGTCACGTGATAAAATGTGCTTTCTCAACTTCGACCACGCGTGATGCCAGGTTCTTGCTGCAGGTCCTTTGCTGCTACGTATGAATCGTGGCAAGTTCACTTGAAGGCATAATCATGATATCCCTCCCAAGAATCTCTTTCATTTGCTGATTTAACACGTTAAGCATAGCTCTACGCTCTCCGACCCCCTTGCAAACACTCACCTACCATGCTCAAATCCAGCTCCAAACCCCAAACCAATCAACACAATAAACACAATATACACTGTCCATGCCTCCTCCGCGCATGCATATTTAATTCTTCTACCTCCCCCTAGCTCACCATTCATATTCACCCACACACAAGCATCAAATCAAACCGCGCCTCAAAGCTTACTTACTCGACCCGGCTAAATACCCAGCTGCGCCAAGCCGATAGCCAACATATCAAGACTCGCAGGGAAAAACGCCAAAGGCTTGTATCTCCGCATTTCCCCTTGTCAATTTGGGGGAAAGCTTGCTTGTGTAGGGGTATTTATCCAGAAAGTTTTGTTGGTGGGTGTGGTGCATGGGTGTGATTGAAGGAAGGGGTCGTTGGATTGGAAACGAGATGATAGGGGAATTGGAATTGGGAAAGGGAGGGAGGGATTGAGGGACGCCGCCGGCTTGCAGGTAGAGTACCATTATTTTGTTAGAGCGAATCAGATAGATGAGGGTTTGGAGCTTGAGTAAAGATTTGATCAAGTCGGACGAAATTTTTTTAACCCAGAGAGGAAGCAGTTCATGGAGAGCGGAAATGGGCAGGATACCCTTGTTGAAACGTACCTATCGTGGCTATTAGAGGGGGAAAATATAGAAAGAAGTAATTGCGGGTGAATGGAAGGAAGTGAAACAGCCACTTTCCTTCTGGAACATCTGGAACAGAGAGAGAAGATGGAAATGAGGTTCTAGATCGAAAATCTGACCTGGGAATGCCTGGCTTCGCCCGAAACATAAGGCGTTGGTGGAGAGCTACGCAGTGCTGCGCATATCTGAGCACACCCAGGCTACCCTGAACCACTACCACTGACCTGTAATCAGTCTTCAACTCCAGTCTTTAAAATCACAGCCTCTCCTGATCAATCAATTAAGATCTCAACTCATTCCTCTAATTCCGATCCCAGAATTCCCGAAATTTTTCTCCACAGCTTCATAGCTTACCATGAGGCTGACACTAAACCCCAAGCACCAGAATCGCGAATCTAGTGGTCATTAGCCCTCAAACTAGACACTGTGGATTCTAAATTCCAAATCCCAAGTTCATTCCAAACCTCAGTGTCGGATATGGGAGTGTGGATTGCCCTAGTTTCCATTCCCCCGGTTCCCAATCCATATCGAGTTGGAATTAGCTGATCGCTTAAGTAGGTACTGGAAGTTGGAGAACTTCTGGTAGCAACTTGTACGTAATTCGAGTCTGTTTTGTGGAGTGTTTGAATCTCTACAGTTCGAATTGCCCCTTTCAATTTGGTGACGGCGAGAGTGGAGATAAATACAAATACGTTCAACGGAACAGAGAGTTATTAGTTGAGAACGGGACGGACCAAAGTTCGAGAATAAGGTCGTTCCCTGTGGTTTCCAAAGAGCAATCGCCGTGACATATGGGCTCCTGAGCGACAGATCGGTATTTCCAGCTCGATGTCACGAGAAATCGTAGCTGAGCAGCAGCCGGGAGGAGTGCAATGATGAACAATGTCTGTATCTCGGTGTTCTCTGCATGGTGGCTGTCATGCTGGATTTTGCTGTCTAGAAAAATATCTGGCCGTCATTGGTATTATTCATATTGCTTCTTGTTGTGTCTAGTATGCGAAGTTGAAATCTAGAAATACTTCAGGAAAAATTGTTTTCGTTACTTCCATGGATCTTCCACTTCAAGTATATACATTTGTGCCAGTACGAGGCAACAGTCCACTTCCATGGACGGTTTTGATCACACATATGAAGTTCTCTGGATAATTTGTCTCCTGAATGTTGGAGAAGATTATATAGCCCCTTGGTATGCAAGTAAATTGGAGGAAATTGAAGGTGATGTTCTGTTGGAATGATTCACTCACAAAGACAGTGCTATCTGAGTAAGTCATGACAGCTGAAGTCACCTACTTTATTAGATGCCAACCTTCAACGTCGGTTGGAGAACAGGTTCTCGTGGGAAGACTGTTATACGATCAGGAGGATGTGTCTGTCATTGCTCTATTTCAGATTCCCCTCAGCGGCAATAGTCAATTGAATATCCAAAGATCTTTTAGACCTCATTACTCCCTGTGATTATTAGATGAGCTGTACTCTCAACTCAGGCCTCATTAATCACGGCTCTTCTGACACTCGTGCATGCAAGTCTGCCGTGCAGATCTTCTGGCCTGAAACAGCTACTAGCGCCATATGGCACTTTAGAGTAACTCCCACTTCTTGTATCATATGATATCTGTACTTATCACTATCCGGTACAACGCAATCCGCATCTAGATATGTTAAATCGGGGCTTGGATGAAACTTTATGTTACACCATCCGATGCGGTCGTCGTGACGGTCGTTGAATCCGAAATAGACCAGAAAATGTACCGGATCCCTCCCACGGTTGGCATAGCAAAATACTAGTAGAAATTGAGTAACACTTGCATTTTCTGTAACGTTGGCACGAAAGAGACGTTCTCTTTCGTCCCATTGCTCACGAGGATGTGCAATAACAAGCTCCAGAGGGCAGCAGCCATTTCCCGTGGCAGGCATAGATCGGATCCAGAGAAGTGAGGATCCCGATATGTATTCAATGTGATTGCCCTTTAGTACGTATATGGTTTGCCTCTCCTTCTTGAGTGTATAGCTGGAGAAGAGTTCGCTCGGTCTAAGTCGAACGTAGGTGGGAGAAGCATTTTCACGACACTTCCCCAGAGCAATCGCAATTCGCTTGTTGCGTTCCATGTCGAAGTCGAGAAATCGACAGTTCAAAACAGCCAAAAACATAATATCATCTGGGCTACTGTTATCCATCTTCGTCAAGCGCGCACTTATCCGTACGCCACGGCTCGTGACCATAACCGGCTCCGAGAGCAAGCCTATCGAAGAACCAATATTAGCTGAGGTGGTAAAATCTGCTGGTGAATTTGCGAAGATTCCAGCAGACTCGTTGGCTGTGCTGCTCTTCCAAGCAAACAAGGAGTGGTCATCGTATTCCTTGACAATCTCTTCCTGAAGGCGGATGAATGCTTTGGACCCTTCTCCATAGAGCATAGGCATTGATAGGTCGAAGAGTCCGAGGAGACAATACGCCGTATCCTCAACCCTTGCCGTTTGCCGTTTAGCTGCCCATGACATTTTTCTTGCTACGCTTATAAATCTCAGAGATCCGCCTTGAAGAATAGTAATGTCAACTCCCGTGATATGATAGAGCTGATCGACGAGGTGAGACTTGGAGCCTATGAAGTTCCAGTTTCTGTCGTAGAACTCTAAATGTTGGGGGGCAATCATTTCCTGTAGGGTCCAGCCACGGGTGAACCACCGGCTAGACTCAAAAGTGACGGCTGGAAGGTCATAAAGGTAGCCATAACAAACAGATGAGTCGCGATACCACTTGAACATTGAATTTATGGCTTCGGACAGCTCCGCCGAGGAAGACTTGTCAATACAGACAGTGTCCACCCAGACGTAATCCAGGCCATCATGTAAGGCTTGGTCACAGGACTTCTCAATCTCGTACCACCCTTGCCTGGTTGTGTGATCGATGCTGGCATCTTCTATGGCGCTGAAAGTAACCTCCTCGTGCTCCCAAGTGTGTGACAGAATAGCGTACGGAGGAATAGCCCCGACGAAATCCTCGAGGATTTTGGTGCGGCTATTGAGGAGTCTCATTTGCGTTGACGAGTCGACAATTTGCTACGAGGCAGAGATTTGTGCAGCTGAATAATTCACTTGTACTGTTTCACATACAGGGAGGTTTCAAACAATAAGTCGTACAAAATAATAAGGAGATAAGAATGAGAAGGTCTGCCTATTGATCTTGGGTGGTGGTTGACTCTCAAGTCACATGCACGAGACAGCTGAAATTTTTTAATTGGTTAGGGGTTTACAAGGGTCCCCTATTGAGTATAATTAGCCATGTAAAGATGCTAAGTAAATCATACTAATATAGGAGTAACAATAGGCGTCGGTATAGATGGGGGGTGAGTACTCAATGGTAGGAACAGATTTAGGACCCCTAATTGGGAGAGGGGGCCTTTTCGGCCCCCTCATTAAAAGTTGACGATATCTAGTGAGATGTGTGAGCAGACCTAACTAGACATGAGCCGAAGCTGAGCCGGGCCTAAGCCAGCCTCTGCAACACCATAGTACGTCAACAAGGCCAACTGTTTCACGATATCCTGGGGAGAAGCGAAACTCCCCAGGAAGCCAAGTAAATACTTGTGCTTCAAGGTTTATGCTTCACTAGAACACTTACCGCATTATGGACGGTCGGCTTTGGTGGTGGGTTTAGATTGGAAAGGACGTTCTGAAGCAAGCAAGAGACGGGTTTAGGCACTAAGTTTGGCCACATCGATCGCAGACCTTGGACCGAGCGAGGGTCGTTGTCCGGCGTCACCGAAGGGACATGAAGAGTACTTTGGAACTGCAGTTTGTTAAAATACAGCGAGAAACTCCTCTCGAGATTGCGGACATTGGTATACCTTCGTTATCGGTGCTCTAGGGTAGTTGTCGATTCCATGGAGTGTGACGTGTGGCGGAGTTTCCGCTATGCTAAGATATAGTATCATAGCTGGTGCCAGGAAATGGATCATGTTCCTGAGATTTCAGTTGTGTGAAGTTCTTGATGTTGTAAGATGTCAGATATTGGCTTTGAGTATTGTAACCTTATGCCAAATATCCAAAGCAGAAACTGAATTTGGGGCCTGTTGTAGCCCGACGGAGAAGATGTACACTCTTCTACATATGTGAGAAGGGTGGCAAGAAAAGAAAGCTACAAGAATCTACTCAATAACGGTCTCCGATCATTCAGAACATTCATTTAATAACTGTCGCTCTAGCTGTGTTTCGACCGGCTTATTTGACAGTAGCATTTGATTCACGGCTTTCGTTCCCTTCTTCCACGAACACATCGTTCCTTACCATCAGCCTTATTGACATTGTACAGGGCTTCAACTCAGGCCTCGAATGTCTAGAGAAACATGGAGTCATCCAGACCAGGTTTGTCTCTCTCAAGCGGCCATATCTGGTCATCATGCTTGGGGCCTTCAATTTATTTCACCAAAGGCTGGAAGGAACAGGATTGTCAGCAAGAATTTACTTGGAAATCATCGTTACCGTCTCAGAAAGACCGCTCCCCACAAATACAATATAGTGACCTGACTCCATCAGGTTCTGAAGCAAAAAGTCCCCGAACACCGACCTCCGAAATTATCGCCAAGACCAAATGGCGGGGTAAAATTGACCCCGCCATGATTTAAGCGAGGTAAACACGATTCCATTAGCTCCCACCAAGTCTTTCCGACTTCCTAACGCCCGCCATGTTCGAGAACACACCACCATGACTTCAGAAATTCCTTGCTCACCAATGTCCTCCGAGCTACCAGCATCGTACAATCTGATTGCCCCAACGCCCCAGGCTCTAGATGTCGTTACCCTCACCGAAGAATGTGAAGGAAGCGAAATAGCAGGTTGTAATGTTTCTTTCCTGGTCCAGCATCACCACTGGAGTGGATCTCGTCCAGTTAAATTGTCCATTACCATTTGGTCTATCAAAGGTACATCAGGGGCATTCATTTACCACGGAATGCGACAAGACCTACACTGAAGTACACCAGTCCGTCACGGTCGTCTCTGCTTCCACAAGAATATTTTTCCACTTTACGACGCCGAAGTCCCATGAAGCTGGTTTCAGTGTTTGGACTGCTAAAAGTGCCTGCAAATTTTAGCTGAGTATCATGGTGGAGATCGACGGAGTGGTTATACCTGGACCATCGGCGGATGACCATTAGAGTCTGTTTTGCTATCAGTATTTCCCCCGTGTGCTCGACGAAAAGCACCTCTTTGCTGAAGGTCTGTTGACACTTACCATATGCTATGTCAAAGTCACCATTGATCATAATGCCTCCTCCGGATGGCTTGATTCCGCTGGCATTGCCACACGGACACGGTTGGACAACCCAATTGTCGAAGTACTCCGCGGTTTGTGGGTTCCGTGTATCAACATAAAGTCACTCGGTTGTCTTTTGGTTGTCCATTGGCATTTTCTTCAACTACATATTCTAGGAATGTTCGAATCTGCCGAGGAAGAGAAACGCTCACACTGAAAAAGCGAAGTTAAACTGTCATCCGGAAGTTCTATACAATGTTTTAGCATGCGATCCACTTCGTGCCGTGTTACCAGGCTCTGTCCTATACTCACGTCCTACTAGAATCGGTACTAGATCCTTGCTTGGTCTGAACAGAGCTGGTCAGCACACAGCACCAAACTTGACGACCATGACTTACTTGCAACACCATTCCGGAACAAAGTACCACTACCAGTGATCAGCATGGTAGCCTCAAAATCTCCTCGGAGAAGTGGTCATAGTAAGTTGACCCACAGTATTAACAGCCGTGTTGTTAGGACCCGTGTTCTGATTCATGAGAACATTTTGGAGGATGCCAGATGCACCCTTTGGTTGTATGCCAGCCCATACTGCTCGAAGAGCTCGACTCGATGAGTTGTTGGGAGAAAGAGTGGGGACAATCATGGTACTTTCGAACTGTCTCTTTGTCACAAGCAGCAAGGATGATGTAAGTGGATGAAATTCACGCGTGTGATGCGACCTGGAGCATCGATCCAGACGGCATTGAATGCCCCTTCGATGGAAACTGATGGTCATGATAGAGCAAAAGCGCATTGGAGGGTTGGGTTGGAGACAGAAACAAAAGCAGGAGGACTCCCCCGAGACTCATCGAATAAAGCTGTGGGCTACAAAACACGTAGTAGTTGGCAAATTGGAGATGATTGCTTCCAAATTGAAGGAGAATTTCGGGAGACAGTTCTTTTTATTGCGCATTTAGTGGCGAGTAGAAGTGGGCTATATATTGTCGGTATCATGTTGTGATCGTAAGCCCAGTCAAAAGAGCGCTTGACCGGAGCATCAACTGTGATCCCAACCTGTCTGATATCTAACCAAAGAGGACTCGAATCTAAATCTGCAATATCGCTTTGACTCACAAAAGCCCGAGCTGCAGCACTCACAATAAAGTTTCTGCGCGCGTCGCGGACAGCATAGAAATAATCTTGGGAAGGCAACATAATGAGAAGACTGGACTAGTACTGACCAAGTTTCACGTTACTCATATCTGGTCAGATACGAGAAGAGCAAAGTATGAGATGTAGAGCTTGGAATTGTGTTCATGATTAAACAGTCAAGAAAGTCGTTTTTTTCGTAGTTCAGAGCGACGTAAAGGGTGATGAAGAACAGATAAATCATGACGAGGCTCGTGGACTTGGTCATTGTCACAGAGAACTTGAGATCGGTACATAGAGAGTGTAGATTATTTCTCCTGGGCATTGGACTGCGGTGTTGTTGATTTAGGAAATAATCGTTTAGCCTGACTTCAGAAGCTTTGAGACGCACTCGCTTAGAGCACACGAAGGCTTGAAAGTGGTGAAGATACTTCCGCACGATCAGACATCTTTCAAGTCCCCGGGAATATTGAACGTCTGAAGCAGTGATATTAGCAAGCCTTGGAGCTGGCCGCCGTCTCAAACCGGGAGTCAGAATCTCTCGGGAGCTTGGCTTTGAAACGACCAAGGTCCCGTGAAACGATTGTTTGTTTACAAGTCAAGACTTCCTCATGACGAGACCAAGACTAACAACGACAAGAGCCTCGGCTGTGGTAGTTTGGTGAGCATGAGTATCACCATCAATTGTATCAATAATGCAGAGTAAGAACTACGATGTAATCAACCACGAATTTTGACTCTTTCACTCAATGCAATGCAATTGTGAGTTGCAGAGACAAACACTTATTGAACAAGACGTGGAGATGAGGCGTAACTACGCGGATATGCAACACAACGTAGAGTCAAATGCGTACTTCCGTAAAGTCTGCTCGCAAGATATAAATGCATGTCTTCGTGCTTGAAACTGCTTTACCAAACCGCACACCCAAAACTTCTTTTCAAACCTCCACACACTAGAGTCTTGTACCAAGAACAGTAAAAATGCTCCAAACAGATTTCCTCCAAGCTATTATCTGCTGGGAACTCCGAGACGTTGCATTTCCAGTGCCTGAGTCGAAGAAAGCGTCCTTGGAGATTCCCAAGCAGTCTGTGAAAGCCCCCGAAATGTACAAGTCACCACAAAGGCTGAACGACTTCGAACCTGTTGAACTGTCTTCATCGGAACTGAGGATTGAGAATCTTTTGGTCACGGATGAAAGTCTAGAGGATCCTGACGACTTCGCCGTGGAAGCTCAAGTCTTGTCTATGGCCAAAGATCTGGATGGTATCCGGTCTACGAACGACATACTTTCACATGGAGTCTATGTGTCCGCGGTGACCTCCGAAGAACAAGACGAATACCTCGTTGCCGACCAACAGATGCAGTTCGAGTTCCAGGAAACACCAGGAGAGCTTGATAGTATATTGTTGGCTCCGATCAAAAGCGGAATGGACCAATGGCCACTTCAATTCATGGTCTTCTTCAGAACCTATTTCTCTGGCAGAGCCGCCAAGCAGGGCCAAATCTCCGCGGTCAATCGAGTTGTGCGAGCTGTGCAGGCTGTCGTATTCTTGCCGAAACGCAATATCAAGAAAGCCCAATTGGTGAAAAAGAGACGGGACGAACAAGAAGAGAAGAAAAAGCAGAGGGATATTAAGAAGGACTATAAGGAGGCCGAAGGGAAATGGCTATGCGTGAGTCGATTGGTTTCGCTTGTGAACATGACAATGACTGACAGAGATAGCACGTGTGTGATGATGACCCGTTGAGAGATGCGTTTCCTGAGGACGATAGGATTCCCTTTTGCCCGCAGTGTGATCATCCACATAGAGATTGCGTGCCTTGCCATGACCTGCACAGGATCGTAAGATATTTCCATTTGAAGAGGGAAGAGAGAGAAAGAAATGAGAGAAATGCGAGGGCTGCGAACTAGGGAACTAGATCGGTGAGAGATTGCTGGTACTTGCTATGTAGCCTGATTTTTGCAATACACTTATCGTTGATTTGAAGCCGCAGTTGACTGTGCAATGATAGAAGGGCCGATAAATTGTACATCGAATGAAGAGAATATGCCGAGACGAAAGATTAGCGGTATGCACCAGGTTTCTTCTGCATTTTGCATCATTGGTGTTGTTGGTATTGGTGGCCTTCCAGATATCATGAAGAAGTGCTGCTACTGCTGTCTCTCTCTTCTTCTGCTTCTTCATCGCTTTTCCGGTCATCAACACTCGTCCCACCCTCATCAATATTATCATCCTCTGCACTCTCGCTAGCCTTTCTCTTCTTCTCCCTCTTCTTGTACTTGCCCCTCGGAGCACGAAAACCCTTCACTGTCTTCAAAAAGCCATCGATATGCACAGCCCCCTCCATCTCTTCGTCACTCGGCAAGATATAGTCCTCCACTTCTTCCTTCGGAATCTTGTGCCCCTTCTCAAGATGTCTCCTCACAGCAGCCATATCCCGGAAGCCCTGTACTGTCCGGGGACATGTCTGAATGGGACAGAAGACTGCTTGTTTAAATGGAATCGATGTCGTGCGGACACCATGTTTGATCTCCCGCGCAGAGTCAGTGTCTGAACCAGTCTCATCGTCAGAAGACGATAGCTCTAAAAGGTTCTCATCCAGATCAGGTATAAGCTCAGGCTCATAAGTGACCACCTTATCTTTTCCCTCCCTCTCTGCAAACGGGACCTCCATCAAATGTGTCATCACCATCCCCTCTCCAAACAACCCGGCACATCTCCTCGCCGCCCTTTCTATTACATCAGGCTCAAAACCTACTAGAGCTGCGACCCCAAGCACCTCACTCCAATCCCTCAACTCCAGCTTGTTCCGCCTTGATCGTTTCAACTCCTCAGACGTTGCTCGTTTGGCAGGTGCGCTTCTCGAGCGTTCGCGTCCTCTACGTGGAGAGGGCGATTTAGGCTCCTTGACCTCAGCTGGTGGCGCGAATGCTGGGAGCGGTTTCTTCTGTAGACGTGCAATGCGGACTAGGTACGCTTGTGGTGATTCTCCTTCGAGACGCTCATATACCTTTTTAGGGCGGCCGAGATGTGTGGTCTTTGCCCGCAGGAGATTTGCTTGATCGAGTTTCTGGGGCTTTGGGCCAATGTCTGCTTTGGAGCGAGTAGGAAGGTCGCCAAACTTCCGAGGACGGCCTACGGGTCGTTTTGAGGGTGAGGTTTCGCCTTGTTCGGAGAAGGTGGTGTCGACAACGGCCTCGTCGTCTGTGGTTCCAGCTTCGGAATGTGAGTATCGGTGGCAGGTCTTGCGTGCGTGGTGAAGGGCCATTAAGAGTTCATCGAGCTTGGAAAGGATGTGCTGGACCGAGGGGCGGAGGATGTCTCGCGATCGTTCATCGTCGGCTGAGACCACGGGCTTCAACTGGATATTGGGTTGAGAGGATTTGGATGCTGCTTTGATGATCGGTTCGTCATCATTCGACAGATAATGACTGTCGCTCGCCGAACTACCCATTTCTTCATCAAACTTAATCTTAGCTTTGCCTTTTGACTTCCCCTTTCCTTTGTCGGTGTAGATCTCTGCCTCTGCCTCCTCGCGACTTTCAAATCTCTTCCTCGCATACTTCAGTGTAATACCCATCAAAATATCTTCTAATTCTCGACTCGGTGCGCCATCATCTTCTGGCTTGAAAGTATACTCCTCGAACGGCTTCGGCGGACCAATCTGTTCGCCTGTCCGTGGCACATCCTCTGGAGGCAGTGGCCACGCTGTCCAGCCTTTCGGAGGCTTGAATGACTGATCTTCTTCTGGTACGCCTGGGAAATCGGTGAACGCTTTTCTACCCCTCTAACGGTCATCAGCACGGTGTAAAACTAGCAAAGCGGTATTGAATATACCTCTGGATCTTCAAGTTCCCGCGCGCGACGCTTCAAAGCATGTGCGTTGAACAAATGGATGCTCAGATCTCCATTCCGGATCGTGTCTAGACTTGCAGCCAAACCGCGCTCTGCCTCTGTAAGAGTCTGCCATGATGTCGGCGGACCTGTCCATCGATTGGGACGCGTCGTTTCGTGATAATCGTCTAAATCCGAGGAGCTTTGGTTGTCGGGGTCGGACATTGTTGGCCATATCTGTGGTGCTTGGTTTTGGATCAGTTTTGGCGAGGCTGAAGAGTTGGGATGTCTTGGGAGGGGCAAGGCTGAATTGAGACAGACCAATCATGTGCTCGTGAGGAGTGGTAGGTCATGTTCAACCACTGCAAGTCGCCCACCGATATTTAGCTGCATTTTTAGATAAGGTGTGGTACATAGTTTTAGTTGAGGCTCAAATTCGAATCGGAATTGGCTAGAGTGCTGGTGGTATTTAGTTTTGCGGCCGACAAGTAATAACTCGTTTCTATTGGCCCATCCAGACTGGTAAACATTGGGAACCGAGAAACTTCTCCCACCTGAGCCAAAGCCGTCTGCTATCTATGTACATAAGCTTTGAACTATGATGTTCCAGCCATATTATGCGCCATTACTCAGTCCCAAACCCTAAGTTACCGATACACTCCCACTCTGAACTCCCACCAAAAGCTAACCCTAACCCTCAATCTTCCAACTCATCACATATATCTTAAACCTCACAACCTGACTCGCGATGTCACCACAAGTACCGCCCCGACCAACAAACCCTCGTCGAATATCGAAGACCATGACAGACATCAACTCCCCCACAACCAACCAAGCCTTCAATCCTGGCCCTGATAGAAGCTTCCCCACTAGAGGTCATTTCCACCCCTGGAGGCCGCGCCCGCCGCATCAATCCCAAAGAACAGGCCAAATAGAATAATACTGCCTCCAAGGAGCCAGAGATCTCAGATGATCAGAGGAGGCAAATCGAACCCCCCTTCAACCAACGAATTCATGCCTCCACATAGTAATCAGAGGGTTTCTTTCATGGAATTCCTCATGATGACCCGTGCGGGTAGGTTTCCCCCTCCGCACACGATATTCAATGAGGAACAAGAGGAAGAGACCTCGGATGAGGATGATATGCCTCCGGTGGCCTCGCCATCTATAATCCCGGAACCGGCAGCAACTATGCCGCCTCAAGAGCAGGAAGAACGCTCCGATTCCGGCTTCGCTGAAGGTAGCCAACAGCACGCGCAAAATGGAATGAACATGCGAAACGTCATAATAGTAGATACTCAGATCGACGATGACAACCTCTCAACCATATATACCAACAACACCAACACCACCACCACTACCACCACCAATACCTATTCAGACTCCAGCAGCATCACAGACCCGGAACCTCCTCATCCCAGAAGCCTCAAATGTTTCCAAAACGTCCATCGCTTCATCAAAAGCAAGCCACTCCAACGTCTATCCCACGACATCGAGCTCTGGAAATGGGAACGCTCGCAGAAGAAATCCATTGCATATCAAGAAGAGCTACAGAAAAAAGCGATCGAAAAAGAACAAGCTGCGCACGTGAACTTTGATAAAAATCAGGCGAGGACGGCGAAACAGCATGTAAAGGATATGAGGAAGAGGGAAAGAGAGGGCAATGTCAGGTATAGAGGAAGTTGGGGGAAGAGGGAGGCGGTTGTGGATTGGTTTTGGTGGGTTGGTATTGGGAGGAGGAAGGTCAAGGGAGAGAAGAGGGAGTGGGAGGCGGGAGTGACGTGGGAGGAATTGAAGGAGAGGCATAGGATGCTTAGAGAAGGGGACGGGACGCTGACGACTTGGGTGAGGACGTCGGAGGAGGTGGCGGCTGAGGACGGGAGGAGGTCGGAACATGCGAGGGACTAGGACTTGTGACGGAAATGAGAGTTGCCAAACGTGGCAGTGGTGATCGTCCTGGCTGGTGTCAAGACATGTGCATAGGAAGAAGGGGTAGACGAAGGTTGTTTTGAATACATATAATGTATTTCTTTATACTCATATTTGCCGTATCTCTTTCCCGCGCATCTCCGGTCTCTCAACTTCCCATTCATCCCTCAGTACAGCAAAGAGAGTGTCTGCAACCAAGACACTGAGCCCCAAACTCCACACCAAAGTAATGGCGTAGAAGAAGTTGGCATTTCCACTTCCTGCATAGATCCAGAGATAGTAGAATGCTGGCCCGAGAAGAGTAGCATAAAGCACCGTCGATGATGCCAAGAATGTATATCTCATGAGTGGGAAAACGTGTCTGTAGAGTGGAAACAAAGCCAAGAACAAAGATGTGTCCGAAATCGACGGGTATGGCTTGAAGATGGCGAAGATGCCCAGGAGGATCGTGAGAACGAATAATGGTTGGCGGCGAAGTCGAATGGTTAGACCAGCAACATACGAGGAGAGATGGATCCAGAAGACGCCCAGAAAGAAGTTCCTGAATGAGTCGAACATTTCAATGAAGAAGTACCACCACAACCCAACATTCGGTGTCAAGTCTGGCAGCAGAAGTTGTACACCATAGGTAGACTCAAGGAACTCCCAGGACCCAGTGATCAAAAATGACATCTGGAGAAGAGCATATAGTGATCCGCCAACAGCAAGTGCATTTCCAATGACAAAACTGTAGACTGTTTCTTCTTCGTTTCTATTTCTCTTCCGGTCGTAGGCAAGTAGGATAAGGGGCGGGAAGAGGAGAATCGGGTACATCGAAAGGTAGGCTGCGAAGGAGAGGGCGAACATGGAGGTAAAGGAGGCGCCGACAACCGCTTTGGCAATGGCGTGAAGGATGGCGCATGTTGTGAAGACGCTTGTAGGTCGTCCTATACAGGTCGCGATTGTAAAAGGATTGAAAAGGAATCTAAGAAATTAGCAACTATAGACTGGTATAATATCTGGACATACGCAGCCGCAATTGCATAACTACTCCATCGTTTATCCTTCCTCGGTGATGTGTAGAGCTTCGACGACCCAGCTTCTCCCGTCTCTGCAATCTGCATGAGCGCATTGGCGCTCAGCAGATCGACCAGAATGTATAATAGGTATGTGAAGGCGGGGTACGACATGGAATTGGGGAGGAGGGAGAAAAGGGGGAGGAGCAGCGGTGCTTGGTGGTAGACTCCCCCATCGTAGGGCGAGACATTATGATTATATAAAAACAGTCCCTCTTGTACTAAAACACCATCAGTCATTTCCCTGGCCCATAAGAATTATACTGACATCTTTTGAAGCTTGTAACTGGAGTGGATATTTCAACGCGACCTGTCAACAGGTCTGGGAGGCCTGGAAAAGAAAAGAAAAGGAGCCGCACTACTGCTGCAGTAGCAAAGAGAGAAGCTTTCCTCCTGTCAACGTTCATCTTGGAATCATGTGTGAGCAAAAGAGTGCTGCTCAATCATTGAAAACTGGTTGAAGTCAAGAAATCGCATGAAGCTCGAGATGTGGTCTTCGCGATTTGGCGGGTGGATCAAGCCTGGCCAGAAGTGGCAGGCGGTCAGTACATTCTGCCAATCGATCAAGCTTGGATCAAAAAAAGTTCGTTTCCTCTCTCTGCTAAAACCCCACGTCCATTTCCTCCACAACAATTGATCGACTTCACAACCGCAACAATGGGAAGAATCAAGAAGAAAGGAGTTGCCGGCCAGGCCAAAAACTTCATCACTCGAACGCAAGCCGTGCGCAAACTTCAAATCAGTCTTCCCGATTTCCGCAAACTCTGCATCTGGAAGGGAATCTACCCTCGAGAACCGCGGAACAAGAAGAAAGCCTCGAAATCCTCGAGCGCATCGACGACTTTCTATTACACCAAGGATATCCAGTACCTGTTGCACGAACCACTGCTTCAGAAGTTCCGCGAGCAAAAAGCGCTTGAGAAGAAGATCTCGAAAGCACTGGGTAGAGGAGATGCTGGTGATGCGCACAGGTTGGAGAAAAATGCCAATCGGCCAGAGAAGACGGGAAAGACGAAATATACACTCGATCATGTTATCAGAGAGCGTTACCCTACGTTCATTGATGCCCTGAGGGACTTGGATGACTGTCTGTCCATGTTATTTTTGTTCGCCAACCTTCCCTCCACACCGACTGTCCCTGCGAAGATGATCGCAAGGTGTGAGAAGCTATGCCTCGAGTTCCAACACTACTTGATCATTTCGAATAGCTTGCGCAAGTCGTTCCTATCGATCAAGGGTATTTACTACCAGGCGACGATTCAAGGTCAGGATATTCTGTGGTTGGTCCCGTACAAGTTCAATCAGAGAGTTACAGGAGATGTGGATTTCAGGATTATGGGAACGTTTGTTGAGTTCTACCAGACACTACTTGGTTTTGTCAACTTCCGTCTGTATACATCAATTGGATTGGTCTACCCTCCGAAGTTCGACAAGAGCAAGGACGATCAGGGTGCGGAGCTGGGTGCATTTGCACTGGAGGGTAATGGAATTGGTGCGATCACACAGCCAAAGCAACTGCCAGGTACCGAGCCTGCAAAGCCGGATCCAAAGCTCCAGAAGGAGATTGACAAGCTCATGTCGCAATTGAATCAGCCCGAGGAGGAAGTCAAGGAGCCGGCTACCAGTCAGACATTACCTGGTGAGGACGACGAGGAGGAGCAAGCTACGGAGACTATCGACAAGTTTGAGCCCGCAGCTCCTGGTGGAGATATCCTGTTACAGCCCTCGTATTCAGCAACCGATCCTTCAACCCTCTTTTCGAACTTCACTTTCTTCCTTTCTCGAGAGACACCTCGTCAGCCCATCGAATTCATTCTCAAGGCATTTGGCTGTAAGCGTATTGGATGGGATGCTGTTCTTGGAGAAGGTGCATACACACATAACGAGCTCGACCCGGCAATTACTCACCAAATTGTCGATCGACCACCGGTTCAAGCTGACCTGGAGGAAGACCAGGCCGAGGATAATCAGACTGCTCAGAAGCTCAGGCCAGGTTCCAGAGTACCAGGACGAATTTATGTTCAGCCTCAGTGGATTTGGGACAGCGTGAATGACGAGGAACTTAAGAGACCAGATTTGTATGCACCAGGTGCACAATTACCCCCTCATCTCAGTCCCTTTGTCAAGAAGGTTAGAGGCCAATATGATCCCAGCGCACCACTCAACGAGCAGGAGCGTGAGGACGAAGAGTTGGAGGCTGCCAGCGACGATGAGGCTGATGTGTTCGATGACGAAATGGCTGTTCAGGAACCAAAGCTTCTTACCAATGACGAGGTTGATGCCACGGCTGAGGGTATGGATGTCGCAGGGTCCGAGGATGACGACTCCGAGGAGGCCGAGGTAGAGGATGATGCAGACTCATTCGGTGGATTCTCAGATGCAGAGGAGGAAGAGGAAGATGAAGCTACATCGTCTGCCATCCGCAGACAGCGCGAGCTAGAGGCAGAACTCACTGGTGTCGCTCTCGAAGAGAAGGAAATCGACCCGAGAGCCAAGGCAAAGGCTGACGCCCGCAAGAAGGCTGCGAAGAGATCTAAGGAAGAGGAAGAGGAGTTGGAGAGAGCGAAGATGATGATGAGCAGAAAGAAGAGGAAGATTATGGAGAAGATGGTATATAGCAACAAGAAGAAGGATGCTGAGGCTGAGAAGCTGAGGGCGAAGAGGAGAAAGATTGAGAAGTCGGGAAAGGGTCCTGAACGTAACTAGAGAGCTATTCGAGTCAGATATGGGAAAAGTGTGGCGTTTGGAAGGGAACCTTTAACAGGAGTTCTGGTAAGCCATAGTGTGAGAAATAGATTATTGCATGCTGTCAACAACATTCGAGTGGAAAGGACGGAATGCTAAATGAGTGCGATACTTTTCTTATGTTGTATCGAAAAGCATAAAAGTAAGTGACAATCTTGATGGTAAGTTGATGATCTTAAACTTCGCAATAGGCCGTTACACATCGAACGGCTCGGGAAGTGAAGCCGCGTTGCCCGGCTCTTAGCACTTCCCCACATGCAAGGAAGTGGAATCTGTTCATCGGTCGGTCCAGCGTCGCGTCAATCACGGCCACTTTGTTCTGGAACATCGCCCCGACAGACCTCTCCTGTTCACCCAAAGGCCAGCGAAGAAGTGAATTCAACAATCAATGACACTTTCAGTGACACTTCGCCTCCCGTCAAAACAATCCAAATCATGACTTGATAAAGCACATTGGAAATGATGTCTCCATCATCCTCTGCTTGACTTACCATCGAGCATTACAATGACATCTTCCCACCATGCCCATCCCGACAGCTCACGAAGCCAGGACGACTCGCCCATCGACCGCCGCACGAAAACATCGAGCACATTTAGCGTCAGCAACAGATTCAGCTTAGGTAGCAGCGAGACGGGCGAGTCGAGCAGGGCTGCAAGCAAGCGGAATAGCCTCAGAACCAGCAACTCCATCAACGACTTGCCAACTGGAGATGCTGGGGATTTGGAGGTCGAGAAGCCTGTGAAGGATGGCAGAGGCAGACATCGAAGTCACAGGAGCAGAACGAGCCGTGGTTTCCTCCTGTCGGATGCTGCCTTCGAACCGCCAACAGACAGTGCGACGAATAAAGACTCCGCGATCGAGAGCGTGTTGCGCCAACGGCACTCTGTAGGCGATCAGAAAGGCAAGACGGCTTTGAAGAGCCCGGAGAAGAAACATAGGAAGAGGCGGTCGCATGTCGGGACGAGTGTGGCTGGCAGCCCGCTGGCAGCAAATGTAGTGACGGCTGTTACTGGACTTGGAACCACGGACAATAATGGCAGCAATGCAGGAAATGGCGTGGAAAGTCAGGACCATGGAGCTTCTGCGAGGACTACGACTGCGGCTACAGCACCATCACTTGATGTGGACTCTGCGCAGATTGTCAATCTGGCTTTAAATCTTAGTGAGAGTAGGCGGAATGCTCAAAGGAGGGTCATATCTACACCGCTACCTCCGAATACGGGTGGTTTGGGAGAGTCTTTCGTAGGTGGCAGTCTGCGGCATCATCTTCAGCAGCAGAGACGGGTGTCAAGAAATGTCTCTCCCAAGCCAGATCGTGGAGAGAGGACAATGACGGCTTCTCCAAGGCTTGTATCTGGGCAGAGGATCAACAGCCCTCTACAGGCATCATTTGACTCACAACACGATGGTCAATACCAGTATCATTTTTCCGCATCTACACTGGCAAGGGCGGAGAAGGCAAAAAATGCCATCGAGCTTATGGCCCACTATCGACGCTTACTACAATACGTGCCTCCGCTGAAGCCGCAAGCATTAGAAAAGACATCCGCAGCAAGTCCTGCGGGGACGGCGCCAGGATCTCCAGTAATGTCGTCGTCACTTGGGCCATCTCGAACCATTTCGAACACATCTTCGAATCGGGCCCTAGGGAGGCCGTATAACCCTTTGCAATACATCAGAAATCGCAAAGTGCGGTCTCGAAACTCTAGAGCAATTGACGGAGAAGCTCAAGGGTTCGGAGACCTTGAGAAGGTCTCATCTTGGGTTGATGCAGTTTCCCACCAAGCCTCTTCGGAAGATGCACAGGCTGATTGTCTAATGATGCCACAATTTTCGAAGGCTGCAGATAATGCTGCTTCACCATTTGGATCTCCTCAGTCGGGTCAGGGCAAACCCCATTCCGCGCCGGTAAAGGTCAAGAGACCTAGAATCGACTGGGTAACCAATCCTGCAGATATGATTGCGGACGTTTTCTGGCTTGAGCAAGATGACAACAAGAAGCTTATTGAAGATCGTCATGGTCTGAAAATTTTCCCTTCAAGTAAAGAGCTTAAGAGACCTATTTCACGAAGCGAAGAGCCAGAGGTCAAGAACACTAGCCCAAAAGCAAAAGCTGATGATCTTGGACTCGACATGCGCATGCTTGACACGAAACTTCCCGAATTCAAGTCCGTCAAACCTGAATCGGACAGGTTCCCGGATCTCTCGACGTCGAGAGCACGGAAGAAATTTCGTGATGTTCGTGCAGCTGCACGTTTGCATCATGGTCATAGCGGCTCGTTCGGGCATTTGCGAAGCTCTCGTAGTAGATCAGGCGACTCGGACTCTGATGAGAGTGATGATTCCATGCCAAGGAGAAGAAGGCGGCGTAGTGGGACAGCAGATAGCTACGATAATGGCAAGGGTATTCTGGAGAAGCAGATGAAGGAGCTCCTGGCCAAAGAGGCAGAAGAAGCTCGCAGGATGTCTCGTGATAATGCTGGTAAACGCAATGACGATGTACCTCTGAAGCCTCTCCCAAGGGACATGAACAAGACCAACGGGTCGACAGGTCACAGCAGGTCTGCGTCTATAGCAAAGGACAGCAGAGCAAATGGGGGCTCGTCAGGTCGCGCAAGTCTCGAGGTTCCTGGAATGAGTGGGCGTGGATCAATGGAAGATCTAAACACTACTGCGCCAAACTCTCCTTCCACGAAGGCCAGTAGGCTCGGTGATAGATTCATTCCCAGCATTGCGATGGATTTGTCCTCTGGTAGGAGCCGTCCTACCTCACCATCTCGACGGCCTTTGTCGAAAATAAGATCCAAGATCAAGCCATTCTACGAGCGAAGTCAGGAGTCGGATCACGCGGACGAAGATATTTTGGCTTCTGTTGAACAAGATCAAGAAAGCCCTGATCCTCGTCGCCGTTCCATAAGTCCTGTGAAGAAGATCATTTCAAGAACTACTGACGACAGCCAAAAGGCGTTCCGCAAGTCTGGTAGCATCCGGAAGGGAAAAGAAGAATCAGGCATTCGAGGGCTTTTCAAGAATGCCCGTAACCCGGTGAGCAGAGTGAGTGACTTGCTTTGGCGAAAAGAGGCTTCGCCAGGCCAGGGCAACTCTTCAGGATTTTCGACTGATGAGTCGGATATTGAGGAGATACGAAATCCCCCTAAACTCACACATTCTCGTGACAGCTCTGTTGGTACTCCGTTTGAGGATGCCGAGGATGCTTCACCCCAAGTTGAGAAGAAGTCATACATCAACGGCGTACCGCCTTTGCCGACTTTCACATCACCGTTCGAGCGTCGTGGCAGGCCAACAAGGATGCGGAGTGACGAGTCATATGTGGCTCCTGACTCTCGATTGCGACAGCTACCTACAAGAGAAGAACGTAGGAAATTTGGCTCTAATAACATGCTGGATGCTCCTCGAATCGACGTTCACAATGCTTCCCCAACATCGTCTCCCGATACCGCACCCATGTACCGTTATCACCGTGACTCATCTGTCTCTGACATCGATTCTCGACGCAATAGTGTCAATGGTGTTCAAAAGGCTGATGCCCGTCTCAATTCCATCCTAGGTCTTCCAGGAAAACGCAGAAACGCCCTCCCAATCACCGGCCTCTCAAGCCTCGAAACATCCCACGATCGCCCCTCACTTGGAGGCCGACAATGGTCCATCTCAGACCGCAGTCCTTCTGAACACCGTGGTCCTATGAACCGGCGCGAAATCGCCCGTGTTCGAGCTCTGCTTCTTTCTTCCGGCATCAAAGCCAAGGAAATATCTCGCCGCGCCGCAGAACTCAAGGATCTCAGAGCGGATAAAGATCCCTTGTATGAGGATATCGCGGATATGGCACAGGATGATATCGAGCCCGTCCCTAAATCTCAGCAACACCGCCTCGCCGCCCGCATCATCTCAGACGACGTGCAGCTCTCCTCTCAAATCTGGCAAGACTCCGCAGACACATTCGTCAACGACACGGTCAACGTGCTCATGAACCGCATTGGCACTCTACAGCACCGACTTGTCGATGATCTCACGCCGATGACGCGCACAGCTGCTGATGAGGCGGACGAAGTTTCAAAGGATTTAGTGACGAGCCAGATGCTGAAGGTCAAGAGAATTGGTGATAAGATTGATAAGATGACTAGGACGAGGCGGAGGAGGTTTAGGTGGTTGAGACGCGGAGGTTGGGTGCTTGTGGAATGGGCGCTGGTGGGTATCATGTGGTATGTTTGGTTTGTGGTTGTCATTGCGAGGGTATTTATGGGCCTTGGGAGAGGGGTTGTAGGGAGTGTAAGGTGGTTGTTGTGGTTGTGATGCGTTCACATCTGCCTGACTGTCCTGGGTGAAAGTGAGAAACGGTTATGTGGATCGACTATCTAAGTCATGATGGTGGTAGAGGTAGTTTGTATTTGTGCCATTGAGGAATATCGGATGGATGGCATGAATACGGTGATGGCATGGGATGGGATGGAGAACATATTTGATACCCCGAATAGTAGAATAATAATAATGCTCTTTTATTTGTCCAGTGGGAGGCGTGGCGTGAGTGTTTGCTATGTATGTCAACGCACTTCCAAGTCATCCTAACACTTTACTGCTTTCTCAGCTTGACCAGGTCATGCACCACCTTCACACTCTCTGTAAATCAGATAGAAAGGCATGATTCTAAAAGTCGAGCGTGCATCTAAGTCTCGACAAACATGTTTCCAGTGGAACAAACCGACTAGATAGTCAGCTGAGGCTCCGGTTGTTGTGTCTGTACGAATGATCTTGACGGGATATTTGAGAGGGGAAGGTGGATGGGTATATAAGCAGTCTCATTCTGTTCCTTGACTTGACAGAGCGGTTTCTACATACCTCCTGGCTATAGTACAATTTGCTGTTAGAGGGATGATCGTATTTATACTGGCTTTAGACTCTAATAGGTGGAGAGCTCAGAGGGATCGTGTATTTGAGCTTTTATGGCAACAACATGATTAATGTCGATTTGCAAAACAACCTTGCCAGATTGATTATCGATATCAGCCTCTGGAGTAGCAACTACGCACATAAATCTATTCTTGAACATGCATCAACGGCATGGTGTGGCCTGCCTCTGTCTGGGGGAAGTTGTGCTGGTAAGAATTTGTCACAGGTATCTTGACTGGGTCTGCCATTAGAGAAGTGAGAGACAGGATGTTGAAGCGACAGGAACCGCGACTGGCCAAACGATGATTGGTAATCACTGATGGCGGTTTAAAAATGGGGTAGAATCGAAGCAGCTCAGAATCCGAAGATTTGTTGGTTTCTCTCCGGTACCTAAAGTAGAAAGTCCCATGCCGGAGCATATCCTCCTTTGGTTCCATCGTCTGAATAACCCGTAGGCACCAAACCTGTTTATATGTTTGTTAGATGAAGTAGCTCTTTAGCTCGGACCATTCATAAAGTGGCTTCTGTCAATCCCGCTCTTTACTACCTTCTCTCTACAAGTCATTCAAATCAGTTCCGCACTCAGACTTCACCTGCACCAGCCCACAGAAAACAAATCCTATAACAACGAGAGTCATAAACTCCGCGGCACTTAAATCGCAGGCCAGCAACCGCAGTAAGTCAAACCAGACAACTACGAGTTCGAATTCAATCTTCAGGACTGATGTTCAGCAGTCATCTTGCAATGGCCTCCTCTCCGGATTATACCGCTTCAGCAGCCACTCAGTCGAATACACCTGCAATCGATGTCATTTACCACAACATGCACGCTGGCTCGCATGTCCGAACTTCTCGTGCTTCAAGCAACCACAGCCTCAAATCCCATATTGCAACAATTGCGAAGCACATGGCGGACGACTGTTACACCGTCATAAACTTGAGTACTAGCACCTACTCGGTTGTTGTATTTTCAACTCCTCTGTCCAGAGCAGAGTTGAGGAAGAAGGGATTTCCTTTCCCAATGCCGGAGGGTGGGGAATCAGCTGTTATTGGAAATTGATCTCAGGTAAACGGCCAATGAACAGTGGAGCTTGTGTGCGCCTTTGCGGAGATGGTTTCGAGGATGAATTAGGGAGACCTAATGACACAGCGATATTTGCCTCCATCTACCTTGCATACCTTTACTTTGATTTACATAGTACCCGCTTTCAGTTTGAATACACCTGCCCGAAGTCCTCTGGGAATATGCGGCTGGAGATGTTGATCAGCTGGCCGGTCTGTTCGACACTTTGTGGCACACAGTCTCGTTGAGAGTCCCAATTGTGTTGATTGAAGTCTGTTGTTTTCGCTTTTCTTCGCCTGAGGTCCGAAAAGGAGAAGCGCGAAAATCCTTAGCGTGTTTTGGCGTAAAGTGGTCGCGTCTTCCAGCCGAATCCCAGCCTCCTCCATTCATCAGCACCACCACGCCCATAATTCCATTGCGCATCCAATTGCCTCGTCTCCATCTTCAATTCACCACTCAACTGCCATAACATCCCATCAATCCTCATCTTATCGTCCATTAGCCTTCAATCCGCCATAATGGTCCTCAAACGCAAGCGCTCGGACTCTGAGATCTCAACATCAAGCTCCCTCCTCTCCTCCCCACTCTCAGCCTCCGGGTACATGTCAATCGACTACCCAGCATCGCAGACACAAATTCCAACGCCGTCGCTCTTCTCCTCTCGAACGCGCAAACGTTATCGCGACAATCGTCCTTCCGAGTCCGAGGTCCACCGTATGCCGTGCCTCTTCCTTTCACCCAGCTGTCCGCCTCTAATGCGTTCTGTAGAACACACATTATCACTTCTTTTCTCCGGCGCCCAGAAACCGCAGCAAGCTGCACTACCTACATCATTCCGACAATCATTAAATAAACCGCAAGAGCCTGTGTCCTCGTTGCCGTCGAGCAGTCAGTCGGGGTCGAGTCAGCAAGCTAGCCTACATTCGTTCTGGCATGGGCCAATGGCTTCAGCAACACGACAAACATCTCCAAGTAGCAACTACTCGAATTCATCCACGAACACACCATCGTCGGCGTCGTCGGCGTCGCAAATGACTTCGTTCTTTCCGGCTACGAATTGTGAAGATTGCGATGCTTCGTTGGGACAAGTGGATGTTGGCGACGCAATGGATGTGGATATGATCATGGACATCGATATGGGAGGAGCTGGCAACCATGCATGTACGGCTTGTGGAAAGCAGGTCTGCCATAGCTGTGCGGTCAGTAACTTAGGCGCGGAGAGGAAATGTTTGAATTGTGCTGGGAGGAATAAAGTTACACATGGAGGCGGTGCTTTTGGGTGGGTGAGGGCTTATTAGCAACTGATTTGTGGATATAGGAAGGCTCTGTTTATAGGGAAAAATGGCGTTTGGCGTGCCAGATTCACCATGTGGCTTTGTATAATGTTCGAGTATATAATGAAGACCTATCAGAACTCAGATTCTCAATTCTCTTCTACTAGCCGCTCGGGGCAGCTTCAGTGCGGATGCTTTTAAGTGACAAAATGGACAATTCCCCGATAGCAATCATTATATACCTTCCAATTAGCTGATGATCACTTTCGATCAGCCGGCTCGGATCTACAAAACGCTCGACAATGTTCACTCATCTCACATTACATTCAAGTGTATATTACCGAGCACCTAGTTGCTATCAATGGATCTGTTTCTCAGAATGTACATAATGCTGCCCAGTGTCTTCGGCTTTTGACCAAGGGCACATTCTGTCCCACAATAGACACTCATTGGCACGAAAATTCCAAAGCTTTTGGTAAGCTGCATTCCCATCTCCAGCCGAAAGAAGGTGAATACTCGCATGCAATCCGTCCATTCCTCAATTGAACCCTGTGATTAGTTCTGCTGCTCCGCTTCTCACTTTATACACATCTGTTTGCAGCCTTTCCTGTTCGATCTCGCTTGGAGCATTGCTCTTATCTCACCTGTCCAAACTCACCCTTGTGTGGAAATCTGGCACCCAGGAAGTAGCTTGAAGACCCTGGGAGCGAGAACATATATATATCTATCTTACTTCCGAGAGTCTGCACTAATCTCACGCACAGCACCTGCGACATCATGGAGCCCGGGCGGAGAGATGAACCAATGCACAGAATGGGCACAACGTGAACTTGATAAGTGCTCCGAGGGTTTCTACCTCACTACTTTTTAACCTTCGTGGACAGAGTCGTCAAACAAGCACGGCTTTTGATACTACTCATAAGGTCTGGAGTCAAAGGGTCTCCAATCAATATCCATGTCTAGCTTCAATTTCTGTACTGTTGTCGACCCTTTGTCTCTCTCGAGCTGGTCAAACTCGGCCTTCGTTGCCACCACATTTTGTGGCAGGCTCCACGTTCGAGTACGTCATAAAGTTGGGGAAATGGGAAAGAGCTATGTCGGGAAAGAGCTGTGTTCCAATATAAATACCAGTATTGTAATAGTGGATAGAGGCGAAGACAGCGCCAGTGTCCAGAAGTTCATGCTTGCCAGGCTCTCCGCAGCGCAACAATCGCTGCTCGGAGGTCAGCAAATATACTCATAAGTAAACGTACCATCCTCCTTGCTTGCACATTATCATTCTGATTCTCTTTTGTTGAAATCACTTCTCCACAGAACCTTTTCTTCCCCGTTGAGATCACATATAAGAACACTGTCATCCTGAGCCTGTATCCAGCAATTAGCGCAGCGAGAGCAATTCAAGTTTGGCCATGGGTGCAAGCCATTGCAGGCCAATTCTGTATTTAATCAAAACGTACTCTCGACAGTGTAAGAATGCCAACACGCGAAACGAAAAAGATACTGTACATAAAGTCTAAAGTGCTGTGAATTATATCTACATCATGTCCTATAAAACTTTGCTGTCAATTCTAGCTCTACTGTCAATGTTGTAACTTGATCAAAAGAAGTAGCACGGGGGGGATCCGTAGTGCTCCCCGAGCCAAGAAAGCTGTACGCGAGAAAATGTAAACAAAGACATGCGTCGTATTGACCTGAGTACTAAGGCCCAAAAAATGACGCCTAATTAGTGCATTTTGTCCACTTTACACGACCGCACTTCTGCAGTGAGGCAATACTCCAAATGATGCGGTTGCCGTTTATATACATATCGTGCTACCGGCCTGCCATTCACAAGCAACAATAGTGTAATGCAAAATCGACATACCCTCCTCCTTCTTCAGTTCGATCCACACCACAATGCACCTCCGTTGCGTGTTCCATCATTCTTGTGCTGAAAGTTTCCATCTTGGGTCTGGGGTACACATATTGATCCTAAATAAATTGGAGTGGATCAGAAGATGAAGAATGACTAAGTGGGTGTGCCGAATGAGATCGGGCGAGAAAATAATCAACACAGACTAATCTTTAAAAACATCAAGGACGAAGGCCTATTAACCATCATAGATTGTTCTATTGTACCAAGAGGCATTGCAGGAATCATGCAAGGGACTTTTAAAATCACAGATCTTTCGATCGTTGTACGCCTCGTGCCAATTTTTGATGTCGTTCATGCTCCGTCCTCTCACGATGACAGAATGTCACCATAAGCGACGCATGCTTGGTTGATTGTGCGCGAGATCTCAGAAATTGGAATCTCTAGTCTCAATTTACAAATCCAGTAACATTGTTGATGCAATCGAAGCCATTGGGGGAGACTCTTCATCGAGAATGATATGCGCTGCAGATCTAGGAAAACCTCACGATCATACTTGACCCCGCATTCAGCACCATGTATGATTCAGTTCCATGTCTCATCCAGATTTCGATCCAAATGGGCACCGAAATGTACTCGACGATATAAGCGACATGATGCTTCATGCTTCTCAGATCGCAAGTGTAGGCGACGTGAAGCAAATGGTGGGGAGCACGCGGTTTCAAACAGCAACTTGAGACGACCCAACGATGCGCTCCCCCACATCATCCAAACCAGTGCAGCCTCATGCAACACAAGGTTCGTCTCAACTATCTGCTCTTATGATCTCTGGACCCTCTTCGAGCGCATTTTCGTCCGAAATAAGGATCTTTTGTTCTAAAGGAGATCTGAGACGAGCTTGATCGGGTCGAGAGGCATTAAGCTCGCTTGCACTTGCGTCGTGGTAAACAGGAGGCGCGAGACAATTGAGAACCTCACGATAGAATACGATGCTTGGCAGCTTGGTCTGTTGGAAGTCACACAGTATATAGTTTTATGTCTTCACGTCCATTTTGCAATTCGTTCTTCTCAGCCCAGTCCACCATTTTATTCATTCTCCACTTCCATTCCTTTCCGCTGGTCGGTCGTTACTTCATCACTTAATCCAAGTAAATTTCAACCACATCTACGCCTAGCAACATTTTCTTTCACTATCTCTCATCAGTCAAAATGAAGTTCACCATCTCAGCAACTCTTCTCGCTTTCCTCGCTGTCGCCAGCGGCATGGTCATCGAAGATCGCCAGGCCGGAGGAGCTAACGCTAACCGACCTGTCCCAACTGGAGCATGCTGTGTTGCTGCCACAAGTTTGAAGCAAGATGTCTGCAACGTCAATGGTCAAACTGGTCGTTGCGTCCCTGCAAATATCAACAACTGTAAGTGTTATTTTATCATTTCCTAACGAAACATAGTCCTTCTTATCCCTTCACAGAATTCTTACTGACGCTGATGTTCTACAGGCGGTGGAGCTTTGACTTGCATCGAGGATAGCAGGCTTACTTGTGACGCGAACACTTTGGAAAGAGGAAGGCCACTTTGCAGACTTGCCGCTGGTGCGTAGATGATATGGAAGCGGGGAATGGATGGGGAACATGGGCCAAGAAATGGAGTCAGGTTGTTGCGGGAGATAGCTACCTCACTTCTCTCCAACTCGTATACAACTGAGGGAAAATTTCCTGTTGGAATAAGCCCCGACGTTACTTGTAGCACAAATACCAACACTGATCTTAGAACTCCTAAACTAGGTCCGCCCGTCAATTGCCGTGTATGAACCGTGAACAAGCACGTAGATGATTCTTGACCGAGCAGCATATCCAAAAATCAATTCGAGAAACACTTGTATTTGGTGTTCGAACACTGTGATAGGTCCAGAGAGCTAGGTGAATAGAGGATCAGTTCGTGATAAGTCAGTGACTCTTGATTCGGGTTTTAGTTTGGAAAGATGCCTTGGATCTGACACAATTGGCATCAGAGAGTGCTCAATTACCTACTGAAAGGCGGTTCATATTACAATGCTCTATATACTACAACGTGTTCTCTCGGTAGCGGGGTGAATTAAGCGAGCTGAAAGTGAAGCCGGCCATCACATCAACTTACCACAAACAAAAATGACAGCTGGAAGCTTTGATATGTTGGCTCGATTGGTGGTTTTCTGCCCTTATATCAATAATGACATACCGGTATGTGTATGAACTCTCTTGCATGACAAATTTACCATTCCTCCTGGTGGGAAACAAAATTGGGAAAGCCGTATGATGCAAGCCAGCGCTCCAGCTTCCTTCCACCATTCCATTTCGCCGCGGGGTTTTGAGGGCCAGACACGATTCTAGTGAATGCGAAAAATCTATCGAAACGGTGTTTTTCCAACGAAACAGAAGTGGATAGTCATCACTGAGGAAATCTTCACTGCCATTTTTTGCATTGTTGTCGGCTGCGTACGTTTTTGCCGTAGGCTGAGGAATCTGTACAGGAGCATAACCTTTGAAGAGTATATTGAGACAAGCCGAGTCTGAGGACACTTGGCAGTAGAAACCCTTGGCCAAAAGTCAGTTATCTTGATATGAGCCAGTTTCAATGCCCCTTCGTCCGCCATTCTATGGCCTTTTTTGGTTTCCCGGTACATCTGAAGTTCTGTCCGAACCGGTTATTTACAAAGACAAAATTACCTTGACACATTTGAGAGAAGACTGTCATGGTAAATCAAGTGATCTTCACATTCAATATCACAGGACGAGGACAACTGGACAAGGTCATCAGACCTTCACACCAGCATTCATCTAGCTATTCCGGATTCTATCGTATTTGGCTTTAGGTCTTATATATTGCAGGTGTACTCTGCAAGCACGCAACGCAATAACGAATAGTCACTGCGAATGGCTTGAAAGACATGTTAAACTATGGAGTAACGCTAGCCAAGATCAGCTACCTCCTTGGTGCCCCTGAAACATGGCGGCGGCACCGTACTTAATTCGCCCAAATTCTTTTTGTCTTCACCTCGTCGTCTCTTCACGATAGTCTGTAACTGTCAAAATCCGGTACATCATGCGCTCCATGTCGACCCTCTACCTAGAACCCTGAGTCTAAGCAGTCTGAACTTAGTTTCTTCTTTCACATCTCTGTTTATCAACCTCAATGCGCCGTATCAACAACGTCAGCTCAGCAGTTGTCCTCGCTTAGGACTTGACAGCAGTGTGCAGCTTGACAACAATCACTTAACCACTTTCCTCGAGCCTTGGTGCCGGTCTACCGGTCAAGTATTGATGCCCCTATACTCATAGTTACCTCTCGAGATATTTAATAGACGTCACAATCAACAATAGAAATAGGGAACTATTGGTGAAACTGTCGTTCACACCGCTTCGAACCTGGAGTGATGCTTGTCCTAATCATGTTAGAAGAAGCTCGATATTTTCAAGACTTCATCTCACTTCATAAGTGGATTTTGAGAAGAAGACAGGTGGATGAGTGTAGGGCGGCACATATGTCTCAGAGACTTCATCGTGCTTCTTGTGAGCCGATTCTTGCAATTGAAGCCACGATGCCTACGTTTAACCAGTCTGAGCACGGCTGGCTTTCAGAAAGACCGTAGTTTGAAATGGAGAGCTAAACCCTCGCACATATGTCGAGTTGTGACCTCATGATTTATTTCGGGCTGGCAGCATCTCTCACCGTGCTCTTTCCAAACCTGGAATCCGACCACAATGGACGCCTACAAACCCTGCTCACCATCCTTCAAACTCGTCTCATATATCAAGTCCATTAAAAGCATCATAACTTTAACAAATCACTGTCGCTTCTTTTCAAAAAATATTCTTACCACTTCAAACACATTCACACAATAATTCAAAAACATGGCTCGACTCCTCCTCAAAGCACTCGCTTTCTTCAGCCCCAACTCTCCCGTCACAGCCTTCCCCAACGTCACGGTCTTACCCAACATCACAGGTCCCTATCCATGTCCATATGGCGGGAGTTTGTGGTGCTGCCCCAGAATAATATACCGGAAGGAACCCTACGCATCAATACTCGCTCGTCGCTTCAATGTGGAGCTCCAACATACAGATTACGTTGGGAGAAATTGTAAGTACAACATTGCCCATTCCATCCGACAAGATATTTAAACTGACGACTCTAGGTTGGCCCATGCCGTTCATTCTACAAGGGCAGAACACATGCACGAAACTTTTGGCATGCTGCGAAGGTCCGCGTTCTGTAAGTTCGCTTCCGTTGAGAGGATGGGTCGGATTCTTCTCGATATATTTCTGACGTTCCTGACCCAGATTGGCGGGGAGTTTCTACTTAATTGCGAAAGCTGCCAGCGGAAAACAAATCAGGAAGGATGAGGGCGAATACAGGAACAATGATGGGAGGCCGCGCTATGAAGGGATGGTTGCACGTCGGCTACGGATACGGATTCGGATATGGACTTTTCTAGGTCGACTTTGTGTTCTGAAGGTATAGCAAGATACTCATGTATCGACTCAGCGTCAAAGCAACAAAGAGCGGACTTCAATATTTGGTCTTTACTGCTCCCATCCCATCTTGAACTCTGCTTGCATGAGCCGAGCATGAACAGCACTCCATGGATCACAACCTTGGAAATAGTGGATGACCTCTTATGATTTTGAACAACCGACAGAATGTGAATGTGAGAGCGCAATCTGCTGAATATCTTTTCACCTCCATAGCTCCTTCCCTCTTGCAGTCGTAGCTGGATACCATGGCAGCTTCCTTCTCCTTGCGGTACTTCAAATGCGCTTCTCCTTCGGATTCTCCTCTTCAAAAACATCCATCAACATCAACATCACATCCAATCCAATACATACCCAATGAACATTCACAACACGATACATTTAAATGGTCAGAATCACCACCGTCCTCACCCTCAGCCTGAGCATCCTCGGCGCCACCGCAAATGACTGTCCTTCCGATCGATTCCCAGATTGTTGCGCCAGCTACGGCATTGCCTCGCTCGACACCATGAAGAACAGCTTCAATGTTCCGATTGGCAGGATCACAAAGAAAAATACGCCAGTTGGCTATGTTTGTGAGTACCTCTTTGCTGCCACGATGATCACTCGCTAACGACTTCTCCCAGGTATGGGTATTGGGAGGTTGCGAAACTCATGGTCTCGAGGCACGTTGCTGCAAGGATAGCTGGAAGGTATGTTGAATATCTTCGAGCCTGCTTGTGAGCCTGGAGCTGAAACGATGATGTAGAGCTGGGGTGGTGCCGGAAGATTGGGAATCGATTGTGTATAAGTTGAGGGCAGTAGCAATACCGAGTAGGGCGGCGGACACAGGACATAGAGGTGGTCGCAGGACTGACACCTTCAAAGTGTGTTGGCACGATTACGCTGGGACATTGATATCTTGTGCTGCGACCTCCTGTGACTTGGTGATTGAACCGACAATTTGTTAAGCGTGCAATCACGTCCTTGCAAAAGCTGTGCTCGTCGGCAAGCGAAGGAAGACTGCATATCCAGCCAGCGAGCCTGAGACCTCCAGCTGGATTAGTTTGAAAAACAGTAGTCTGCGTACGGTTTCCACACGGCCGCGTGCTCTCATGCAAGAACCTCAAAGACTAAGGCACAAAGAAATCCACTTGATGGGTACATATTCATCCAATAAACCATATGCAAAGAGTAGCGATCACTCTTCCGGCAGAGATTCAGTCCAAAACGCCATATACAAACACCCAACCCTTATATCCATATCATACATCTGCCTTCCCATCCTCTACACCCTCGGAATCGGCAACCTCTTCCCAAATGCCAACGCCGCCCACCCGCCAATCAAGCACAATCCGCCCAAAGGCGTAACCGGTCCCAAGGCCTTAAACCTCTGCGGGTCAAGCGTAAGGAGGTATATACTGCCGCTGAACATCGTCATGCCTGCTACGAAGAGGGATGCTGCGAGGGTGTTCTTGGGAGCGGCTGTTGTGGCGACGAGGAGGATGCCGGAGTGGATTAGCTAGTTGGAGGAGCGAAGATGTTAGTAACGGGGGAAATTGAGGAGGAATTGGGGAGGAAGAGGGGTGGGCAGCCGTACCTGATATTGAGCAGCCGTGCTCCAATTTGCGATCTTCGAGGGATCCGCGATTCTCTTTTTCAACCCATGAGCGCCGAAGGCTCCGAGTGTTACGGCAGATGCGCCGTAAATGCACCCGATTGTCCAGAATGGAGGCATTGTGATGAGCTGCTGGTAGAATTGATTTGTTCTGCGGATTGTTCGGAGTTGGGGTGGAGTGACCTGAGCTTTGGATGGATGAATGCAAACAGAGCAAACAGCTGGATTCGCCCGCCTGGCTCAATTGACATGTGGGGCTCGCTTGGAATAGGGGGAGGGGAAGTTTGTTTACGTTCTTTGGGTTTAAGGTTTGTGAAGCAATTTGTGTCCTAGGAGGGCTCGGAATAACATAAGAGAAGAGCTGACTGAATTCTTGCCTCGAATTAAAGGTCCACATCAGTTTTCTGCGTGCGCGATTACTACCTCGCTACACCGCCCTCTGGAGTCTTTTAACCCATTCGCCTCGAAGCATGATAATCAGGATCAGAAATTGATCAGAAAGTCAGATAGCTTGAGTTTACAAAAGGTCAATGTTACTGATACAAAGTCCCACCTGGTCCCTTTCAAAAGACTAAACAAAAGAAATAAACGAGTTCTCCAAACACTAAGTCCATCCCCCAACAACACAATTCCTGCTCCCAGCTATTACGAGTTGTCCTAACATTGATCTCATATGTCCAAGAATCAATAGTCGTAAAGACCATCATCATCATCTTCCATATCCTCATCCTCACCTTCATCGTCATCTTCGCTTGGATAGAGTGTAGCCTCGTGACGTCCTACTTCGCCCCCCTCACTCTGTGTATTCCTCCGCTGCTCAGCTCTCATCCTCTCTACATCCTTCAAAGCACTGTTAACCTCCTCTCGAAGCTTTATGGCGTTTGTACTCCCGCTCTGGAGAGCAATAGTAGCTTCTTCTTGCAACATCTGCGCCTTAATCTCTGCTTCTTCAATGTACTGATTGTTAATGATACCCATGGCTTCCTTGGCTGAATTTCTGGCGTCCAGGATGTCAGCAGCAGTGGGCATAGTGGGAGGAGCTTGATCGGCGGGGATGACCAAACCACCTGAAGACCCTCTTGGCACGTCCAAGAATTGTTCAATGTCTTCCATGTCCAAATCTTGATCATTTTCGATGGCGATGCTTCCATCATCATCTTCGAAATCTGCGAAGTACTGCTGCAATTCCTCTGCAGTGAGCTCTTCGCCATCACCACTCATAGTCATGGTTGAAGGCCATGAGGGTCGCCTACTACCGGTTGAGGTAGGCAGTCCAGTGGAAGGCGTTTGACCTGGGGTGGGTGTGTTTCCTGTTGATACCGGAGCATATATTGGTGCTGGAGGTGCACGTCTGCCACCTCGTTGTCCAAAAACGACCTGATTACTAGCCTCCTGGCCTTGTCCAAGACCCTGGAAACCTCTGGAGATAGCACCTAGACCATCAGTAGACAGATTTGAGGGAATGAGGGACCGGCCTGTGGTAGGATTGATGTTCGAGATCCTTTCCCACTCAGCCCATTCTTGCCATGTCACTCGGTCCCTCGGTCTTCCGAAGGCCCGAGAAATTTCAGCATCCCTAGCAGCAATTTGGTCCTGTTTACGCTGATGTTCCTCCCGAACATGCATCACTCTGATCTCTTCTTGTGTGTGATAGTATTCTTTGATGTTAGGGTCAGGGAATCCCGGAGTCTTCTTTGCGAGCTCGATCAGCCAAAGATGCTTCTCCTCGGCGGAGATGTTGTCTGGCTTCCATCCTGCTGGAATTAAGGGAAGTGGGTGAGGATCATTTTGGTTTGGCGGTTCCTCGGGAGGTTCATCAATGAAAGCGTCTGGCTCTCGTGTTCCGAAGACCTTTGTGAAGGTGTTTTTTATGCCGGCTTTAAGGTTTGCTGTCAAGCCCTTGGGCTGTGGATTGAACTCCTCCACTGTTCTGGTGTCAGTTCAATGTTCAGATAGAATTTGTTAATTTCACATACCATCTCTCAACTCGTACTCCATTATATGACTCTGGTATGCCTCTTGATATGGCGTTTCTCCGAATGGATAGTAAGGTCTCTGGCCTCGAATATGTCTTGCCTTCTTGACAGGTCCTTTTGCCGCCTCTTCTGCTGCCTTGGCCCTCTCGTCCTCATACTTCTGAATCTGTTGCTCCTCAGTTTGCACTGGTACGACTGGCTCTTCTTGGATCTTTGGTCCCGAATTCTTGATAGCTTCTTTTGTCTCCTTCGTCTGACAGCAGATTGGGTATCGGCGGACCGAGAAAAACTTGGTCTGTTGCTTCCTCTGAACAATAGTACGACCGTTTCTGGTTATCATTTCTGTAGCCAAACGTTCACTTGCAAAGTCCCAGACGGTCTCATCGACGGGAAATTTCGGTTCGAAATTGTTGTGGATCTCCTCTAGAATCTTCAGCTGAATCAATGCGGCAGCTTCTGTCTCGTTCAATTGAACTTCAACCGGGGGAGTACTGATGTAAGGATTTCGAAATGGGACTTCGATGCCTAGTCCTTCTGCAAGATGCGGAGCAGCAGAACAGACCTCCCGGGCGATGTTCACCAGATTGATATTATTCAGATCGACTGTGGATCCGAATTCATCTTGACCTCTCTCTTCTGGAGTGATGTGCTTCATTTGCTCCTCGGCCAGTCGGGCAGTCACAGTCTGGTCAGCAAAAGCGTGTTCCGCGTCGATTGGTGGATCCTGTAAAGTTTCAAGAACGCGCAATATATCTCGACCAAGTCTGAAAGCCAGACGCTGGAGATATTCGTACTTATTTGGTTGGATAATCGGTGGCCCTATTGTTCCTTGAGCATCGTACTGGACTTCGACTTGGCCCAAGCCGTTACGGCGAATGTAAGGCAGGCTAGGAGCCTCATCACTGGAAGATACAAACTTGTTCTCTGGATGACCACTGTAAGGAATTCGGGAGACGCGCTCATTTCCAGGACCGCTATCGTAGCTGTTTGATGTTATGATTGTCTCTTCACCATGGGGTGATACATACTGAATTCGGCCATGTTTTGCCATTGCTGACAAAAATTGTCGTATCTCTTGGTGAATGTAGGGTAAATTGCCCCTGAGCCCCCGAAATGCAAGGCTCAGTTGATCAAGTGATGTACCCACCTGACTGCTGATATGTGGAGCATATTTTATTTGGTTTAGATCTACAATCTCGTCTTCATGAGAAGGTGGGGTCATTTCACCTCGTACTTGTTTCCACAAAGGTATACCATCTAGCTTGTGAAGGTCTGCTTCAAACTCCTTCATTCGTGTCAGGTCTATGCCTGGGAAGTCTTTCTTGAGAAGATGCGGATCCGGATAAGGCCGTGATATCTCGTCCCAAGACTCTCCTGAAATTTCTTTGAGGAGGTCAAGGTCTCCCTTAGTCAGAGGTGCATCATCGTAAAGACGATGCCGAATGCTTCTTGTGGGTTTCAAACCCTGCGCCATGTGCGAAAGTAAGCTTTCAAGAAGTGGTCGTGGATATTTTATATACGCATTCTGGAGTTGGAGAGCAATACGACTTAATTCAGCCTGTCTCCTGCTGGCAATTTCCATCGCGTCAGAAGCATCCGCAATGGCGAAGGGGCCAGTGTAGTTGACCGGAGGATCCAAAATAATCCATGACCTAGACTCATCATGAGGGTCTTCTAGATAAAGTTTCTCGCCATATGAAGTTCTCAGACCTTCGTCTTCAGGATGAGTAATGAGTGATGGGTCTTGGATCAACTTCTCCCGTGAAACCTCGTAGTCAAAATCCTTCCATTCCTTGTACGCGAGCATTTTCTTGGTAAACTCAAATTCATATCGCTCTTCCTGGCGTCTAGATGGTTCCAGTGGTAGAGATATCGGAATCTCTTTCTCGAGCGGCACGGGGGCACGCGACTGGTCCAATACTCTGAAACGATCGGCTGGACGATGCTGTTCCTGGTTGCTTGCAAGCAAGTTCAATCCAATCTCAATGGCGGCTCTTTGAACGCCCCGTCTTTCTGCTTTACCTGTGAAGTCCACAGGGCTATTTCTAGTCTTTCCAAATTGATCCCAGAAAGCCTGCATATTCGATGACTAGGTGGTATTTGTTAGCAAGTGATAAGGGTTTTCACGTGGCTGGACTTACGAATCTCAAGGTGTACTGCGGCATGTACAATTTACCTGAGGAACGGATAGCGGATTCAAGGAGCATGGGACTTTTGTGTGTAGGTACTGATGCCATTTCCCATGGTATATACAACACTTGGGTCAAGCCTGGATGTTCCGGTATTTCTGGCATTTCACCAGGACGGAGGTATTGGAACTCGAGCTTATTTGTTGCGAGTGACTTGAGCCAGGTCTCGCGACTCATACGCTCTGTGCGTTGAATCTCTTCATATCCTTGAACATCACTACTCGCTAGATCTTCCTTGGACTTCACCCCTGCCTGTCGAAGAATTGCCGCTCTCTGGCGCTCAAGATTTGTAATTGATGTTGGTTGTGAAAGCTGCAGGAAGTTCTCCAGTGCACACAAGTCCTCATCTCCCAGATCACTCAAGCCGCGTCCAGTCTCTGAAATCTGCTTGAGAAGATCGTTGGACTTCTTGAGGGTGGCTTGACGTTCAGAATCCAAAAGTCCAGGGTCAACGAAGAAAACTCCAGGTTGGTTGCTTTCTGAGTTTACACCTGAAGTCGGTCTGGGAGCGAAATAGACGTCTGTGAAAGTACCCAGCCACTTTTGCTGTTCGGCAGCGAAGGTGTGGGAGACTTTCTGCTTGTGCGCCTGTTCGGCCTCACTCACTAGGCCAAGGGCGTCATCTTCATCGAGAGCGATATTCTCGGCGTGCAAACGGTGCAGTTCAGGCGGCTCGATGAAATGAAGAAGTTCTTCTAGTTCATTCATCTCTTGGCGATTCAGGTCGGTTTTGAGAAGACCGTTGATCCTCTGTTCTCGGGCAAGCAAGTACCCCGGAATCCATTCTCCCTTAGGCCGGTGTTGTTCTAAACTTGCAAAATAAGCAGCAGTTGGTTGTTGATACCAAGATGTCGAATCACTTGGTGATACACCTTTCTTCGGAAGACTCTGAGTAGGATGCATCCATGATGGGATGAGTAATGGCTCCTGGAGTGCCCAGGTGTAAGCTCGGCTTTCAGTCAAGAGCAAATTTGTTGCAGTGTCAACTTTGTCCGGATCTTCACTCGCATCTTTTCTCAAAGCGGCAATGAACGCGGTATGGTCATCTTCCCGGTGTACAGAGAACGGCGGGTGGTCTTCTCGCACTTGACTTGGAAGTCTGGTACTGGCTTGTACAGGATTTGGACGAGCAGGTGCCTGTGTAGCAGATGTCCTAGTTGATAAGGGCAGTTGCCATGGTTTCTTGTCACAACCTATGTCAGGAATACCTTCTTCCCTACGGCGCTGCCAGTCCCGATGCACAGTGATTTTGACTTTGACATCTTTCAGTAATTCAGCGTCGAATTGTAAAGATCCAGTTTTGATTTCAGACTCAAGATATGCGACATACTCCTCGATTTCGCTAATCCGAGAGGCGAACTCGAAACAGCGGTCCGGATCCTCGTCAGCAAGAAAATATCTGGCAGCTAGAAGTCGCTCATCTGGGGGAGGCTGCGGGTGGCCTTTCCATGAATGTGGCTCAGGAATCGGGGCTGGTTTCTCAAAACTTCTGGCCTTCATTAGAAGCTATTCAAATTCATTTCATCATAATAAATAGAACCTACCCAGAGGAAGCCATCTCGTGGGTATCAATGTCCATCAGCTTCCCGGTCTTTTCTTGAACCACCTTCAACAATATAAAAGTGATAATATCGACACCGTAATGTCTTACAAAAGAAGCTCGAATGTAGTTTCTACACAGAAAAGGGATGGTTGTGAGCGACAAAGTGCGGAGGTCCTTGCCAGATGCATTCCTCGCCGCTATCAGACTGTGAGCTGAGGGGGAATGTGGCTAGTTCCCCACATCCGTCCTTTCAACACATTCAAGTTCCGCAAACCACATTGCCGAATCGAGCTTCTAACAAAGCAACAAAGGTCTTTGTTAACTAACCATCGACACGAAAAGAGCCGAAAAAGGAAGATCAAATAGAATGAGGGAAGTGATCTATGAAATCAGCTGACAAGGTCTTGGCATGTTTACCCAATTTAAAGTTGCTTTCGTGCAGCTCGCCTCAGGAACCAACTTCGGAACTAAACAATTTACCGAAAGCGGTTCAAAGAAGATGAAAGTATCGCCAACACTCGTGATGATGGTAGCAACAAAGAAATATCACCTCTTTGCAAGGTTGCCCAGGATGTGGAATCAATCGACTTCATCGCCAACAAGTAACCTACGAGCTGAGGACATTGCCATCCAGCCATATCGCCAAATCAATACTTTCCTGGCCTTCAATCCATGACCTCGCATCAGGCGTGATAAGAAATTTTTAACTCCTTGATCTCTGAAATTTCATGGTTAAGTGACAATCGACGGCCGTCATAGCCAATCCCATCACCGCATCGAGAATTTGCCCCAAATGGTGTCAACAAGGACTCAAAGTACACAAAATGCTGACAATGGACGAGAACAGTGACCATTAGTCCCTGTAGAACATTAGGAGAAG
This sequence comes from Cadophora sp. MPI-SDFR-AT-0126, assembly GCA_020747065.1. Taxonomy (NCBI): domain Eukaryota; kingdom Fungi; phylum Ascomycota; class Leotiomycetes; order Helotiales; family Ploettnerulaceae; genus Cadophora; species Cadophora sp. MPI-SDFR-AT-0126. The sequence goes on along the minus strand of JAGMVK010000022.1, from coordinate 700,520 downwards.
CACATCCTAATACCATGAGGACTCAGATGGAACCATCAGCACCGAAACCTACTCACCCCTCACCCTAGACCTCAACGCCCTCTCCCTCCAAAGTCCGCTGCCGTCACCTATGCGCAGCACCCGGAGTCACGGCGGCCCAGGCTCTCCGATCAAAGTCCTCAAACCCAGCCCACCACGCAAACCAAGCCGTCGAGCCCCTCGAACACCTACCTCCGCCAAGAAGCAAAAGTTTGCCAACCTGGCAGCAAGCGAGGCCAATGCAAGCATGTCAACAGCACCAGCGTCAACTCCTCCTCTACCGTCAACTCCCCGGACACGATCAGCGGCTAGAGTTACTTTTGCGGAACCAACACAGCAAAAAGAGAAAGTCGCTGAGAAAGAATTAGATTTACTGGGGGGAAACATCTTTTTTCCTTCTGTTGCGATCGGTGAGAAGGAAATGGTTGGGTTGTTTAAGATCGGTCGTGCTGAGAAGGAGGTATGGATGTGAGAAACCGTTCTCACGGAGCGAGCTGAGAATATCAAATGTGCCGTCGAGGGCTACAAGACTGGCCAAATCGGTTACAATGATCACTTCACCGTGATCTACGCTGCACACGTCGTAGACACAGTAGCCACGTACAGTGAGTTCGTACGTAATCGTATGGAAATGTTAGATAGCTACTTTGAGATGCACGGTCCAGGATGGATGTGGTATGAGCCACCATTGAACGTTCACCTTGTACGTCTATCTAGAATCACCTGCTTCTCACTTCCACGCAGAATGATCACCACTTACCGAAATTACGCAGGAATCCATTCCGAAGAGCTTCCCCAGTGTCGCGCTTGAGCGAGAAGAGCAGTGGACAGCTCTAGGAGGCTGTTTTCTAAGGGAGGGCTTCTGGAAACGCGCCGGTTGGGTGTCTCGCATGTCGCAAGCAGACTTTGTGATGCCGGCCGCTGGATACGAGGATTTAGAGAAACATCCCTCGGATCCACGCATTGTCAATTGTCAAGATGAAGGGCCGCGGCTTTCTTTTTGCACATTACTCGACTGTGAGTTTTCCTCCTCTTTGAGCTTATGCCATCCTATATCGTCGCCTATCATTCCTGGGGAAAATAACCATACTTGCAGCTTGACTCCATTCGGCATTGCTGAGTTCAAACTGGTTCTTTGATATCAAGTTCAGAAAAGACCTCGGACTGACTTCCCTCAGCCGGCGCAACATTCCCCGCTCTCCACCAAGAAGATTTCGATGCTCTCGGTATCGACATGGCAACGTACGGTGCACAAAGCGTGACGCCGTGCTACACGGAAATGGCACAGCCATGAACCGACTCTTCGAGCTCTTTGTCTGTGTGCTCGACAACGATGGAAAACAGCTCGTCGACCCGAACAATGCTGTCCATCCGCTCAGTCATAAGTATCTTGGTAGGCTGTGTCCTGTTACCATGGTAAGTCTACTTATTGTATGAGGCTATTGTATGAGGCATTGCCGATGTATAATTAGGATCTCTCTATGAAGTTCCTGCTCGCTTCGTATGGCTTTGTTTCAAATGTAGTAAGCGAAGTAGTTTGGGGCGGTAGCAAGAGCGGCAGGGCCACCTTTCGTTGCTGTGCTTCGTAAAAGAGTGCATACATGCTGACCAAGCCGTAGTCTGTAGTACCTCTGACCTGGGACTCCGAAGGTATGTAAGCTCTAAAATCGTTTTCTCATTTACCAGCCTCTTTAAATTGTTGAAAAAGACTTGCCTGGATCCACTGTCCATGCAGTCTCTTCCCTGAACTCCCCTCGAAAGTACAACCCACAGATACTTACATTACCTCTCTTCCAGGCCGCCAAATTGACCACCGCCTCTCTGGATCGTAAGTGTTCCCTTTCATGATCCCCATCCATCCTTCATCCCACTCGATCCAAATCCAGTCTTCAGGGATCCCAACCATCATATCATCCTCACTTCCCCAAACCCCATCCTCACCCTCCAGAAAACCTCCAAACTAATTACCCTCCTCAACCCAGCTCCCCTTCATCGCCTCCTACGTAACCTCCACCCCAACCCGAAACACCCTCTACCTAGGCGAAGACCGCAACTCCGTCCTCCGCGCCCATCGCATGCCCGGGCAAAAGAAATGGAGCATCGAGATCCCACGCATCGTCCCTGGTTTGCCCGACGATCGGTACGGGGAGCCGAAAATACGCTTCGTGCACCGGAAGGGGAGGTTGGTGGATGAGGATGACGATTTCAAGGATCATGTGAGCTATTTGACGGTGAATAATGAGAATGGGTTTGAGGTTAAAGAGGGTGGTGAGTGATCCCGGGACGAGACAGAGGGAGATGGTGGAGCGGAGGGAGAGGGAGGAGAGGGAGGAGAGGGAGGAGAGGGAGGAGGAGCAGAGGAGGGTAGAGGAGGAGGAGAGGGAGAGGTTTAGGAGGGCGTTGTTGGGAGGGATGTAAGTCGTCATTGCTGCGAGAGATGTTTGGGACGGTGATGAGTTCGAACTTTTTGTTCTCTTTGGTTAGACTTAACTTGGTATCCTCTTCAATTACACTTCTTGTACACGCACTCATAATACAATGTGCATTTCGATCGACTTTCTCCTTTGGTAGTCATGCTTCATCCCAGTACGGATTATGGAAACTTGTGAGATGATCAAGTAAACAAGCTCCCTCGGCTAGCTCCCTGGCTTTGACTTTCATGAGCCTAACACAGAACACAAAAAATGAAGTACAGAATGCGCAACACGAGTAGAGCAAACGATGGTGCACTTCGTCTCTTGTCTCGTGTAGATATCAAACGCGATCCAAACGCAGGATTGCGGATGATAGATGGATACCTCGAGCTTAAGCGAGCGTTCATCCTGCAGTGAAGCCCTCAAAGCGGAGAGTGTTAAAATGCTGTGCATGCATGACGAACCAGAGAAGATGGTGCGACAGGAGGGCAGTAGAGGAGAATAAAGAACTGCAGGCTACGAATGTGAGGATCACAGATCACTGATCAGCTACAGTAAGGCACCATTGATATCCGCTTCCGAGATGAACTTCTCTGGAGTCGACCAGCAGAAGCTTCCTCACCTCCTTGTCAACACCAACACGACCATACCAGCACACAACGCGTCATGACGAGGTCCTCGCTTTTCCATCCAATAACATGCCCCTCCTCCGCTGCTGCAATTGTACCTCCTAGAGATACCCTCCCGCTCCCGCCTCCCCATCAAATACGAAATGCCAACAAACATGTCTCACCTTCCAGCCCACACACAGGCGCGTGCAGATAAACTCAATTCTATCATCCAATCATCAACCACTCACCTATAAAATACAAAATGCAAGCTTCAGCTCTCAGCTGCACGGCTGCTTGACGCACACTCTAATGTTCGTATTGCGTGCTGCGTAGAGGAAATTGAAGACGAGTTACCTCCGTAATAGAACGTCAGATATACCTACACTGCAGATAAAAGGGAGGTCGACGATAGGAGGGGATAAATAAGCGAGATTGGATTTTGGATTTGACAACACATCAATTCTCCGACGAAGACACACGGACGAGGCACCAATCCAGACAGACAGGTAAGACGCAATTGAAAATAGATTAGATTTGAGATTGCGCACCCTTTCGACCCTTTTCAATCAATATATATTTTTCTAGAGGCCTTCTGGAAGTTATATCCCGATGAAAATTATGGGGCGGATCGATCAATCGATTGGCTATTCTTGATGAAAGAACGTGGGATGTGTAGATTAGAAATTCATGCATTGAATTGAGAACCTGAAGGCGAGGGATATGCTCCGGCGCTTTGATTTCCTCGGCCTTGACGATGATCTATGGAGCAAGCCGAACCAAATATTGATTTGACGGAGGTGTGAAAGAGAACGATGACAGGAAAACTGGATTTGGAGAGAGAGGCGGGAGAAGAAAATATGACAGGAAGCTGCGAGAAATGACGAATCTGATCCAGCAAATAGAGGAAATAAATCGCGAGGCACAACACGCAACATGCAATACATGTGAGATGAAGCTTATGTACGAGTTATGTACTGCTCCGTACCTGGAAGTTCAGCAGCTTGTGGCGGTGGCAGCGTGGCGCACCACATTCCCAAATCCGCTCGCTATCCCCGAGCCGAGCCAAGTTCCCCAGCCACGCTTAGCGAGCTTCACATGTCCACCAATCCCACAAATCTCACCAAACCGCAAACACGTCAACGCGTCCATTTCGCTGTTATTTCATTTTTACGCGCTTTATGGGTGGGATTCTCGGAAATGCCATGTTCGATCGTTGGGATTTCCCTGGACAGAGGGAGAGCTAAGGAGCGTAAGGATGAAAAAGATGGAAGACTTGGTTGTTAGGCGCCTGGTAATCCTGTTTTTATTGTAGGCTTGTAGGGGTGTTTGCTGGAGTTAGTTAGAGGTTGTGGTTAGGGCATTTGTGCATGCATGCATACATGTGCATCCCGAGGAGCCGGTTCGAAGATAGATTGTGTGAGGGGGTTTGTGCAGCGGGGATGTTTGTTAGGGTTAGTTGGTAGGTTAGTTGGCTAGGTATTGGCTTGGAGGGGAGTGAGTGGTTCGCATGAGATGATTTTTGGGGAGGCTGGGGAGGCAGGCACCTTCTTCTTCTGGTGTTGAATGTGAGTAGGGATGAGATGAGATAGGTTTGACGTGCAGCTTGGTTCAGCTCGAGAGAAGACAGGAGGAGATCCACTTCCAAGTCTGTCCCTTGGTGTTGGATGTTAAGTCTCGATAGGTGAGTAAGAGAGATGAGATGATGGGAGCGTGCTCGCAAAACGATGCCTTTCTAGAGAACGGGGAGATGTCTAAACAATAGTGGCATGTCAGCTCATGGCAAATATCGGACGAGTACTACCCGACGTGATGTGGTAGTCTGGTAAAGGGCCCAAACGTCTGACGGTGTATGTTAGGGTTGTACTCTATACACCCTATGATCATTAGAGTGTGTCTGTGTGTTTCAGAGAGGGATGGTGTTGTTGGCGGCGCGGTATCTTGGTATGGTAAGGCTGGTGTCGATAGTGTGGTGGTATGGGAAAAGTGCTCTCCTCGCTACGCTTGAAGCGAATTGCAGTAGAACGCTGAACACGAAGCCTCAATTAACTCCTCCCTCTCTTCGTCTTTCTACCAGCAAATTATCACGGCATCCGCGCACGTAAAATACTTCGTCCCTCCCAAATTACCTCATTAAGTTACTACTACTACTCCAAAAATACCGACCTGCCTACCGTGTGATGGATCTTCACATGTCCATCTCCATCTCCCCCTCTCCCTGAACCAAAACCAAAACGCGGGGAAGTCCACCCTAGAATCCACAAGTACCAAATCCAGGCCCTGCCCTTCGTTACACTACCAACATGCAATTTTCAGCCGCCTTCCGATCAGCACCAATCGCAGAGTAGAGACGCGTGTTTTGAGCGTTTGAGAAATCTGACGGGGGCGCGGAATTGAGTTTGCGATTCGGGGTTTCTTTGTTAGTTATTGCGCTTGTTTGTTGGTGCTGGGCTTGGTTGGGTTGCTTTCGGTGGAAAGGTAGGCCTGGGATGGGTATTTACGAAGATCAGACGAGGAGGAAGGGTTTGGTGAGAGGAAGAGGAGGAGAAACTCAAATCAATTCAGAGACGGTACATAGATTGAGATAGGAATGTAGATTCAGGGGAGAGGGGGAAAAGGTATGGTCTAGGATTTCTTAAAAAAATACTCTTCCGAAAGTGAGGCATGAGATCTGTTTACTGCGAAGGTCCGGATGTAAAATAGATGAAGTCGAAGGTGCAGATGCGGCTTGAAGGTTTGTAGAAGTATCGAGGGGAAGCAAGCAGTTGGGTTGATAAACTGCCTATTTCGGAGTCCCCTACCCTAACTTCCTTGACTTGAATTCCTGCAGGTCGCAGTAAACGGCCACCCGCCGTACTGGATCTATTGTTTATTTGTCTCTTTACGACGTGGCGTGACGTGCTTCTTAAGCTGCAGAACACAGAAACACACACATACACTATTTCTAGGTATCTGCACCTCAATCCATGGCGTCTGTCTCATCCTATCCAAGCCATTCAAGGCTGTGTGGTGCGATGCGTTCCAGTCAAGCTGACCTCGGCGTCCCCCGCAAAACGCGAAAAAGCGCGTCTCCAACACGAGATGTTTTCACGGCACGGCTTGAATGATTGATCATCATTGATAATGTTTTGTTTGATAACCGGCTTTTGTGGGTTTTGTTTTGTGCCTTTTTGTTTAACGGGGTTGGGAATATGCAGTGAGATGTGCCACTGTCACATCACATCACATTCCATCACGTCAGGGTAGGTAAGGGAAGGATAAGATTGTAGGTGATGCCGATGCTGTCGGAGATGAATTAGGCGGAGAAACTGCGGTGGGTGCGGGTAGGACTGAAGAGTCAGAAATCCCTTGCTTCGGGGAAAGCAGCGATGTGACGCAGATACGATGGGATGTGAGATCGTATGCTGGTGTCATATATATGATATACTTTCGTACTTTGTGATCGATCAGTTCTGTTCCCGTCCGTACAGCTGCAGGTGATGTCATTGAAGGTATTTGTCTCGGGGCAGCGATGTGTTTGTGTGTGATTCCTGGGGCTGGACTGGTCTGGCGGGGGAGTGTGTGAGCATGTTGTATCACGATATTAGGGCTGCACCCCTATCACGCCCTAAGTCCTCACCATCTCTCTCATCCTCAGGGTATGATAAATCCAGCTCATCCTATCCGAATAAACCTTCCCTTGAGTCCCAGCATCGAACCATCCATCACCATACCATCAGCAACAGTCAGGCTAAATCCCACTTTGACGAAGTAACCCAAACCCCAGAACAAAACGCGGGGTCCAGAGGGTCCAAACACCCGTCTCCTTCAGAACCCAAAAATCGGCATCGAATGATGTACCTGCATCTTGCCCTGGAGATCTCCCCTGCAGTGAAGATGATGGAAAGAAAGTTAGATAGCTGTCGTGCGACAACAAGCGCACAGTACAGGAAGGTATGAATGGATGGATGGACGGATGCAATGTGACGTTCTCCGCTTGCCTTTGTTTGAGGATTGCGGTAGCGAGAACTTCGTCGGCTGGATTGGATTCGCTGCGGTGGTAGTCCGTGTACTTGTAAGGATTTGGTAGAATGCGGAGGGATGGTAGGTTGGATGATGCATTCAGCCGGTGTTCCCTCGTGCGATGCGATGGTGCTTCCGCTATGTGATACCATATGCTAGGGAGAGTGACTGAATGAGTGGTACGGAGGTAAGTAAGTAAAGTAAACTTTCCGAGTCGCACTGTGCCAGGTATTTTACAGCCGTGCCATTGCCCGTGCCGTTGATTCGGGTAGACTATCACCTACCTACTGTATGTGAAGGAAAGGAAAGGATGAGCCATGCCGTGATTGAAGATAGACAGCGGGCGGAAGAAAAGAGAGAAGACAAAAGGGAGGAGATTTGTTGTGTAACGGACTGGACACAGACATACGCCGGATGAATCTTTTTTCTTTGGATTCCGTTGGTGAAGTTAAGAAATGGCGACGCTGCAGATCTTGTGATGTAGAGATCTTTGTCAGCCGCACGCCCTGCTTGTTACCGTGGGTATCTGGATATGCAGCTTGTGCAAGTCATCACCGCCTATTCATCTCAACTCAACCTTTCGATCAATTCTCCACGATGCCGACGAAGAAAAGAAGATGAAGATGTACCAAGTGTCCGTGTGCCCGAGACGGCTCCACCTCATGCAAAGACTTTTCTGCTTGTGCATCTCCGTCATGCCTGCCCTACCCATCTGTACGAGGTCTCGTGTGCACCTCTCTTCGTCATGATGACTGGATCTCCAGTGGAGCTACTACGCAAATCTCTGCTTCAACACTCTACGGAAGAAGTTGACGATCCTCTCTGGGTGAGATTTTAAACAGGAGCTTTTCCTAACGCGGTGATTGGCCTTTCAGAACGCGCCAAGTCGCGATTTTCAGATTGTGGGGTTTTGGTGCGTGAAGTTCAGCCTCATTTTTGACGCGGGACAGGGATGTGGGAGGCTAATTTAGAGGTGGTCATGATGATTAATCCCTACCTGCTGTGGCTGGTGAAGAGTGGGGTTGGAAAAGTTCAGGGGAGGGAAATTAAGGTTTGAGTCTGGATTGGACCTTTTTTTGTTGCTTGAACGATAGGACGAGGGCGCAGGAGGGGTTAAAGGTTGATTAGTTGATAATGACGATGGGCAAAAAAAAAGGCAGAGTGGAATTGGAAGGAGGGGTAGAGAGGAGGTGTGTGTCATTCATTTATTTTCAATGTGGAGTTTTCTGAAGCTTTGAAGCTTTGACAATGGCGAGGCGAGAGACCCTATCCGGCGGAGAGACCAGAAGAGAAGAGACTTCCACCGCGGTGGGCGACGACCGATGATGACTTTTGCGGTTGACCCGGGTCGAAATGGAGTGGATTTACCCCGCTACATGTATAGAATTCTTCTTTGCGGCTTCTATTCATTGGTTTTGATGGCGCTTGTACGGTATGGAGTAGAGAGGAGGGGTTGGTATTCGGTGTTTGGCCGTTTGCGTTGAGGCGGTGATAATGCTTATGACGGCGATGGAGATGGAGATGCAGATGGAGATGGCTCCGACGCACCTAGGCAGGAGTGGATATTTGCGGTGGTACAGAGGCGTCTACTCCGTAATGTATTTCTGCTTACAAGTACTTTATCTGGTCTCCAAGAAATGATTGGACCTCCTCCCCGTTGTCGCGGTAATGCTGATTTTTCTCTTTGTCAATGCTACATGGAGGGGTTGGATTGATGGGTCAAGGTGCATGGCGGGGTTCGAAACGTCGAAGATTCTTCTGTTCTGCTTCGATTCATTGGTAATGCATGCCGAGTCGTGTTCTGCTTGCAGAAGTATGCCGAAAGATGGAGATCTGGATTCCGATTTTTCACCTTTCTTTCTGACGATGCATGCATGCTTTGGGAAATCGCCTTGAGTAAAGCGTTGCGAGCGGACGGGTACGGCGTAGAGTGCATGCATGCAGATGTGGAGGTTCCGGTTTGGATCCTTTGGCTTTGTGGAGAAGGAGTGAAGAACCGAAACCACTCGCGATGGGTGTACAGGTCTCTGTATCAAGGATGGATTTTATCATCGCGAGAATTTGAGAAGCGAGACTTGTTGCATCATACCGTACAGGACATACATGAAGTGGAAACCGAACAGATCTCTGTAAGAGAAAAGGTAGACACGGCTACACGCGTCTTCACCGTTTGTATGAGTACTGACCGCGATGAAGCATCTACAGCTTCATGGACACGCGACTTTGTATCCAAATGTATCCACTTTGGGGGGGCCGAAGAAGAAATTTCTTTCTTTTCTCTTGTTTTCGGTATGCTTAAGCGTCAATGAAGGATTTTCGAGGCCTTGACCTGACTTGAGGTACATGATGTGGAACCAAGAAGTAAGAGTAGAGCCTGAGTGAGAGCTTGAGGTTATTCTAGAACTGCTATGCGAGGGTAATGCCGCTGTCAGGGTTTCGACTGCCCGAACCGAAAGAGGCCGAGATTATTTTTACTTCCTTGGAGTGTGGAGGTTTTGTACTGTGCTGTGCGTGCTGTGCTCCTTGGAGTCACGGTAGTTACAGGCTCATGCCAAAGCGGATGTGGGTAAATGACTTGTGTAAGAGTGAGACAAATTCGGAATGGTGTTTGAGGTTGATTTTGCGTCATCAAACAGGTATGGACGGATGTTTTGGAAAAAGCAATAAATTGAAAGATTTAAGGGTCGGAAGGGAGGAAGATGTTTGATCGTTTCTTCGATTTTTGTTCCTTGGGAGGTTTGACACTTGTGGGGAGGTTTCGATAGGATAGGGAGGGAGAAGCACGCGAATAGGGGTGCATGAGGCTGAGGATCGCGAACGCCTCATAATCTCGCCTAGAGGCATGAAGCATGTCAGATCCAGTCCAGAGTCCAGAAACACCTCACTCTGGCATTCATTTCATCTCATCTCTTTCTCGACCATCTAATAATTCATTTCACTTGCATTGCATTGCAGCGCATAAGTTGCATTCCTCACCAATTATTTATCGTATTTTTCCTCCGCTCCCTCCTTTCCGGTGCCTCGAGCCGCCTCGCCTCGCATCTGCGTTTCCTGAAATTCAAGATTCAATAGCCCTATGTACCTTCCACATCTCAGCGCCTCTCCAATCAATCCTTCTCCTCTTCCCCTCCAAGTACAAATCTAAACCAAAGAAAAGCATAACTAAACACAGATCTGCGATACAAAGCCGCCCGACCGTATGCACATCACAAGGAGTATCCCATACCGGTATCCAACTTCCGAAACGGAGAAACGGCACAGCATTAGGAGAACTTTAGGGCACGATGCGCCTATACTACCATCTCCGCATCTGCACCTACTTACTTCGTACATACAGGTTTAGAGATAATCATGGACGCGAGGTTGTGACGCTGATTCGTCGGAGCGCGGGGGACGTGTCCTACGCGTTAAGTGCTTTGATTCCCGCTGCTGCAGCTTCGGAAGTTACTTGCTCACTAAGTACCTGCTGGTGGGTGATAATCCGCAAGTTATGAATGATAGTTCGCGCTTTTAATGGCATTCTAAAAAGGGAAGGAGGGGACGAGATTGGATGAACGATACATGCACCTGCTATCAATATCTATATTGATAAGTATAGTGAGGATAATTATGAAATTATCTGTAGCATGCGCGGCTACGGGTTCAGGGCATAACCTCGCTCTCCATCCCTCATGCCAAAATGAGAAATTCTTATCCTCGGTTCCACACAGAGAGCTTTTTTCGGAGATAAATCTTCTCTACCTCTGTACTCCACTGGTTTCATTCGCTTGTACGGATGAGAAAGGGGGCGCGAAACGCCACAGACCGCACGCGTAAATGACGTAAAATGAGGCTTATGCATACCCTGTCTAGCTCGCTGGAGGTACTGTGGAGCTACTATTTTAGCAGATGTGGCGTTGACTGTGCACATCTTTTGTGCTTGTGCTTGTGCTTGGCTAGGATTTAGTTTCCAGGCATTGGGATTAGTAAATATTTAGTGAAATATGAATTGTGGGGATGTGGTCAATGTTTTGTGGGGTTTTGGATATTTTATGCATGCTGGTATGCATGGGATTTCTTGAGAATTGCATGAGAAGCTACGGAGGATTATTGTATTAATTAGAGATGAAAGACTTGACGTTTGACGGGTGATGGGGGACGGGAGATGTATGTAGCCGTGAGAGAGATGATTCCGGGAGGAAAAGGAGGAAAGTAAGAAAGCGGATTTGTTTCTGCAGAGCACAGCGGTACGGAGGTACTGTACTCGGTGTAACCGAAACACAGCACTCAAACCCCTCCTCCATGTTCAGCTTCAGCGTACCAAAGTACCCGGTACCCCTCACTCACCAGCGTCAAAAAGCGGCAAAACGGTCGCCACTCGTTTCTTCTCGTTGATCTCTCACTCACAATAACGAACGATAGGCTCAGCTACGTGCCGTATCGACTGACATCTCGTTCTCGTACCCTCGATACTTTTCACCAATTCAGGGACGGGTTTGGGAAATCAGCGATTGAGTCTTCTGATTTGGGCAGTCGTGTTGGATCCAGCTTGCCGTTATGGCGTTAGGGCCGAGCTGAACTCTTTGAAGGGCTCGGTTAGGTTAGAGGCTCGCTGTCTCCGAGCGAGTCCCGTCCGCCTCTCTCTCCAACTTCAAAACCGTGCAATTCCGAGATGAGGGGAAGCAAGCTGAGCTGGTGGGGTACTGCGCTGACGCGTTTACGAAGATAATGATGTGAACGGTTGAGTTGATTGATTGATAGGTGTACAGGACATTGGAGTTCCTGAATTGTTACATTTTACTCTTCGGGTGGTTGTCCAAATAGGGGTCCCCTTCGCTTCCGTTCTTTGCTCTTTCAGGGTCTTGCGCCGGTGCTGTGATATTATATCAGAACTCTACAAGCGAATATAACCTCCTGAACGAGATGAGATGCTGGAAGTTTCTTCCAGCCTCCTTTTTCGCTTCTGCATTCTGTAATGAGAAACAGGATTTCTTGACCTTAGGGTTACATTGAAGTAAAGTGCAGTTAGGGGAATATATATCGATGGAATCATAGCATGATAAAAATTCCACAGCGCATGTCTACAATCAGCTTCCACTGTCAAACTTCTGGAAAGAGAGATGGAATAGCTATTGAAGGACCTTACCAATCTGTTGGATAAGAAGAGACGGGTGTTTAACACGGTGTATTGTAAGACAAAATAGAGCCTATTTCGGGATCTTCTTGCGCATGAGGAAGGTACGGCGTCTGGAATCGAAGATCTTACACTGGTTTTGCGTGAGGAGAGAGATGAGGAGACGCACGGCTGGGACGGGCTCGGCTCGGCGATGCGTAGGTACGATTTGATGTGATGTGATGCGTGCGATTGATTGTGATGAGGCTGGGCTGGGCTGGGTTGGAAACGCGAGATTTCGCGTGTCAGTGGACGGATGAGTTCATCTTGCATGATTGGGTGGATTTGGCATTTGCATAAACAATGAAGATGTTGGAATAACGGGATGGAGAGGTTGCAAAACACAATTTGAAGTTCGGTTTAGAGAGGGGGAGAGTTGTTTATTTATTTATTTTAATGATGGAGAAGGTCTTGATAGAGGTCGTGACAGTCGAGATTCTGGCCTGGCCTGGACTGAATTGAAATGTATGAGAGGAACGCGTGCTAGATTTTTTATGCAAGCACTTATCCAATTAAGCGAACGAGCGAGCGAGCTGCAAGTCATCATTTCGTGATTTCGAGATTTCAAGGTTTGGTTGGCTTGCCTTTGGGAGGGGTTTGAGACGCCGAGCTGACTGCGTGCGGGCTGGAGGTCAAGATCAAGTCAACCTTTTCCAGGCCGCTGAGGGAGGGATGTTCACTAGAAAATGTTCAAAAAACTGAAAAAGGGTACAGCAGGTAAACAATGGAATTGTTTCTCCTGCACTTACAGAAACAGCGTAATACAATATCCAAATTATCATATCAACCAAAACCAAGCCAAGACATATGGACCGAACGAACACCACCAGCCCAGCCTCAAGTTCGAGATACAGCCGCAACCAATCAGCACCCTGCATACACCTAAATTGAGTTGCCGGTTGCGATGATGATCCCAAAGCAAGGCCGGCCCAGGAACAAGGTAGCAAAGCAATCATACATACATACATGCATTGGCTGGCGTGGCGTGAGATCAGATCCTGATGTAAAAAGTGATGCACAGACTGGACAGAACACACTACTGTAGGATAGAATGAAATGGATGCATGTGAAGGGTAGTGCTTGCATACGGTACATGCATGGCGTGGAAAAGTCGCGAGATGGAGATCAAGATTTCGCGTTTCTTTGGCGTTTTTCTCTTTTGTTTTTGCTGGTGGAGAGGAGGGAAGTCTCGGTTTAATTGATTGATTGATGATATGTATGATATCCACAGCAGGCGAATGAAACGGAAACGGAAACTCACGCGATGCTTCCGGCGATTGTTTTGAGGTCGGATATCTCACGACCTTGTCATCCATCGGGTCTGGAGATTTATGGCCTCGGATTGTTTGATGTGTACAGGAGGTTTGGTGTCTGATATGCGCGTGGTGATAGGGTGGTTAGCGAGTTTCGCGTCAGATGGTAGGCTTTGATCCACTGGAGGTGAGCGATAAGGTCGCTGAAGCGGCCGGATGGCTGGGCTTGGATGGGCTGGTAGGGCTGGTGAGCCTGTGAATGGTTGCTGATTTCGAGGTGGACGCTCTACAGCAAGCTGGATTCTGCAGGATATCGTGTGCCTAGGACTATGAGATGCAGAAGCAGGATATGTTGGTACATTCATTGGAGGGTGGTTAGCTGCTGGCCAGGCATTCAGATTCAAGTACTGTTGTTTGTATCATCATTTATTGATTGTAAGAGTACAGAAGTACTCAACATTGAATTGCTTCTTCCTTCTGCTTCTGGACATCTCTCAGCGTCCTATTCCTACGCTCACTCACGATCTTCACGATAAATTATACTTCCACCTCTTGTGTCATATCCCCGTCATAAATCTACCCTCAATATCCCCGCCGCCTCCTATTCTCACTCCCCTTTTCTCTCCAGCTGTCACTATTCCCACCACGCGCAATTCTCAATCCCGTTGACCCCATTCGCGTTCTGATCATCTCACATCCACTCAATCAATGGTTGCTCGTTCCGTGCTGGCGGTCCCTGTCGGGCGACTTCTCCACTACACTTCCTCATAAAGTGAGTGATTGGACTGGATAGTTGGAAAAAGCATGGTCGCCGTCGCCAAAATGTAAAGCCAGCAGCGCAGAGTGCAGCTCACCCAATCCAATGCAATGCCATCAATAATAAACACCCTGGGGCCCTGGCTTGTCCTGGCCCTGGTTCCAAGCAGGTCAACGCATACCCTGTCTCGCGCGCCATGCCATGCCTTGTCCTGACCTGCTTCTGCCCTGCAATTGCCCAAGCCAGTGATGATAATCCCAGCTCTCGTCTTGCTTCTCCACTGAATCCACCGTATCCACTCCACTCCCTCCTCCACTCCTCTCACATCCATCCATCCCCCCCCTTTTCCGGCTTAGCGGCCAAGATTATGGCTCGACCACTAAAACACCACGGTGCAGTAGTGCTTCCTACTGCCTCCCAGGCTTTCTAGGCCGCTTTCTCTCTAGACTGGGACTGGCCCTGGCACCGGCCTGTCACGACACACGGCTCTACTGGTCCACTCTACGCTTGTCTACTCTACTCTTGCTTCGTTCTGTGTGTCTGAACCTTTAACCTCTCCTCATCCTCCCTCCTCCTCCTCTCTCTCCCTCATACCCTCGATACGCACATTCACGAGGGAAGGAGGTCCTCATTATCCGACAAGGCAATTGACAGCTCGTTACGCTGAAGACGAAGATCAAGAGAGGATAGAAAAAAGTTGGATCCGAGTGATGCTAGATTGCACCACCCAGCTCCCCTTTGTCTGTCCCGTCTCGGTCGTCTGTCCGTAACTGTCAGCTCCCTAACCTCACCTCTCCACCTCCGAATAGCTTCCTTTCCACGAGGAATTAATTCACCCCTACGAGTCCGCCTCGACCGGCTTCTTCTCCTCCGTCTGCCGAAGTCGTCCAAAACAGGAACAAAATCGAATTGATTCTCGACAATCTCGTCTAGTTCTCAACTCGATATTTCTGCCATCCTCCAAAACAGAAACTCTCCCTAAAATTGTTCCGGTCGAAACTCTTTCTCTCATCCACGTTCAATATCAACAACAATTGTTGTTCCTCACCTGGAATCCTCCATCCCACGATCTTTTTGAGTGATCTCCCCAATCCAGAATCTTCGGAAGTGAGCTGGTGCTGTGTCAAGATCAGTCTTGGCATCAACGCTGTTCGATTCCATCTAAGATTAAGCTCCACCCCCAAGGTGCAGCACGATACTTGACCTCAAAGGTGAGCATTGGTCTTTCATGTCTCTCCTTCTCCTCTGCTCCCTTATATTCTTTTCCTTCAATACTCGACGAAGCTTGTAGTCCTGCGTGCCTCGGTTACTTCCTGCCTCCAGCTGCTAATTATCGTCCCTTGCGTAGCATTTACATGCCAACGGTCGCGTATCTGGTGTGGAATTCTTCTCTTGAATCTCCCTCCCTCCGCTTAACTCGATCACCAAATTCCTCCCCACGCGTACGATAGGCTGGAGACGTTCACTCGTTCATCCCGCCTTCTCGCAGATTATCACACAATCCTTGGACTCGTCAGGTACTCCGGTTCAAGCCAACAAGGGATCATACTGCAGAACGTAGAAGCGATCTCCGCTCCACACTCCGATCGGTACGTGCTTTGCAATGGATGATGCATTCTCCCTCTAGATTTGGGATATCCACTGAGCTGTTCTGGGTCTGGTGGTGGCTCTGAGCTTGTATCCCTGGCTCACAATTTTCGAGCCTCGTCGCTAATTTGTGGTCCTCAGATTCCTCCAAGAAGTATATCGACCTGCCTCCTCGGTCTCTCGCCATCTCTTCACCTTCGGCTTCAATTCCTAGCCACTGTCATTCTTTTTTTGTTCGAACTCACCCATAGTCTGTCACTAATTCTAATATCTCGACGTCTTCGCTTTCGTCGAGTTCTTGTTCTCGAACAATACACATTCTTTTTTACAACACCAGTGTTTCCCGAGCACTGTCGGTCGAAGCTCCTGGAGAACCTTGACGTCCGCTCTTTCCACACTACCTCAAACAATTTACCGTCACCATCTAACGACCACCCAGCATGGCGTACTATACTCAACAACGGTGCGATACGTACTTTGTGGAGGAAGAATACCCACAGCAGAGAAACCCAGCGATTCTCAAGATGGAGGGACGTCGGAAACAAGAAGCAATGGCGAACGAATTGTCGAGACAAGCCTGTGATACATACATGGAGGATATCATTGGTCACATGAAATATATGGAGGTCAATTGCCTTGACTTCATCTCCACTTTACACAAGACTGACACGAAATAGGGCGAGACACTACCAGATGTCGCTTCCATTGATATCCAGCAGGAAATACAATGGTTCATGAGACCCTACCTAATCGACTTCCTCATCGAAGCTCATGCCGCCTTCCAACTCCTCCCCGAGACTCTTTTCTTGGCCGTCAACCTTCTCGATAGATACTGTTCAAAGCGAGTTGTCTATAAAAGGCACTACCAATTGGTTGGATGTGCTGCTCTTCTGATCGCTGCCAAGTATGGTGACCGCAAGGAACGTGTACCAATGATCAGGGAGTTGAAGTCAATGTGCTGCAGCCTTTACGACGAGGACATGTTTACTCAGATGGAATGGCACGTCTTGAACACCCTGGACTGGATGATTGGCCATCCCACCGTCGATACCTGGTTGCAACTTGCCTTGAAGGAAGGTCCAGCTTATGATGACATAGAGGTTGAGCATATGTCGTGGTACCTTTGCGAAATTGCCCTTTACCACAAGGATTTCGTATCGAGAAAACCTTCGGTCATGGCCGACGCGTCAATTGCTTTGGCTCGTGGTATACTAGGTCGCCGTGACGTTTTGGATGATAATGACTGTGAAGTCAGCGAGACCATCCTCAGATTATCCCAGAAGCTTGATCGTCCCTCTCAAGTACTATTTCGCAAGTACGCCACTCCACACATGTCCCGTGTCTCCGCAACCCTCGACAACTTCCTCCGTCACCAAGAAGCCATGAATCGCCGTGCCAGCCCACCAACACCTCCCTGTGAGATCACCCAGAAGCCGGTCCACCCACAGACCCAAGAGCTGTACCCAGGTACACCGCAAAAGCCATACGGAAACATGGTGAATGGTTACATGACCCCACCCATCACACCAGAGGGCGAGTACTTCATGAATGGCCAAGAGAACAAGGTGTATCATCAAGCTCCGAGATGTCCAGTCACTCCAACACCCACTGGAAACAACCCTTATGTCCATCAACAACAGCAATACTATCAACCACATCATCAAGAAATGATGCATTGATTGTGCGCTATGGACACCTGCTAGCTGTTCTCCTCCGCCGCATCAAACATATCTTCAATCCTATGTACAGCCATATGTCTTGATCGCACAGAAGCACGGAGCAACCAACCATTTCTCGGAGATGAAACAGCTGCAGAATGGAAGATCTCTCTCAACCAGTCAAGAGCCCTTCCTTGCAACCAAATCAAAATCAAAAATTCCCTTTTCCTCATTATCTTTGTGTGGCATCAGCGTTTCATTGATTCTGGTTTGGCATTAGCGATCTGGGTTCTCGGTTCTTTCCTCATCATCTCTCGACGTCAACCAACCCTATCCATTCCACCTCATCTCGAGTCGGACTTGGACAGGTTGATCGACGAGTAATTGGGACCAACTGTCTGTTTACACTGTTTTGTTTTTAGCGACTTGATTACATTTCCTTCTCGTTCTGCTTTGATTTTGTTTGTCTTTTTCTTCGTCTACCTCTTCGTATCTCCTCCCATCCATCATCACATGAGATAGATGGCGGTGGGAAGGAGGTCCTCTTTAGGGAAATGCACACAAAGCGAGCGAATACCATTCCTGCACAGTACATTTTCTTCAGCGAATATGAATGGTCGATTGGGGTGGAAAAGCATATGGAGGGAAGAATGGAAAGAGAGAAGATAAAATATCGAGCGGCCGAATACAACAAAATTGGGTGCGATGCGATGGAGAGCGGAATAAGGCGATGTTTTCTTTTTCTCCGGAACCTTGCGTTGGTTGGATGGAGGGTATGGATGGAATGGATAGATTGCTACAAACACCTCATCGGATTTTTTCCTTCTCGGACAAAAGTGATGGGAGAGCGGAGTGGAATGGAATGGCAGCAGGATACCGATCACATCGCATCTGGATATACGTCCTTGCTTGCTAGTTGTTGGTGGTGGATGATACCCAATTTTCCTTTCCTATTCGGGGAGGGATGGCATGGGGTCGATGGATGGATGGATAGGCAAAAAAACAATATACTTGCTAATGATCGATCGTTGGTGGTGGTTGTTCGTCGTGGTCGTGGTCGTGGTCGTGGTAATGCGTGCCTGGACTGACGGACAGACAGGGCAAGCAGGCTATGTGAATAGATAGTTAATGAAAGGCTTGCGAGCTTCCATCCCTGAAACGCGTTTAACTTGATGTGCTATGATTTGTTGTGATGTTGTGATGTGTATGTGAAGCTTGAGTATGTGTGATACGTGTGTAACAAGTGTGATGTAATAGTCCTCTCTCAAGATATCAACCGAAGTCCCAAACTTCTCTACTTCTCTACTTCTCTTCTTTCTCCCTAGCCCCCCTTCGCGCTATTATCTTTCTATCTTGTTACCACTCGTTCACTCGCCCCATCATACCTAATCACTCCCTTGCTCAAGTATATCTCAACTTTAACTTTTAGATTTTAATTACTTAGTTCATTACTTATTGATGAGATGAAGAGGGGAGAGAGGGGAGAGAGAGGAAGGAGAGGAGAGCAGAAGACTTCCTTTCCCTGTTGGCTTGATTTGGTGGTAAATGACCTATATGCGTGTGTGTGTGTGTGTGTGTGTGTGTGTGTGTGTGTGTGTGTGTGTGTGTATCTTAGAAGTCTCTCCTTCAAAGGCACGCTGTGCGCATGTATACATATCGATGGATGAGTAGAGGAAAAATAAAACTCGAGGACGAAATTTCGAGGAGTGTGTTTTGTGGGTGTGGGTGTGGGTCTGGGAGTCGTTCGGGGCGCTTGTTCTGGCTTCCGGATGTCGAGTTGAGGTTGGGATTTGGATTTGGATTTGGGGTTAGAGTTGGGGTTTTGGTTCGCTTCATGCTTTCTGAGAGACGAAGAAGGAGTTGGCGCTAGCTACTTTTGAATGTGGTAGGGTAGGTATATGCCTGTCTTTTGAGGTTGAAGTTAGTCTTGATTTGGAGTTGGATTTGGATCTAGAGTGTATGAATGGGAACTATGAATGGAGATTATATTGGAATAGGGCTAGGGGGGAATGGGTTAAGACGGGAAGGGAAGAGAAATTTTCAAAAGAGGGGAGATAAGGAATGAGATGGTAGGACTAGAGAGGCTCTCCTTCCCTATTATCAACACCCAGCGTCCCGTCCCGTAGAGCCATCAGACACTCACTCACATTCAGCTATACATCTACACACACATCTACACACACACACACAGCGATCCCCCCGACATAAATATAGAGCCGTTATGAATCTGCATTTTTCAACATTGGCTGATTACTCTCTTGATTGTCAAAGGTAATGAATGAATGGACCGCCCCCGAATTGGCTGCCATGCCATGCCATGCCAAGCAAAGATCAAAACAACACAAAGCTCGCTTAGACACATGATGACCTCGTCAAAATCTAAACATCCAAAAATCCAAAACACCAAAAATCACCCCCCCCCCCCCCCCCCCTTCTCCATACTTACCACACTATATCAAGCACCGAGAATAGTCAGACTCACAGTAACAATAACTCTCACAGTCACAGAGCAGAACAGAACGGAACAAAACAAGGGCATGCGAAACACAAGACATATACATAAATATCCATACAACTTTTGAACTCGAAGATGATGATCAACGACAACAAAATCAGGCGAACGAGTGACTGACCTTGCGATAGGGCACTTTTTACTCTCTTATATCTCTCGTCGATTATCGGTCTATTTACCTAGGAAGGGAAGAAAAAGTTGGAGGACGAGGGAGTGAGTGAGTGAGGGAGTGAGGTGGATGGATGGTCGTATGATTTATTTGTCCTTGGCCTTGTGCTTGTGCTTGGAAGGAGTTAGGGATGATGCTATGGATGGTGTTGGGTTGGCGTTGACACAACTGTTTTCAGTTTCGTTGTCACTAAGCAGAGCGCTGTCATGGATGTCGTGCTAGCGATCGACTGTGCTTGAATGTGTTGTGCGGACTGAGAGGGTTAGGTGTGTGGTGGGATGGTCGTTATTCTGGTTGGAAACTAGATATTTCTTGGTTTAACGGAAACGGAAGACGATGCTGCGTGGCGGGACGGAGACTCCAGAGTGACTCTTTAGATTCCATGCCTTTGATCTGGGTTTTGAATTCCATACTGTGATATGTGTCTTAAATAGATATACAAGATGTCCTCCCCCTCCCCACCCCATCCATGCCATTCACCATTCACCATTCACCATTCACCATCCACCTTCCCAATCTCCCAAGTCAAACCCAATGCCCTGCCCCTGCCCCTGCCCCTCCCCCTCTCTCCTCTCTCCTCTCCAGAAACGCTATCCCATCCCATCAAGCTCCAACCTCTCAAACAAAAGGCCCCCCTCCCTCCGCAAATCCGCCACCACAGTCCGCTCCATCTTCGGCGGGATCAGACTCGGCACGTCGTGCCCCGGCTCACGAGACATGCGCGTCCATCTCGCGCTTCCATGCAGTGTGCGTTGATGCCCGGTGAGCTCAGAAGGTCATATTGGGGTTGAGGGAAGATTTGAGTGAGGGTCGATTCATCGTAGCAAGGATATCAACCCGACAACACCATCTCATACCTGGAATACCGGTATAATAGCTCTTTACGCCAGTATTGCCACATAAGCGTCAGATCTTGTCAAGTGCTACATGTAAACCATCGTCATGTGACATAACATAGTTGGAGTTGCTAACATTGGGATTGAGGTGATAGTTGGGAGGAGCCATTGAGATATGATTGGAAGATGCCTTGGATTGTAAATGGTCAGCATAGGGGAGCGTCGCCATTGACGTTGGCGCATTCTGGAGACGGAGTCTTGATCCAAAGCTGACGTGGTGGAGGTGTAATGAGGAGCGGAACGAGGCCGAGAAGGTTGCCAATTGCTTCAAGGAGTTAGGGGACAGCCTAGATTGGTGAGACGATGGCTGATAGGACGAGTAAAGTGAGTATCATGGTGGTACTGGTGGCTGGCATGGTTGCTGGCCTGTATTTGGTGGACGCTAAGGCGAGTCCTGATGTGGTCAGAAATGGGGCAGCTTTCGGTTTGGTGAGCGGAGAAAAGAATTGAAGAGATTGAGACAAAGTTTCCGGAGATAGTGATGTGTATCTGAAAGATCAGATTATTATTAGTAATTTGGAACAGAGCTTTCTTGAGTCTAATCTTTGTTGAGTTGATGGGAAGCAGAAGAAGAGCTCGGCAGCCGAGGACACAGACGACTTCGACACCACCTGCATGGATCGCGAAGACTTTCCATATCAGCGATGACTTATGTCCTTCCAAAACAATGTTGATGGATGTTCGCCGTCTTTAAAGGACGAGTCGAAGACGAAGCTCCGAAGCATGGCATTCCCACGCGACCAGACTCTGCGGCAAGAGCACCAAGTAAGCTGGAGAGAATGAATGGATGTGGAAGGAAATGGCAAGTATACTCGAGTTTTGTTGTGATGTGACATGATTTCTTGTCAGCAAGCTGAATCTGAAGATGAGAATCCGACGACGTATGGATTGAGGTTGTGTTAAGGTAACGGTGGACAGCACGGCAGAAGCGACAGGCTGAAAATGCCCGAACAGCCCCTGTAATTGACGGATCCGACCGTACTGCAGGCAGGTCTGGCATGCTTGGCGCCACAACATCAACGGTCCGGTTACCAGATGGCTTCAAATCTGACGCCACTCCTGTATTGAATTATCGTGAATCGTGGTACCTCGAAAATATCTTCTCTGTCCCTTTTGTGTATTTCATGCTAAATACAATCCTCAACACACCATTACCTTCGGCTCGACCTTTTCCCTTCTCATGTTTCGGGTCACTGCTTCACATGTATGACGAGGACGGCCCGACTTGCAGGATCGCTGTACTCTGGACGATTCTGTTGTACTTGTTACAACCGTCTCGTTTCCCTAATATCCGACCTGCTGAGTACCGCCAGCATCTCTGCCCCTGTACTCGTGTCTATCCGTTCGGCTGGAACCCAAGATCACACAAAATACTTACGATGCGGTTGACGACGACATGGTATCTCCATCTGGAATTGCTCCATGCAGTCTCCCAAGTATCGGAATGGGCCGTACTGCTGCTTTCCACCATCGGTATCGGCTAGGAAGTCGTTCCTCTCGCGCTTTTGCGGAGGCCACGAGGTTCGGGGAAGGAGATCTGCATGGACAATGAGCGGATCTGAGTACAGCCACCTCGGGGAGGATCCCATTGAACACCATTTGTCAGTGCAAAGGAACTGTTGGGCCCGGCAAGTATGCGCCGGTTATGGGGGAGAGTCTTCGATCGGTTGTGGGCCCCAAAGTTGTATGTCCTCAGGAAAGACAACAGAAGATGGAGCTATGCCAAGGACATAACAGGTACAATAACTTCAAGCGCATAGATCTGGGGATTATTTCAACAAGACCGTGTTCACATTACTATACATTGATTGAAGCTAAGAATGGGGCAAGTCGGAAGAAGCAAGCGATTCAGTGGGGGGCCTGAGTGACTGACTGAGTGACTCTCGGTACTGGTACTGGGTCGTCACTTCCGTATCTGGATGTGGATGTGGATGTGGATGTCGATGTCGATGTGGACATTCACCCAAACGGGTTCGACGACAACTCAAACAGGCAGGCAGGCAGGCAGGCAGGCGGCTTTCGGATCTCTCAACGTCAGGAGAGGCAACTTGACGCGGATCCCACCATCTCATCCCAACGAAGTAAACCAGCCACGATTCGCTCATCAAGTCGGATTCCAGTATCACTTCTCGGCTTGGCACTCCAGAATCGGATCAAAATAACCGCATTGACTTGCGCCGCTTCGCACCCGACTACCAGGACGCCAGTCGGTCAGTCAGTCTACCCATAAAGCTTCAGTTCAGTCCGTTCTCGCTTCCTTCTCTTATTCACTTCCATTTCGTCGTCAAGGCCAGAGTCATTCGGTGAATGCCATCCAGCCTCGCCTCCTACCCAACTACCTACTTAATTATACTCGACGCCCATACCTCCATCTTCCTCCTTCGTTCTTCAACAACTTTCTCTAAACTTCAAAGCCAACCCCACCAAAGACGTGTCAGTCACTGTGCATCTACCCACAGGCCTTCAGTTGTCCACAGTCTTCGCCTCATTCTTGTCCTCCGTCTCAGATCCTTCCGAGTACACAAACATGTCCACCAACCCACTTGAGCTCTACGAGGAGCCCGCGCTATCGTTCCAGATGATAGGTATCTTCCTTGTAGCCTTCCTCATCATAACAGTCAGCCACAACATCTACGAGAGACTCTTCTCTCGCCGCTCCCTACCAAGATCCCTCCCTTGGATCGGCGTCGATGATGGCCTCTTCTCACGTGCCCGTTCCACCGTTCGCACCTTTTTCCACACTCGAGATCTGGTTTTAGAAGGTTACGAGAAGGTACGACCAATTTCCGCCTCTAAGGGTTAAGACTGCTCACATGTCCAGTATTCCAAGAAGAACCTCCCGTTTGTGCTGCCCAATGTCACCACGGGTCCTGAAGTCATTCTCCCCATGTCACAGATGGAGTGGCTTCTGCACCAGCCAGACAACATCCTCTCGCAGAGCGAAGTCAACCGTCAATTTCTTCAGGCCGATTACACCATGCTTCACCCAAGAGTTGTGACGGATACGGTTCATGAAGACGTCATTCGGAAGGAGTTGACAAAGCTGCTTGGTGATTACACTGAAGATGTTCAGGATGAAATAGACTTTGCATTCAGAAAGGTTTGGGGTGTCAATACAACGGATTGGATCGAAGTACCTGCCTACCACACCATGTTGGATGTTATTGGTCGAATCTCAAATAGAGTGCTGGTTGGCCGTCCACTTTGTAGGTCAACAGCTTCTCCTTCAAATGCACGCTAATTCTTCTCAAGGCCGCGATGAGGAGTATCTCAAACCCTCCAAGGAGTTTGCCCGCCTGGTTGTCGTCCAAGGCACTTTCATCTCTCTCTTTCCACCAATCTTCAAGCCGTAAGTTAGCCATCATCCGAGAGATTTTCTCTGACGTGAATAGGCTTGTGGCACCTTTGATCAACTTTCTCGATACCCAGAGATATCGCAAGTGTGCCAAATACATTATCCCGCTCATCAAGCTCAGAAATTCCGGTCCGATAGGCGATGAGAAGAAGAAGGTAAGAGAATCATTCTCTGTTGCTGAATACTCAGTTGACTCATGATCAGAACGACTACGTTCAATGGTGTATTGACCATTCACATCGCAAGAATGATCCGTCCGAGCGTACTCCCGATATCATCTCTAGAAGACTCAACGTCGTGGGCTTCGCTGCCATCCAATCATCGGCGATCACATTGACCAATCTCATCCTCGACCTTGGTGCCAGTCCTGAAATCACCACATACCTCTCCATCATCCGAAATGAAGTTCTCGCTGAACTCGCAGCCGAACGCGGCATCTGGTCCAAGTCAGCCCTCGCTCGCATGGTGACCCTCGACAGCACATTGCGGGAGAGTCTGAGAATGTGGGGTTTCGTCAGTCGTGGTGTTCTGAAGGAAGTCAGCAAGAAGGATGGTGTGACTCTTCCAACTGGCGAGCATCTGCCGCGGGGTACGAAAGTGGGAATTCATGCTTATCCAGTCCACCACGATGAGGCATTCTACAAGGATCCTTACACATTCAACCCGATGAGATCTTGTACTCAGGGTGAGAAATTGCTCGATGGCCCAGCTTACTCTGGGAAGAATAAGGGCACAGCTTTGGTCACAACAAGCTCGTTATTCATGCCATTTTCACACGGAAGACATGCTTGGTATGTTCTCTACTCATTATCATCCCAGCTTCTTGATATACTGACCGAGATAAATCTAGCCCTGGTCGATTCTTTGCTTCTCAACAACTCAAACTCGTCCTCGCCTATATCGCACTCAACTACGACATTCAACCTATCACCGCTCGTCCACCCAATGACTGGTTCGTCGGTAGCCAAGGTCCTCCTCTCGATGTCAGAGTTTGTATTCGTCGCCGTCCAGGCACCGTCTAGCAGATATGCTTCCATCAGAAGATACCCTCCGCTCCTTTGACCTCGCGTCTAGCTCCCTCGACGAGACTGTACACAACCGACGGAGATCTATACTGTACCAACACATCTGACACCTACATGGATCCATGGTTACCTCATCCTCTTACACGGTCACGATTGATTTTTTGCACGGTATCCACGGCATGGATTTCATCATCTTGGGTTTGGCCAGGTCTTTGCACGATTTAACAGATGGATCAATCAGAACCTCAATGCTGTTGATCACATGGCATGGAAAAGTTCTCCTTTTTTTCTTTTTCATCTCTTTTTTGCAACATGTCCCCCCCTCAGTCGTTCTTTATGTATGCCACTGAACTCCACTCTCACTCCAATTTGTCGTCACAATTAAGATTGGCACATCTCGCTTCGCTGGCGTTGCGCATGGCATTGTACCTAGGTATAGTTGCATTTTCTGGGACTGTGTACTACCTTCAATTTCTGGCGAGTGGTACACACTGGGATAGAACGGAAGGGAACGGAGTAAGGCGTGTGTACATATAATCCGAAGAAGTCTTCTTGAATCTGGCTGGGTGTTTGCTTCTGCTGTGCATGAGTTGTGTTGAATTGAAATCAAGCGACGGATATTGCCGAGACTCATGAAATTTGCATGCATGGCCTTTGTAGCATGTGCAGATAGCTGATCAGATTGAATCGTGCTGATTAAGTAAATGCATGAGCAGCATATGACAGGATTTCAAACAGGATCTGTGATAATTTTTTGGTTGTTGGTGAGGCGAGGCATGAGAGTGATGCGTTGTTTTAGATGAACGCGTGCTGGTGATGTGATAATTCCCCATAAAGCTAATCAAAATATTTTATTGAAGAATTCGCTCAGCAGAAACCGAGTCGAACATGTCTAGCGCACGTATATTACTCCAAAGCAATTTGCTATGTATCTGCGGATACCAGAACATCCCTTCCAGGAGCTCCTCTAGCTCTTCTCCGCTTTTCAGATTCAACTCCTCCGTCAACCCACGGATCTGATCAGCGAACCAGTCTTTGTCTTCGCTAGACTTAGCCTCCAGCAGAGCCATTACCAGCACCCAGAGTTTCAAGGGCTTGAACTCATGCCAAGGCACATCCTCAGAGTCCTCCAGCAGACTTCTGAGTTTAGAAATGTGGATATGAGTAACAACGGGGTAGACCCCGAAATCCCGCCGGATCTCCGCAAGATATAGCAGAACACCAAGACGAGACGCCTCTCTCATGATTGATTTCAAATCGTCGGGATTAATGATGGTTTGGAGATGTAGAGATTGCTGTACGATGTGATTGATCCAGAAGCCTGATGCGAGGTTTTCGACCCATACTCGGCCAGAGGACCAGTTCGTCTCGGCTTTGAGGAGAGAGGTGAAATTGTGGAGGTCATCCATCAGGTGGGAGATTTCGGGGTGGTCGGTGTAGTAGGTTTGCCGTGTATTGTGGAATGATTGGGTCGATGGTGAAGAAAGGTAGGAGGTTAGGTCTGGGAGTGGGGGTTTGGTGGCGTGGGTGGTGGGTAGGGGGAAGCGCGGGATGAGGTCGAAGGAACAGGAGCCGGAGATGGAGTGCCTGGTTGGGTTAGTGGTGTAGTGGAATGATGCGGGTGGAGATGATTGAGTTAGAGAGAGGCGCTAGGAGTCGGAGAGGAGGGAAGAAAACATGTACCAAGATATCAGCAGTCTCAATCTGATATTCGAGTTCAACGTCTCGATGCCTCCTCGAAGCTTCAAGATCTGCTCGATGCCATCCATATGCATCTTCCACGCCTTCAGGTCTAATGTAATGTGCTTGATTGACATTTCATCAGGATTCAAGCTTCGAAATGGGAGGGATGAGGTACGTACGTTGTATGCAGCCATCATCAAAACCGTCGCTATCATCCCATCACTCACTTCCTCCTTCGCATCCCCAATCCTCCTCTGCGCCAATTGCAAGGCTTTATAATGCAAAGCCGTAGCTTCATAACTTCTCAAACATTTCCCACCAGACATGTACAGAGTGCGATGGAGCGCCGCGTTGGCTAGGAATTGGTGGAAGGCGGAAGCGTCGTCTCGCGCGATGATGTAGTAGGAGTCTCGGTAGGGTTTGAGGGTGCTGATTGAAGGGTCGAATACTGGAGCTGGATATGAGTTATGATTGAGAGGTTGAGGAGGAGAAGGAGGGGGGGGGGGGGGGGGGGGGTGAGACTAGACTCTTCTGGGAAGACTTACCGGAATCGAGGATTTGTTGGCGCTGTGAGGTGATTTGAATGGGGTATGTGGAGAAGGGGTCGTGTCTCCCGGCTCCTAGTCGCTCTATTGTGAGGGATTGGTTGTATTCGGAAAAGGGGCGCGCAGCTGAAATTATCGTGTTCTCATGAGGTTCCTGCACGTGTTTCTCGGTCTCTTGTGTCCATTGCTCTCGGGTGAAATCAGAAGTAGCACTTTCTCTGTTCTCTATGGCTATGCCGCATTCATCCCTATTCTTGGGTCGAATCTGTGCCTGCAAGACATCACAAGGCGGATATTGGAGCAAATTCCTTTTTCCGAAAGTCTTGCTTTCCCGCCTTGCATTGGCTACGTTTCGAATAGCATGTTTCCTAATCAGTTTACGTGTTGCTGGATCGGGTTTCGTGCGAGGGTCTAGAGCTACGAAGGGGAATTGCTGGACTGGCATTTTGCTGTGCTGTAGCATACCATTATTAGAATTTGGATATTGAGGGCATGGATGGTAGGCAGCCTACCGATGTTTACTATCAACAGGTCGGTCGTGTGAGGCACTATGGTGGCGAGGCTCATTGGACGAGGCGGCCCAGATTAGCTCTTCGGTAACGTTTGGTGCCTTATGATGGGGATCAGGGGTGTGTGCGAACAGCGAAAATGCGGCGTATAGTAAACTCTATCAGGCTGCTTATATCTGCGAAGCAGCTTTTGACGATGAGGTAGATTATGCAGTGAGAAGTGAGGATGACAAGGGTGTCGTATACCTGTTCCGGACTGGCACTGCTCGGTTAGGACCAGAATGCTTGGCGACATCGCATTTGCGAGTGGCTGGTGGCGGCCAAGTAGCTAGAGGCTTAGTAAAGCTCCGAAGTGTTGTTGTTGATCGCTTGCAGATACTGGGGTCTCGTAAACATGCATTTGAATTGGCAGGCAAGTTTCCCTTTTTCGGAACTGGTTCTCGTTCTTTGCTCTTTTCTACAAGAGATCTGCTTTGAAATAGTCTACTCCCCACTCTCGAATCTTCCTTTTGTCAGCGTCGTTTGCTGACAATGGATTTGCCATCGGCTGTCAAGCCTTTTGCTTTCCAGAAACTTCAAGATACCGAGATTCGCCTCGTCGATATTCATGCCTTGCAGAAAGACTCTACCAGAATCTCGTGTGCTCTTATTCAGGGTAGCTTGGAAGACTTGTCCTTCGAAGCTTTGTCATATGTATGGGAGCCCGTAGATGAGACCGTGGAAATTACGCTCAACGGCAGGCCTCTCAACGTCACCATCAATCTTGAGGCCTTCTTGAGAAAGACTGCTCAAGATCGAGCAAGAAAAGACTCAGATGACACCGATGCGACTTACATCTGGATTGATGCACTGTGCATCGATCAAAGAAATATTTCAGAACGAAGCGCTCAGGTCAAAATGATGGGGTCAATATATTCTCATGCCACGCGGGTTACTGTATGGCTTGGATCTGGAGGGGACGGCATGAAAAGAGCCATTCATCGTATTAAAGAATCGTCAAGATTTACCAGCCAACTCGGAGGTGCGCAAGCCATCATGATGCCAGAGAATAGAGCTACATTGAGAGCTCGCTTGCAAGATACCACCAAGGATGAGAACAATGAACGAAAAGAAATGTTTGAATTCTTCAAATCTCCTTGGTGGACACGTATGTGGGTGTTACAGGAGGTAGCGCTAGCGAAGAGTGTGACGTTTGTTAGCGGAGACGAATCAATTTCTTTTGAGCACGTCTACAATGCATTTGTCCAGATATATGCCAGTATGGTGGAGGACCCAGTCTCGACACTCAAAAGCTTGGGACTCTCGACTGAGGAGGAAGCAGCGCTCGTTAGAGTGGGACATGTTGTCAATACTAGGGCGCTTTTCGAGCATAACTTTACCGATAAAAATAAATCGACTCGCCTGCAATCTTTGCTACGAAGAACTGAGCGTGCCAAGGCGACGGACCTACATGACAAAATATATGGTCTGCTGGGAATGATATCCGATCCCGGCAAGGATGAATTAAGTCCTAGATACGATATTATCGTTGAACGACTCTACCTCAAGGTCGTTGTCTGGTTCCTGAAGCAGTATGGGACCTTGAGCATTTTCGGTCACTGCTTCAGTGGCTATTCTAGAAATTTGTTGTCGTTGCCATCTTCGGTCCCACATTGGGAGCCGAAAGAGGAAATGGATGAGGGTCCGACTCCATTTCACTGGGAAGAATATGAGGACCTGGGCACAACTTCAATACTTGTACCCTATAAAGCGTGCGGCAATCTCTCGCTCTCGTCATACAGCTGGTCGCTCAATGAAGAAAAAGGCAAATTGAGTCTAACAGGAGCACACCTGGGAACACTTACGTTCGTATCACAGCCCGCACGAGTATCCTTTTCCCAGCCCCAAGAAGAGTCGTTCGCACTAGCCAAGCAATGGCTGGCATTAGACGAGGAATTAGGCAAGCATTACGGGTTCACAAACGAAAGCACGAACCTCGCTCTTAGACGCATCATGGTCGGCGACTTCCTGAATATCTCCATACCTTCCAAGAACGGCGTCAAAAAGAGGCAGAGGAACTTCATGCTGATGCTTCCCGATGACCCAGTTCTCGACGTTGGGGGAACGCAGTGGGACTACAGAGATTCGTTCCTGCCGTTTATGACTATGGTGGATAAGCGGAGGATAGCGTTGTCGTCTGAGGGTTGGATTGGCCTTGTTCCGGAGACTGCGGTGGTTGGGGATAGGGCTGTGGTTTTGATAGGGGGCCCGATGCTTTATGTCGTGCGGGATGTTCATGAACCGGGTTCAGAGAGCGGCAGTGATGGGAACGTATATTCTTTGGTTGGGGAGGCATATTTCCATGGGTTTGTGGATGGAAAAGCATTAGACGGTAGGGAATTAGAGACTATAGTATTGGCTTTATGTGTGAGCTGGAGGAATGAACTATGAGAACCTGTTTCCAAGAGAAAAATTAGCGAATCCATATTGCATCTGCCTAAAATATCCGCCCAAGCTCCCCCTTTCATTACCACGGCTATTTTTGCCACAAACCTTAATTGAGATTCTACACCACAAACCATCTATCCTAACAGAAAGTCATGACTCGTCCGCTTACCCACGATGTTTCAGCCCACCTCTCAAAGACAACAAAGGGATCCAAGCACAGTTTTGACAAGGCTAAGCGAGAAATAAGAAGGCTTCCGAGCTTCATGCATAAAACCGAACATTTCCCATAGTTTGGAACCCTCGTCATTCCCTACTCGTACCAAACCGCATCCATCGAAAAAACGTTTGACGTCAACCAAAGAGGTAGTCGCAAACATATCTTGGGACGAACAGAAAAGTTTAATCTCCATATTTACGGGCACAGGCGACGAAAGCATGAGCCTTATCCGTTCCACGGGCTCAAGTGACCTCCGCATCCCGCCTGGAAATTGATATACCCATGACCAGTCCCGAGGGAAGGGAGCGAGAAGGGGTTGGTGGGCGTCGCGAGAGGGTGCAGAGCCACGATGAAGTCCAAGTGGCCATGCGATGCGATTGATATCTGGACATGGATGGGACGTGCACTTTGTCTCACGGGGTGTCAAGTATGCTGTCTTCCCCAGAAAACTGTTGAGACTTCGTCGTCGCCTTTCTGATTTCCCGCCGGTCGATATCCGCTCTTTTCTTCACCTATATTCCTTCTTTCTCTGTTCTTATCCCTTGCCGGGTTTGCGCCGTTATTCATCCGTCAGCATGGCTGGCACTGGCATTGATTTGCCGTTGGTGGTTGTTACGCTGACGGGTAGTTTGCTGTCGTTGCTGGGGACTGCTTTTATTCTGATTTGTTACTTGGTTCTGCCGCAGAAGAGACATATTCGCCATGCGCTCATCATCAATTTGACAGTTGCTGGTATGTTGGATTGTTTGGATATGGAATTGGAAGATAGAAGGGAGCATGGCTGACGAGAGGAAAGATTTTATCAATGCCGCGAATAATAGTAGCTCGGGGTTGTGGGTTTTACTTATGAATACACCGTTGAGAGCTGGCACTGGATGCACGATCAATGGTTTCGTTGGACAGTTGTCAATTCAGGTGGGCAATCTCGAATTTGGATTTGGAACGCTCCTAATAAACAGTAGGCTGTTGATTTTTCAATTCTTATTATCACGACCGTCACTCTTTGGGTGGTTACGTCGACACGATCGAAACATGACATGAAGCTGAGCTATATCTTCATCTTCTGCGGTGGTTCGTGGGCATTACCGTTGGTCACAAGTAAGTCGCCTCACAGTTAATAAGCAGACGTCAAATTAATCGTCCCAGGCGGTATCGCGCTCATCATGAATGCCTATGGGCCAGCTGCGACAAATTGGTGCTGGATTGAAGAAGAGCCGGTATATTTGCGCTACGTACTCACTCACGGCTGGCGATTCCTGATCATCGGCGCCGTTATATCGATGTGCATCTACATTCAAGTCTACCTTCGCCGCCATTCGAGGCTAATGAGTCTGGTCGACGACGGACAATCTTGGAAGGAACAAAGTCTTACGCAAGAGCTCAGCACCGAGGGTCTGGCATCAGAAAGTACGAATCCAACCTACGTTTCAAATTAGAAAACTGACATTCAAACTAGCTCCCTCCGACGGCAAACTGCGCAAAGCATCCCCCAAACCGAAACTCACACGCTACGAGCGCGTCCGCGCCGTCTTCGTCCGCCCAAAAATCGACCCGCGAAACGAACTTATGCTCCGCCCTAAATCGCAACAAGACCAGCAGAAATCCATCCAGAAAGCCATGCTTCTCCACGCGTACCCGATATTCTACATCCTGTTGTGGCTTCCTGGTATTGCGATGCGGATCAGTCAGGCGACGGGCCACTCTTCGTATGTTTTGCAAGTTATGCAGGCTAGTACGCAATTTATTGGGTTTGCGAATGCGATTACGTTTGGCTGGAATGAGAAGATTGGGGAACAGTTGAAGACGAAAATTCAGGGGAATTTGAAGAAGTAGGATTAGTGGTGATGGTGCAAAAAGTGACTTGGGGTAGATCTGGAATGTTAACGATAGCTATCTTGATCAGATTCTTTCGACGCTGAATGTAAACCAACCAATACCCTCGCCGACGAAGAAGGCGCATCCTTTGCTCCCCGCCTCATCAGCTTCTTTCTCCCTTGGCGTGAACTTGCCTTCGACCTTCCACATGCCAGCAGTAGATGTCATTTTCGCGACATCATCCCACATAGCCTTGAAGCTCCCTTCATCATGGAGGAACTGTTTCCTCTCCTCGCCGTTCTTCCAGAACTTGGTGTCCTTTCCCCCACCCCTCTCCCCGCCCCCTCTACAGCCTACCATTTCACCTAGGAAGAGGGAGCCTGGCTGACAGGAGAGTAGCTTGATGATAGTCTTGCAGACCTCGATCTGTTGCTGGAGATTGAAGAGGTGGAGGAACAGTCCGGCATGGATCACGGTAAATCGTCCTTCCCAATTCTCGAATGATCCGCCAAAGGCAAAGAGGTTGGGGGAAAAGATATCTGTCGGTACAAGAGTACCTTTGAATGTCGCCTTGTCCATAAAGAGATTGGTAGAGGTAGAAAGAAACGAGCCGTTGATATCAGACCCATACAAATTCTCAGAAGGAACTTTGCCGAAGTGGGCTAAAGCGCGGAGTTCTTGTCCAACGCAGCAGCCGATATCCAGGAATTTGGGAGATGGGCTGGAAGGTGTTGGTGTGAGGAGTTTGAGTATGGCGGGGGTACTTTGGGTGGAGGGGGAGATTGAGAGTTAGGAACTTGAATTCGCCGACGCAGGGGTAAGGAGCATGGTCCCAGAGGATGTCACGCTGTCGCGGGTCAGTTGTTGGTTGAACGGTTAGAACATAAAAATTGGATCACCATTTTGTATACGTGAGAGTCGACATCTTCGGCGGGGATCTGGCTGTACTCTTCCAATAGTTTGCGTGAGACTGCTGGGAGGTGGTTGCCTAGATCTTTGTAGTACCAGCGATTTTCTTTAGAGTTGCGGTCGAAGTTTGATGAGTATGAGGTGAATGCTTGCTGTGCCATCGCTGCTATATATGAGATATGAACAAGTATTGAGATGCGGGGGTGAGTTGTTCGCGTTGATGTTCTTACCTCTGGACGGGTAAGATGTTGTCGGAAGTCCGGTGATATTTCCGCTAATGAAGCATAAACTGAAATGATTGGAGAGAAGGATCGAGGACCGTTCTGCGGCTCTGCGAGCTCGCTGATAGCTCCTGCCGGAGGAGATCAAATCCGAACAACTTCGATGAACTTTTCCATGCATAACTCAAACCTATAATTTTCGATATATATGCTAATGGCAGCTTTCTATCCCACCAAATCGCTTGATTCGTACCTTCAATCTTTTCTTCCTTGTCGCGCTTTGACGTCCAAGGGCTTGAAAGGCGATTGAAATCTGCTGCATGACCTGATCAGTACCATTGAAAATCTCAATATCGAATCAGTATCAAATGTAGCAGAATCCCATCACATCGCGTCCATGTCACCAACTCCAGAAAGTTATCCGTATTCAGAGAATGGTTCATGCATTCAAGTGCTTTCAGTAGCTAATGCACATGTTTTCCCCATGCCAGCTTATGCAAAGCCTGTATCTCACAACCCTTTGCCCTGAAGTAGCAAACAAACCCCATGCAGCCCATACACCCAAAAGAAATGCGCTTAGAATTTGTTGAACTGCTTAACAGCCTTTCCAGTTCGGGGAAGCACACGGAGAACATTGAATCGGACCTGGTAGGAATAATGTTAGCATTTTGCTCGTATTGATTTCTACTCAATGTTGCCTCTTGGCGCCCAAATAATTTTGTTGGTTGGTTGGGGACGCGTTTGTACATACGGTCTTGCTCAATGGTCTGCATTGTCCAACGGTAACTTGGTCTCCATCCTCAACACGGAAAGCTGGCGAGACGTGCGCAGCAAGGTTCTTGTGTCTCTTCTCGTAACGGGCATACTTTGGGATGAAGTGAAGGTATTCTCGGCGGATGATGAGGGTTCGGTGCATCTTGGTGGAAACAACGGTTCCGGTCAAGATACGGCCACGGATGGAAACCAGACCGGTAAAGGGGCACTTCTTGTCTGTTGAGAAAAACAGTCAGTTTTTGATTTTCACATTATGCGCCCAGTGCGTCGTCGCTCTGGTCAACAACAAATCCATGCCCAATTCCACCCTTTCTCGACGCTATAATATCGTCGCACAATCTCTCCCATAGAAATCGAAGGACCGCGAATTCCACATACCGATATAGCTTCCCTCAATCGCAGTCTTTGGTGTGCGGAATCCCAATCCAACGTCCTTGTACCATCTTCGGCCTCCCTTTCCGACGGCGGTCGACTTCGACTTGGACTTGGAGTTCAAGAAGATATGGGGTTGCTTCTGGTAAGCGCGCTCGCTTTGGACGGTCAATTCGGTGGCCATAGTTGCGGTGGTTGTCGAGTCGCAAGTCGAGATGTTGGGTTCTTCGTCGTGGAAGAAAAGGTTTGGTGATTTTCACAAGTCTCGGCTAACGCATTTGTGGGACACGTGATACTTTGAGCTAGACATGAAAATAACTTAGTGCAGTTCTGGTCGGTAGCGTCTTGGCGGTGGGCTGTTGCTGCCTCACATCTTCTTCGTGCCTGGCTCAACGCGTCCAAGCTTCCAGGCTTTCTGTTTGTTTTGTTTACGTGACTGCGAGAAGCCCAGCAACCGTACCCAGACTTTCAATGTCACTCAGCAAACCTGATCATTCCACCACTATATGATCAATTGAACATCAATTAGCCTATGAGTTCTAGAGCTCGAGGCTCACTCACTTTCAATAATGGCTTCACGAGAAGAAGTCACCCTGCCGGCAACGCGACCCAAGTCGAGAAAGTCACTGGCCCATATCCCTTCGTCGCAAAGTATGGACCAGGAGAACATGACTGCAGATATTGGAGCTTTGACTGGGAAAAGGGGCGTGCCTATTGAGAAGCCCTCGAGGAAGTCGCGCAGCAAAAGCATTGGCCCTGGCGGACTGGATGCTCTCAAAGATTCAACAGGAAACAGGCGCAAGGTACGAGAATGCAACAGAATCAGCGGAACAGGGCCTAACTCACATGAATATAGTCTCTAGCAGCTGTTTCCCATCCTCCGCCGAAATCTATTCTCAAACCTACAATGCCCCCACTGCGAGAAATCCCGGCGCATATCTCAACGCGCAAAAGCCCAAAAAAGTCGACCCCGCCATCTGCCCAAAAGATGGAGAACTTGATCGATTTCGACGTCGATGTACCTGGCCCAACCGTATCTGGGGCAGAAAAACTTCCGAACCCTTTCGAAGTATCTAGCAGTTCTGCCGTAAATGAGACTAGAGTAACCTTACGAACGGAAGAGGAACAACAAGCAGCTGCACGCGAACGGGAAGAGAAGGAGAGAAAAGAGTTGGAGAAGGAGATTATATCACGACGGGATGCGCGGCGGAAGTCCCTTGCCAACCGAAGAGTGTCATTTGCTCCAGAAGCTACGCTTCATACTTGGGATGTTGTGGTCGAGTACCAGGATTCCACCACTTCATCCAACTCGACCAATTCAACCAGGCGAGCATCCTCTGCCTCGGGCGGATCTGTAGGGTCGCCACACCCGAGATCATCTGAAGGTGCCAGCTCCGATCCTTCAGAACCTCCCTCTACCCCTCCTGAGCAAGTCGAAGAGGATACTGTTACGGCTAGTCCTGCTCACCAACGGGACTTGCACCAAAAGAAGCGTCGACGAAGTTCTGGTATACCTCCCATGAACTTTAACAATCCAGATGACGAAGCATTCTCCTCGAGTCCGTTTAGTGGCAGCTCAACGGGAGATGCTGAAGAAATCATTGAGGACGACGGATCCAATTCGAACAGTGACTCTGGTGATGATGATGGCACTTTGATGAGCATGGATGGGGGTGAAACCACCAATATGTCTATGGCATCTATGGCCTCTGGTGACAGCACAGGATCCAGTCGATTGGACGAGGCTTTAAGAGAAGCTGCTCGCCAAGCTGGTACGCAAGGCATTGACTTTGACGAGAATGGGGACGATGGGGTAGTGAAGGAGGAAGAGGTTGTGGCATCATTTGCTCCATGGTCGAAGAAGAATTCTGCGCTTGAGTCTCTAAATGACCAGGAAAATCTCAATCCATTCTCTCCTGCGTTCAAGGTCGGTGCACAAGAAGCCGCAGAGCAATCGGAGGGAGAGGACATGACAATGGATATCACCATGGATATGACCAAAGCTGTCGGCCGCATCATGCCCGAGCAGAAGCCCGATGATGATGAGATGTCAATGGATGTGACACGGGCACTCGGAGGTATCATTCCAAACGATGCAGCTAAACCGCCAGTGTCAAGACGAAAGTCCATGGCTTCAAATCGTCGTCAAAGCACTCGAAGGAGGTCATCTGCGGACGAATCATCGATGGGAGAGGAGACCATGGATCTCACGATGGCAATTGGAGGCATCCAGCCCACTCAAGAGGAAGGTATCTCAGAAAATGACGAGGATATGACTATGGAATTCACGACTGCAGTCGGCGGCGTTCTACCCTCAGCCGCCCCTACCACCAGATCTGCACGAAGAGCTTCGATGGCAGCTAATCAAAAATCTCAAAGTAAGCGAAACAGACAAAGTTTGGACTCTACTGCGGAAGACGAAACTATGGACATGACCGTTGCTATGGGAGGGATCATGCCATCAATAGCAGAATCCACCAGTGACCAGGATGTTACTATGGGCATGGATATGACTACAGCCTTGGGTGGAATTCTACCACCCCAAAGGAGCACGGGAAGTCGCTCGCAAGCAAAAAAAATCATGGAAATGGAGTCAGATTTCGGTAGCTCTCCGTTCCGCGCCGATGTGCCATCAAACTCTCCACCGAAACTTCCTGCGCCAACCCATACAGTTGCATCAGAAACTGGAAGTCCAAGCCTGGCAGGCTTCAGAGGCAAGGGCCTTCGTCGTAGTGCAGAATCACGGCAGTCCACCACACCCAAGTCAAGACCGAGCTCTGGTGGTACTCCCATCAAGAAGCCAGCCACCCCCTCAAAGCAAATCACACCCCAGCCTGCCCGTGCAGCTACACCTAGCAAGACGCCTCCATCCAAGAATGTTGTCATGCGCACATCATCTCCAAAGAAGCTTTTCAAGGACGAAATCAAAGCGGCTGTTTCGACTCCGCAATCTGCTAAAGGGAAGAAACTTGCAACTCCAAACAAATTATTCCAAAAGGACAAGACCACTGGAGCTGCTACCCCAAGCTTTGTCCTCACCCCCCAACCAAGGAGATCTTCTGGCGTTGGTCTCGACAAGACAGGGCTGGGTTCTCCACGGATAGCTGCATTGCTTGACCGCCGTGGCTCCATCGGAGATCAGGCCAGATCTTTCGTCCCTAGCCAACTCGGAGAAGCTCCTCCAGCAGTCGTGCGCTTTGAGGATCCCCGTGCGATGGAAGAAGAACTTGACAAGGAGCGAGAGCAAGAAGAGGACCGCGAAAATGGTCGTAAGATTATGGAGCGCGAGGCTGATGTCAATGGAGAAGAGAAGGATGTGACTCTCAACCTCAAGGAGTTGATCCAAAGCTTGACGCCAAAGAAGAAGAACCCTCTTAGAGGTCGCAAAAGCTTGCATGTTGGTGCTGCGAAAGGGATCCTGGGTAAACGTCCTGCCGAATTGGATGATGACGAGGATGACGAGGACAATGGAGGTGTAAAGCGTCTGAAAGGCCACCAAGGAAGTCCAGTCAAGGGCGTCAAATTGCAAGCACCTCCATCGAAGGCCGAGACCACAACAGGAAGAGTCACGCGCGCTTCCCGCAAAAGTATGGAAGAATCGTCATCGACTCCAAAGACGACAACCTCTCCAGAGAAGGGCAAAATCACAACCCCTCGTCACCAGGGCCGATTCAAGGATGCAGAAGCGGGTCAACCTGCCCAACAAATTGGCCCGCCTGTTGAGAAAGCGCCCGTTGAAGAGCCCCAAGTCGACGAGGACAGCTTTGGCGACGATCGGATCCAACTTCAAGATTTCCTGAACATGACCAGCATTCGCTTCATGGAATTAACAACAACGAAGCGAAGGCATACTATTGCACCTAGATCGTCCACCAAAGCTCTTGAAGATGAGAAAGATGTGGCTCTTGAAGATTGTGTCGCTGCTGGAGCTGCTACCATTCCTATGCTTGAGTTGTTCCAACATGTAAGCGTCGATAAATCCTTGATGTAACGCTTCTAACAAATATAGGCTTGCCAAGAACTAAAGAGATATATCT
Source organism: Cadophora sp. MPI-SDFR-AT-0126 (assembly GCA_020747065.1). NCBI lineage: Eukaryota > Fungi > Ascomycota > Leotiomycetes > Helotiales > Ploettnerulaceae > Cadophora > Cadophora sp. MPI-SDFR-AT-0126. The sequence continues at coordinate 661,605 of JAGMVK010000022.1, read as the reverse complement.
CGGAAGGACGCAAAACAGTTCGAGAAATCGAGACAGAAACCTTTGAGGAAAACCCCCCACTGTTCCGAGAGTACATCTCGGCCACCCCTGACATGAAGGTTGTAATGGACAACCAGCTCAAGAACGTCAAAACCCATGCCAGACTTCTAAGCAAGGGGCTGTGGTACGACTGGAGACTGACCCTCCTCGGCACGTTGAAGGAAGGACTTTTCAAAACGGCCGAGGGAATGATTGAAGACGAGGAGATTCTTGATCATCAACAAGAGCTACTCGAAGCTGTTCTGCCAGAGTTAGTTCGACAGGCTGAGAAGCTTCAGCGTGAGGAAGCTGACCTTCAATCGGCGGCCGAGGAAATCGCCAATTGCGACCAAGACGAGCTTAGCGATGCTCGTCAACAGCTTATTGCCGTCGACGCAGATGTTGATGCAAAGAAGCAATTGATTGCAGATTTGCGCAGACAACTGGAGGGTAAAGAAGCCGAGATTGAAGCTGGAATTGAGCGAAAACAGGCATGCTTGGAAGAAATTAAGGAAGCAGAAAAGATCCGCGAGGAATGCCGAGGCTGGACTTCGAATGAGATCAGTGTTTTGAAGGGTATGTTCTCCATTCTATCTCGCCGTCCGTCTGAAACTAAGAAATTTTCAGGAAAGGTTGATGCGATTGAGAAGGAGCATGGCTGGACTATCACAGGAGTTTCAGGCACCACCACTTCAATGACCTTTCGCAAGGAGATTGAACTGGTGTTCGACGCATCTTCCTTCTTGGCGACCAATTCCAGCAGTCCGGCCAAGCAGCCCGTCAACTCGCGGATCGACCTCTGGTACATTGGGGCCAGCAGAGAGCTAAACCCTCTCCCATTGACAGCAGAGAAGGATTTCTTCCTGCAGAGCATTCGGGATCACATTCGCGGTTTGCCTCAAAGCAAGACCCAGGTCAAGGATCTCTTGAATGCAGTAAGTGTATCGTGGAATAAAGCCAGTAAAGTTGTAGATGACATCCGCCTCCTCACCATCAGTTGCCCAACCGAGGTCAGCAAGACATCTGATGACTCTATCGCGATTAAGTCATCTCTGCTCATCGGTCCTCTTACCACGAAAGTCGAGATCGTCTTCCACCTCACCAGCACCTCAGGCGAGAATGGTATCGAAGTCGAGATATCGCCACGCGCCACAGTTGTGTATGGAGAGCGCTTCAACGAGCCGAAGATGGGAGAGTTCCTTCTGAACAGATGTGGCGATGTTGTGGAGGAGAAGGGGCAGGCTACGAAGGAGTCGTGGGGAAATGCGGTTGCTGAATTGGGCGAGAAACTCCTTGCGAGGGGTCGCAAGTAGGAACTGGTGCATGATTCGCTGAGGATATGATTGATGTGGATGGCCTGGGAATGGTTTTGTCAGGCTTGGCGTCCGGGTGTTTACCTCGCATAGCGGGAGGGAGTTTTATTTTGAGCTTGTTACGTTATGCGGTGGAACATGAGTTTATGATCACTTAACTGTGAGGAGCGGGGGAGTCAGCTACAGGCGCGGTCGCTACCAGCGCTTTATCTATCATTTGCTCGCTGTTCGTCGTGTTGTCTCGGTGAGTTGACCGAGGTCGACCAATCAACCTTTGTTATCAAGAAATCCATCTCTGAGTGGCCAGCTGCACAGCCTCATCGTAAGCCATCATGCAACGTCCTTTCGTCCTCGATCCGAAGCCGTTATTCTTTTTTGTTGCGCGTTTATCTGTGACCTCCCAGCCTGACTTGCGTCTGGTTTGCAATTTTACTTGCAGATTCGTACCAAACTACGTGGATGGAGACACAAATCAATCTCCTGGCTACCTAGTTCAACACTGATGATCAAAATGAGCAGCAAACCTCGCATGCATTCTCAACTGGAGTGGGAAGCACAACGCCACGAGATCACGAGGCTTTATGTGGCTGAAAACATGTCGCTCAAGGAGGTGATGGAGAGCATGAAGATCCGCCATTCATTCTACGCAAAGTAAGGACATATTCCTGCTACACTAGAGCCAGTCTGACAAAATCAGCCAAAGGCAATACAAAACGCGCATCGGTCAGTGGGGACTGGAGAAGAAAGTCAAGCATCACGAGATGGTCGCTATTGTCCATTTAGATAGACAGAGGAGGATGCAAGGCAAACTGACATCGTTTCGAGTCAGGAAGCGGGCTGTAGATCCAAGAAAGATACAGCGTTTTGTTCGAGACAACAAAATTCTCGATACGGACTCTGTGAGTCTTTGTAAGAACCCATCTCATCGTGCAGAGAATGACAGTCGTGTTGACATCTTTGCAGACTCAACTCCGTCAGTGATAAGTTACACCACCTGTAAACAGATATCACCGACCAATGCCACCCGAACGGAGCCGAAAACATCGGTACCGATCTCCGAGCTTTCAGTCGGATCTTCGATCATGGAACATTCTGTAGAGTTAAAAGGTTCGCCAGTTGACACCAGGCCTTCCTATTCGGAAAAATCTCTCGACTTTGCAACCGAGAAGAGCAGCGTTCAAGAGTCGCAGTACGCAATTTCCACGCAATCTAAACTTGAATCGTTCACTAGGGATCTACCGCGCCTTCGATCAATCGGTGGAGATACGTCACTCATGAACGAGCTCTTTGACTTTTCAGCTGCTGCAAAAAGTACTGTCAAATCTGCTAACTCAGCATTGCAAACCGCCATTGTCGGAAATAGGTCACTGCCAACAAGAGGTCAGACGCCTTCTGAAAGTCGTGGCATGGCCGTCGATTCAGAGTCAGAGGACGAACTCCTCGAGACTTTGGAGTCTCTCCTTGAATTAGCAGGCCGAGTCGAAGATCAGGGAAAGTATGAATGGTCGAGGGTGCTGCTTCAACGAGCAGTGCGCCTCCACCACCGCCGCCTAGGGAACAGCCACCCCACGACTCTTGACGCAATACAAGCTTTGACCCGTATACTCAGAGCCCAGGGTCGGTATTCTGAAGCAGAAAAGCTCCTTTCGGGTGCTCTGAAAGCATTTCGGGAAACTCGAGGAGACTCTCACGCAGATACGCTGGACTGTATCGGCCTCCTGGCCTTGGTTATGATGAGTCAGGGGCGACTGAATGAGGCCGAAACTCAAGCAAAAAAAGCGCTGAATATCCGCTTGAAATTTTCTAATATCAACGACCTCGGAGTGGCCCAAAGCAAAAACATACTAGGCACAGTCCTTGCATCAGCAGGACGCCACAAAGAAGCCGAAAGGCTCCACCGGGAAGTGTTGAATGCGAGAATGAAGATATTGGGACGAGAACACGAGAGCACTATCAAAGCAGTGGATGCTCTCGCGGAGTCGTTATGCGGGCAAGGAAAGTATGAGTCAATGATGGGCGAATACTTCAACATGCTCGAGATTCAGACGAGGACCATTGGGCGACAGCATCCGCAGACACTGAGCACATTGCACAGCATCGCGATGGCTCTCGGTGAACAAGGACTATACCAAGAAAGCGAAGCACAATATCGACAAGTCATCATCCTGAAAACCTCAATTATGGGACCAGAACATCCGCACACGTTGGCGAGCATGCACAATCTCGCATGGATACTAGGACAGCAAAGAAAGTATTCCGAATCGCAGCTTCTAAGCACGTGTATTCTCCAGCTCAAAAGGAGAGTACTAGGGCCAGAACATCCATCTACGCTTTTCACTCAGGCGAATTTGATTCCGGTGCTAGAGAGTCTTGGGGAAGACGATGAGGCTGAGGAATTGGCACGCGCAACGCTGGAATCGCGGCAAAAAGTATTGAGCGCAGATCATCCTAATACTCTTGCTAGTAAGATTCGACTTGCGAGGTTGTTGCAGGACAAGGGGGATTATGTTGAGGCGATGGGGTTATACTCTGAGGTTTTGGTTGTTAGGAAGCGTGTGCTTGGCGACCAGCATCTGTCAACCAGGGAGGTCGCAAAGAGCTTGAATTTACTTGCGACGTATATGAAGGAAGAAGAAGAGTCCATTCACTCAGATGCGGAGGATTCGGAATCCTCGGAGTAATTTTTTGGCCTCGCGGTCATGGTCAATTGATTTATGTTGACTTCTGGAGATCTTGAGAAATGATAGATCGAGGTATATTCGAAACAGCTCATCGTCACATTATATCTGTATGTCTGCCTATGGCTGTACTTCTCCTTTCCTCTGCTTTGCAGTCAAAATCTTCTGCACAGTATCAATCACAGTCTTCTCAGTTGAGATCAACTCCGTGACTCGAGGTCCGATGGCATGAAAATTCTCGTACCGTACTCAATAATCACCGTTTTCATTTTACTTTTTTCGAATCCTACATCAAAACTCTACGCTGGAATTGAAGTGAGCTTGACTGACTTTTCTTGTGTTCTAGTATCCTCGTTTGCTCCAGTGATTCATATGACATAAGAAGAGACATCTTCATCTACCCATCCACATGAAATTGCTCCAAGAACGGCCCAAATGATTTCCTCCAGGTCTCGACCACCTTCACCGGAAATGCCCCAACACCGACATCTCTCTTCGGCTTTCCATCTTCACCCAGACTGTCAAGTTCTTTCATCGCTGCTTCTACAAACTCCTCCAACGGCATCTGAGGAGGGACTTTCTCAGGACCCCCAAGCATCTCAATCATCCCGTCCTTGAATTTCACATCAATATCAGTAGCAACCCATGGCGGATTCACCACCGCCACGCTGATATTCGTCCCATTGAGCTGTGCACGCAGTGACACAGCTAACGACTGCAAGGCTGCTTTCGTAGGACAATACACGGGAAAGAACGGCAAGGGAATATACCCTAGTCCTCCTCCAATGAAGATAAAACTGCACGGCTTCTCTTGCTTCATGAAGAATGGTACGAGGCTCTGACATGCAATCATGGGTGCCGTAATATTCGTCGTGACCTCCTTGGCGATATCCTCTGGACTTGGTGTTTCCGCATCGGTGAACTTGAAGAAGCTTTGTATGCCGGCATTGATGATGACTGTGTCGATGGCGGGGAATTTTTCTGTCAGAGCAGAGAGGTTGGGCGGGAGAGTGGAGATGTCGCTGAAGTCGAAACAGGCTGTTTGGAGACCTGGGTGAGAAGATGCGAGGGAGGAGAGACGGTCTTGTCGTCGGCCGGTGGCGATTACTGTTTTGTTCTGGCCGTGGATGTGGTGTGCTAGGGACGCACCGATGCCGCTTGTTGCGCCTATTATAAGTACCGTCTCGTGAATTGGCATCGCGAAGTCTGGGGGATAGATAGGAGCTAACCTAGAGCACTGTTGAGTTTTCGCGTAGAAGGAGAGGTGATGTTCCTTGCACTTATACGTGCAGATTTCTGTACTTTAATGCAGGAAGCCTCATTTCCATTCTTATCTCCATATTCCATTGTTCACTTGCATCAAAACTCCTATCTCCATGTCTTGAGCCGCATTTGATGATGAGGTGCATTGGTATGAGCAGGACCAATCACATCCACCCGTACAGTACTAGGCAACTGATATTAAACATTTAGCGATTCCCCACCAAAACTCACTCTCGTGCACTCGGATTTCCCGCGCAGCCTCTGAACGAGTAATTAAATCCTATTATATTCTTTATAATTCAAGCTATTGGAATACTTTCATAAGTTCCGATTGTAATATACTTAATAAAAATAAAGATTGATTAGTCTCTAAAGTCTTACGCGCTACTTTCGTGTCGAATTTTGCGGGGAAAAGCGCGTTTCGCGATTACTCGCGCTTTTTATCTACATTTACTTTATAACTACTTTAAGGAATTAGATATAAAGCTTATATTTATAAATTGATTGCTTTAAATAATAACTCTACTCTAGGGCCCACTGAGAAGTATTTAAGAACACCTTTAAGTTTTGAAGTGGAAGGTATGGGTTTTGGTTGGGAAACGCGTTTCGGTTAATATCAGTTGAGGGTGACTGTACCTGCATGGGAAGGCAGTCAGCAACTTGTCAGAGAGCGGCTTTCAAATCCCGCTGTCCGCCACAGCGTCCGGTCGAGATAACCATCTTGATTTATTGCTCCCAATCAAGAATTCTGGACCTATACATGCTCTGCGCGTATTGAGAGATGCGTGGTAATGCCTTTCCCGAGGACGAATTCCATTGGTCTCACAACAACATGATGTTGTACGCGAGTTTTGCCACTTCCTTTCATAGGCAACTTTCATCAAGACCTCAAAGCCTCAAGGTTACGAAATTCGTGCAGGGATGACATTGCTGAACACCGAGTATCTCCATATGGTCCAAGATAAGCTTCATCTCAAACCGGTTTCTTGTTGACGGGGAAGCTGAATTGCCAGTTCTCGGCCACCTTGTCATAAGCGATGATTACCATCATGTCGACGCCGACGCGTTATCGGATTCATCTCATGGGAACCCGACTTTCCGATTCAAGCTCGGAAGCGATCTATCCTACACTCTGTTTCTAGAATGCTCCTCCTCCCCCGCCGCCGTCTCCCCCACCACCTCCACCTCCAGAATCCCCGGAATAGCCTCCTCCTGAGTCTCCACCATACCCTCCAGCATCCGTCGCCTGATTGGCGATATGCATCGCCTAGTTCATGACATTCAAGTACTGCCCAGCTGACACTTTTCCGCCACCAGAATGTGCAGGAGCAGCTGCTTGAGATATCATTGCCACCATCTTTCTCCTCAGATCTTGAATCTCGGCCAAAGCACTTAGCAGCAGGAGATCCATCTCTTCCTTGCTCATCTGCTTTCGGATCTCAATCCTTTCCTTCGTCAACTTGCTGTCAAGAATGACAGCGATCGCAACGTCTTCCTCGTCATTCGGATGATCGATACCGTCCACAATCTCACAGTGCAGAGTTGCTTGCCATTCATTGCAAGCCAAGATAGTCCAGAATACAACGTTCCCATGTAGTCCACGAAACCTCGGGGGTGGTCTCAGTTCATCTTTGTAAGTAATTGATGTATTTGTTGCCAGCTGACTGATTGTCAAGTTGTTGTCTGCGCCTGCAGTCACGGAGCCAACTAGTTGATTAGTGAGGATGTGGGTGACGAACAGAGATGAGGATTCGCCAACTTGAAAGATGGGTTTGGAGTCGATGGTTTGAGTGAGAATTGTGATTGGTGGTGCAGGGGAACTTATGGTGAGGATTATAGGTTCTGCGAGGTTGGCTGGGAGAGGTCCGAATGTCTGCGGTTGTGATGGCACTTGAGGGGACGGCGAACGTCTTCCACTATTCGATAATGCTCGTAATCTCGATCGGATTCCCATAATGAATGTAAGTATTCTACAAGTGCGAATACGAAATCTGAGATCATGACCGGACGGATGTACTTCCAGTTTAAATCTTTATGCGGATGTGTTGCTCTACCGCGGCTCTGTTGATCACTGGCCTCGCTTGGCTTCATACGCAAGTGGCGCATCCCCTTATTCCGAGTCTGGCAATTTGACGTGAAAGTGACAGACCATTTAGGTTGATCGATTTGGCATCGGTTGGCTGGAAGGGAGTATCCGCCAGCTGGTAATAGGGCGGCCTTGTTTAGGATATTTATTAGATGCTTGGCAGGTCAGACGGATTACTTTTTATGGAGATTCCGGGATGTTTTGGGCGTAACTCATATCTCAAAGAATAATCAATTGTCGTCCAGATAATATGGACACCGTTTGGACTCTACTTTGCACATATTCGGAGAACAAGTCGGCCCCAATACTTGAGGTAAGTTGTCACTGCTCTTTAGTATTTCCCTCAACTCTCAGTCTCTGCTCAAGCTAACAACCCTAATACATCTACCAAGAAGAACAAGGGATTTGAGGAGAATCTATATCTGACACAAAAACTACCCCTGCTGAGCTACCAGTACAATCAACCCTATTTCAACTCACTCTGCTCTTTGGAGAGAATCGTCATAAGAGAATAGCAAGAGCTTCATGAAGCATCTGGCGTGGCGACACCGGTAATTGACTATCTCATAGCAACACAGCTCTGTAGGTTCCCACACGGTATGCCAACATCATATATGAGCTATCTTCGTTGCTTTCGCCCAACTCGAACCGACAAGAAACCCTTTACTTATTGTATCGTGGAATGTTCCGCTTGATCTCCTTGATGATTTCCTTCTTCAAAGCCACCAACGCTCCATCTGCAATAGATCCGTCCTCTGGTTGAATAAGTGGGTTGGTATAGTGAAGACCGCTCTCATGGAAACCAAATCTGTTGAATCCGTCGTTGTCGTACCCATCTTCGTCATAAACTTCGCAGACGTCATCATCCGGCTGGAAGTCCTCACCGGGAACCAGGTGCTTGTATTCGCTCTCTTCCCAAGTATCCAAATCCTCTTCCCCAATAGCAGCCCATCCTCGATCAATTTCCTCTCGATCGATCGACCAACAGTCTTCACAGTCTGGCGAATGCGAATTGACATCTGGCTGGGGATGTGCATGCCCCACACCTAACTTCCAATCCTTACCAAGTAGGACAAATTGACTTAGATGATGGGCGATACCATGGTATGAGAAAGGTCGGTCAATTGCAAATTCTCCATATTCTCTGTTGATGTAATAACGCATCCGTGTCGGGCATGGATATGGTATCAAGCTTTGGTCAGGTATAATTCTCCAGTACTCATTCGGAGCATGGAACGCTCGTGTATGTCCAGAAATGTTGAAAGATTTCAAGGTCAGGCCATTGCGTAATGAAGTCAAGAGATCGCGGAAGCTTCCTTCCCAAAGCCCCGTGTGGTGAAGATGAAGGTGTTGCAAAGTTGCATTATGTCTCGTAAGTAATTCGACAAGCCTAATTTCACAAACAAGCAATCCATCAAGTTGCAATCGTTTCAGTTGTCGAAAGGTGAAGCGGCCGAGAAGCTTCCAAAGTGGAAGATACCAATTCTCAGGCTCATCGCTGAAGTACCATGCTCCTTCGACAGTTGCGTAACGAGGGAGGGGGTTGAAACCAAATCTCAAATCAATCAGGTGGCTTGCCGATCGTAGGACAGCCCCAAATCCCGCCCAAAATGATATCAATGGTGACTCGGTAGCATCGAAAGTAAGATGCAGTATTCGTAAGTGCTTGAATGATTGCGTGAGATCTGCCATCATCGAGGAATACTGGGTAAAGAATGTGACTGGTAGCTCATCATGAATCAAGGACGTGACTCGATCTCTCATACAGACGTCGATTGCTGCCAGGACTGTTGCAAATTCCTCATTCGCTCGCTCGAAATTCGAGGTGAGACTGCCCTCTGCATATGCATTGATGAGAGACTTATTCTTGAAGCTACAGGCTTTGCGTGAAATAACAATAGAGTTCAGGCATGGGAGCTTTCGGAACACTGATACTAGCAATTCCAAATCTTTATAGTCTTGCTGAAGTGTGCGCCACGCAGAATTCCAGCGCGTGTATTCCACAATCGCGGAAAGTTCTCTTGTCTCAGTCTTCACGGACCAGGGGGTGCCTGACAGCATGTCGTCATAATTCTGAGACCACTCTGTAGCAAGCTCAGCAACGACGTGGAAGATATCTATTGTGCCGCTTTCGAATCTGATGCTTTTGATACCAACAACGAGATGGGGACACGCTATGACTGCTTTGATACGGGCGAAGTCGTCTCTGTTTGGCTTGAAAACGAATGACTGAAAGATCATGCCAGCGCCTAGCTCAGAGAAAGGCTTTGAAACTAGTCGGACTGATAGTTTATCTCTCAATCTTAGTAGTCGGAAGATCATGAAGAGTATCTCGTTGGGAACGTTGATAGTCTTGCAAGCTTTGTTGTCCCTTGCAATGGGGTGGAAGGTGGTCTTGTCTAGAAATTGGCCATCTGATATTTGTGGCTCTTGTCAGCTTGCTTAGACTTGACCGATTTCTGATCCAAAAAAAAATCGAGAAAATGAATCGTTGCATGGCTGAGAATGATATTCATACCTGCTTGAGAGCTTGCTTCCTTCTCAGGGAGTCGAGTATCTGCACCGACATATTCCTCATGTGTTGCTCCTGAAGGCTTCAAATTGCTTTTGTCATCAACGGTGTGTGTAGCCATTATGACATTGATTTTGTCATCTTCTGTACGTTCTGGGTGTTCCGTTCGGTCTGCCTTGCTAGAAACGAGCTTCATCGTGCTAGGAACTTCTCGTTGCAGTTCTGTGGGAGGATGCTCGTCACCGTGGGCTTGCGTGCTTGCGGGCATTGTTGTTGGTGGCTGACCTTGGTCGAAGACGCGACGACGTTTGTGTTGGTTCTTGTGTGCGGCCGTGTTGTTGATATTGATCCGCGAAAAGCTAGCGCCGATGAAGTTGCAAGAAAGGTGAGGTACAGATCACCTGATTTGGGATGTTGAACAACTTCAAGTGATTCGATGCAATCTCTGCCAGAATTTTCTCATGAAAACTTCCACATCTATTTCGAGAAACCTTTGCCTTTGCTTGCCTTGCCCATCAAAGCAATCCGCCTGGTGAGTCGAAGTATAGCGACACATCACGTGAAATACAGTTCCACTGTCTGATCGGAATAAAGTCCTGCTCTGAACATCTTGAGATATAGTAGTACTATTAGACCATGAGTAAGTATACCAGACTATGTATTTTGCCAAACTTTGACATTATTGCTCCATATTATGCCAGCGAATCTCAAAATATGGAAGCTCAATCCTTAAGAGGAGAGAGAAAGTCGTGAAGCAAATACTCCTACTTATACTTGAGACTTGCTATTGAACTCAGCATCAACTAAGTTCTTACTTAGTCCCCTACAATAGCGCTTGGTGGCATGGCATTTTTCTGTCTCATGATATTGCCAGAAAATAACATGCACACGGTCGGAATCGTGGAGGTGGATGGCAAGCTAAGACCACGGAACATTGTTGTGAGATCCTTGTAAAGCAATGTCCTTCTCAATGCGGCGGAGATAAATTTGAGAACGGTACAGTAGACTTGAATGTGGCTGGGCTGGCTAGGAGACATTTATCACCACAGTCTAGGGATTACTGTAAGCGAGACCAAACATTGAAGGATCTGCCCAAGCCCTAGCATCTCTGCAGATCATTCAATCTCCAGCATGGAAAAGGAGAGAGAGAAATCACGCCAGAGGTGCTAATTAAGATTTACTTTGTGTCTCTTGCCCGTTGTCAGACACTTCCTGTGCAGGTACGTGATCGGAGTTTACTCATCGCACACCAGGACAAATATCATGTGGCTGTAAGGGACCGTAAGCAATGCAGTAAGCAATGGATATGTAAGGTCGAAAACGCTCTTGAACCCAATCATCATGCCCGGATGCTACCGCAAGCTGCAAGAATTCATATCTAGGACCTCCAACGGTCAGCCCTGCATAAAAGTTTTCTTATTGCTGCACGTTGTGTGGTATTGAAATCCACCAACAATCGGTTCAGCTACACCAAAGGCGGAGACAAGAGTGCATTGTGGCACGCTTTCTTTATATGGCAAGCTGGCTAGCAATACACTTCTCACGCCCAAAATCTGCTTCAAAAGAATTGGGAAACGGCTAGACCGTCATGTTTGGTCCTTTTCATCGAATTCACCGAGTTTCTAATAGCTATCAAATTAGCGGAGGCTAGCGAACCGTTGAATTTATCTCCTCGGAGAAAACGGTCGCATTGGTCTAAGTTTATGGGTCCCGATTTGACCATTAATTCGGGACTTTCCACCACCATCCATCTTAGCACTCAACCACCAAGCCCCTCGTCCCTCGACCCTCGCCAATCCGGAACCATTGTAATCGCTTCTATATCTTGGCGGTCCAGTTCCAACGGTACTCTAGCGAAGCCCATCTTGCCATCATGAAGCTGACCGTTGCGACCACAAGGATGCCACCGAAGAATGCCACAAAGCCAGTTGCTCCAATGCGTGGAAGCAGCTCTCCGCCAATCGGAATGCACACCATTGTTCTGAAAGGTGATCAGTAATGTTTCCGATTAGAGATAGGATACTTACGCAAATGCAACGACTGAATATGAAGTACCGTAGTATTGACCGTACTCATCGGCGCGACAGAGTTGTCCGAGACATACTGGGGCCATGCTGATGATACTTCCTGAGCCGAAGCCAAATAGAGGAGCAAAAACGTAGAAGACTACAAGATTGTCTCCAATGGGCAACCATAGTCCTAGAGTGACGACGAGAGTCCAGACCAAAGTAAGTAACATGGTGTTGAACCGGCCAATACGGTCTGAGATGTAACCGGAAAATGATCGACCGAGGGCGGAGCCACTGCGCTTGTGTTAGAAGCATGCCTGTATCTTGGAGAAAGTCTTGTCAGATTTCTTACGCGTTCAGAATTGCAATGATATTAAATCCTGTCTGATCACTGAAGCCTTGAGAAAGGGAATAGGTTGGGATAAGACCGAGAGCACCAAAGAGCACAAACTCGAAGCCTGTGAGCTGGTCAGTATATGAAGAAGGAACAGAAGCTGGATGAGAAGAAAACTTCCCCTCAAGGTAATTACTTACAAGCAACACCAGCGGTCGCCCACGAGAATCGTGCATCTAGAAAGCATCTGAGATCGATTGCACCTCCGTTCTTCCGAGGCGGTAGTCGACCTCGGATGCAGATATTGCCAACAGCCATAAGGAAGAAGCAGATCAACGCAACAATTCTCATAGACCATGCCCAACTTAACTTCTGAAATACCGGCTTCAAGATCAAGGGAAAGGTGATTCCCCCAATGCTGGATCCCACAAAGGCAATTCCACTTGCCATACCCCGCTTCCTTTCAAACCAGTGAGCAACGACGGACAGAGCAGTCGTTGTTAGAAGAGCACCACTAAATCCGTTCAGAACTCCATACGCAAGCATAAAATGCCAGTATTTGGTGCATTCCGCCAGAAGCACAAGGCTCACGACGTAGAGCAAACTCCCACTAAGAATCAACCACTTCGGGCCATAACGGTCGAACAACGGCCCAACTTGGACCCCAAGAAACAAATTGAAGAAGATATTGACTGCGGGGATCCATCCAATGTCTCCATTGGAATAATTCGAGAGCTGGTGGGTTTTCCAATACGCCTGGAAAAGACCGACCGAAGAAACCAGGCCGAACGTCCCCCAGATGATGCAGAATGACCCGGTTACGACAAGCCATGCTTTTGTGCCACCCTCCGGAAACGTGTAATCGAGTCTTGATCGAGATGTTGTTGTTGGTTCCACCTCATGCAAAAGTATCAAATCCTGTGACACTTCAGAACCAAGAGTGGGGCGGAGCGTGGTGAGTTGCTCCCCAACCGTAGGATTTGCATCGCGAGCCATGGCTTGCAATTGAAATCGAATGTCGATACGAAGGATAGAAATTGAAAAGAAGAGAATTTTTGATAGTCCAAAGAAATAGAACAGAATATGGATTTAAAGTCCTCGTGTCATATTTATGGGGCTTAAGGGCGCGATGTCGGGTGTGGGGTCTCTTTTCCCACCATGGCAAATACCATTTGAGATGCATTAGCTTACCGCCTTTTTAGCAAACAACGAATTGTCATCATCTTTCATTCTACAAATCATTCTTTTAATCAATCGTCTATTTCCTCGTAATATGACAATGGCTTGTATGATCTTGAAGTGCCAAGACGAGATGTTTACTCATTTTCTTGACAGCGACCTAACCACACCTGGGAATGGTGGTTAGGTCGCTGTCAACACTTGCTATTCTGATTTTCAATCACGTACAAGCGGAAACAGAATGAGTAGCTTCCAAATACAATTCATTTATTGTGATCTGCCTCTCAAACTATCATATGTTCATTACAGCGCGAATGTGCAGAGGTCACTCCCCTGTGGCCTGTAAGAGTCCCAGATTAAGCGAGCTTTCGCAGACGTTAGGTAAACCAGCATGCGCCGGCTCTATGAATAGGGCTGCTTGCGTCTCGCTCGCGGTAGCGCAGTATGAAATTCTTGTATTAGAACTACTGTATCACACTTGAATTGAAAGTTTGATTCTTGTTATTTTTCCCATGCCAAGCTCCCTGGAGAATCATCCTACGAAAATTTCTTCTTCTCATTTGAACGTCAAGATTATTTGACTGACCAATGGCTGACGTCTCTCAATTGCGTTTAGGAGCACTATTCTAGCTTGGAATTTTGGAAGTTTTACAAGAAATTATTAATTCTTTCTGATAACACACCTTCTAATTGGAGTGGTTTCATCTGACCGCACCACTTGAAGATTCGTCCCTGCTTAAGGAGGGAGAGTAATTCAGACCGACCCATACCATACCAATGGTGGATTATTAGTGATGAGAAGTCCTCGAGGACCAGGCAAAGTCTCAACCTCCCCAGGGTCTCGTTCTTGAACCTCTACCGAGTCTGCTTCTAATAATGGTACTAGAGCTGCTCTCCGAGGTTCAAAGTCATAAGCAGTAGATGGTTCGATGTATCTGCTGCGGGGTTATTAGACGGCGACATCAGAAACAATGGCGCTAGAACTTACTACCTGTACACATTCAGGCGTTAGTAATTGTCCATTTAAAGGGGTTTATGAAAAGGATAGAAATGTCGTAGGAGAAACCCAACTCCTGAAGCAATGAAATGAAGAATAGAACGCGCTTCTTCAGAACATACCAAGCCATCCACCATGCTATTTCGACCAAGTCAGGGTTCAAATTTCTTGCTTCTGGAATCAAGAGATAGACAGTTGTGATTCTAGTTCGTCTTGTGTCGCCGAAAACTGTGTTATTAAACCACCCTTGGATAGCAGCCAGTACGTTCTCCGCAGCTCTTTCGGCTCCGTACAGCAAAGCACCTGAGCCAACGAGATCAAATGCTATACTTGTACCTCGACATCTCCACGCAAGTGTACCGGCTGGGGGGCTGGAGGCAAGCCATAGAAGGTATACAAGACTTTCTGGATGCAATCTCTTAAGTACTCCTCTGTACCGATGGCTCCTTTACGAGCAGTTGCTATGAAGTTGGGTACGTTGACCAGTAGCTTAAGAATATGATTTCCTCTAGGAGCTTTTGTCTAATTAGTTTGAGGACTCACTCTCTGTGCGGAATCCCACTAACCAGCTCCTCGGGGAAGATAGCCAGGCGGTTCAGTAACAGAACCGACGCCTAATGGTGCTGGGTGATTCGTATTGAGATATGCTCTCATTGGACCAACTCCAGCACCAGCTGGCTTAGATCTGTTGGCCCACCGCTGAGCATCTCCGCGATTGGCTTGTCTGTTGATGGTCATAGTAGCATCTGTAACAATGCATACAGCGTGACATTGCACACCGGTGATCTTCTGCTGTTTGATGATATATGTTGGTCCGCCATTCGGAGCCCCGTTCCATGCGTCCAAGGCACCTGCGGGAATAGGAGCCTGAGTTCCAGTTGGTGCTGCCATTAAGATCAAGAAAGGTACTGGTCAATGGACCGAGAGAAGCAAGAGATGAAAGAAGAAGAGGCAGGAACAAAAAATTCAGGCAAGGATTGATCAATACAATTGCTTGACACCCCCTTTGTCTTCGATCTGTGACCGCAAACGGGTGCTATGGAGATGAACAAACCGATCTACGCCGCAAACGAATCATGTACAGTGTACAGAGCCTTTCCATCATATTCCATAGGCTCTGTTGCTAACACTGTCTTGGTAGCAATTTTACTCTTGGGATAGGCAAGCTCCTAGCACATAACATGGCATTGAAATCAAGAAGTTGGTGGTATCACGACTGAGCTTGCAAATTCCGGAGATGTAGAGAGAAAAGAAAAATTCGGGATATTGATCAAGGTAGCCTAATTCCAATTGATCCAGCGATCAAATTCCCTCGAATTAGTCGACCACGTAGTCCAGGTGGGCTACTCACGAGGCCAGGAAATGATTCTTGCAACTCTCGGCTCTCTTCCTCCATTCTTGCTACAGCCCCATCCAGAATTTGAGCTGATTCCCTGACTGGATGCACATATCGACTGTTGAAATATCAGTACAGCATTCAATATTAAGTAGGTCTGAGTCGCCACTTACTCCCATGCTCTCCTCCAAGCGACTTCTACTAAAGTTGTTTGGCCATCGGCTGTATTTCTTGCAGTGAGTGGACATAGTAAATAAACTCTTGGAATATTTGCCCTTCTCGCAGGACCCACGCCGTCACTATTGAACCATCTGACAAAGAGACAGGTCAGCAAAACCAATCGTGACGAGACAGGAACTAGAGAAATAGGTGGAAGCCCTACCCTTGTATTGCAGCGAGTACATTCTCCGCTGCCCTTTCAGCAGTATATCCTAGATGACCAGATCCCACCAGCTCAAAAGCGATTTCTGGACCAGCCCGTTGCCATGCGTTACCAGGGGGTGCAGCCATCGGCAATAGTCTGCATATATTAAGGACCCTCTGAATGCATTGTCTGAGATGCTCCTCGGATCCAATGACTCCAGGTGGTGGTGGCACAGCTGAGAATGTAGCCACGTTGACCATTATCTTGTTCACATGAAAAGGTCCCCCAGCTGGAGTAATTGCACCACGTAATAACGGTACTGGTGCCGCTACGGCCTGTCAGTCTGGGTTCTGATAAATCATCGAGGTTCAATCCGATGATATTTAAGGATGAACTTACTGAGAGCTGTGTCTCCAGCGGTATCGGCAGCGGTGCCAACTGCCAGGGGCCAGTGGTGTGCAGCATTGTATACTGTAGTGGGGCATATTGGAGCTGGTACCGCAGGTGGATATATTGTCAACCTTGCAAGCCATTCCCCTCTCCTAGTTGGCTTTGCTTGTCTCTCATTTGTCATAGTAGATCCAGCGACGATACAGACTGTATGTGCGGAGATGTTTGTAATGTTACATCTGTGAAGTATGAACATTGGACCATTGTTTGGAGCTCCCATCCACTGCAAGAATGTTAGCGCGGGAAAGTCATAAATTTCTCAAATCACGTTCTCGATGTCTGCAAGATCTATTTCCCGAAATTGTATTTGGTTCACGATACCAAGTCTTAGAGAATCATTGGGAGGGAGCTACATACAACATCTCTCGCTGCAGCAGGTGCCCTTGCTCGTTCGGCTGCTGTTGGAGCTCTGCCCACAGGTATTTAAGCAGCCATTCTTGTTATAACGTCTAACCCCCCCTTTCCGGCCACCCGCACATTCTGGCCACCCTTTTACACCAAAACTCACTATTTCTAATATTTAATAATTAGATTATTTATTAATAAAAAACCTTAAAATTAAAAAACTGGATTATTTATTACTCGGGCTTTAATATTCCAAAATTTTATTTATTTTATATCACGTAATATTATAAGATAAGTATTTGAAATCTTAAAAATTTCTCGCTAACAAATTTGGTGTAATATTGATTTTTTTTAAATTTTTTAATAACTTTAGTAATTATAGTTTTAAAGAGCTAAAACTTAATATATAGGTATATTATATAGATATTATCAAAGTATTAAAATTTAAAAGTATTTGTATTAGTAATTATCAAATTATTAAGTAAAGTATAAAGCCTTATACAAAACTTTGTATAAGGAAATTTTATTACTTAATTATATAATAATTACTAATCTAAATACTTTCAAACTTATAACACTTAATATTATATATATAATATATATATAATGTTTTAATTTTAGTCATTTCTAATAATAATTGCTAAAGTCATTAAAAGATTAAGAAAATCGATTTTACACTAAATTTGTTAGGGAGATTTTTTTAAGACTTCAAATACTTAGTTTATAATATTACGTAATATGAAATACATAAAAATTGATTATATAAAAGAACGTATAAGAAATAATCTAAATCTTTAATTTTAGCTTATTTTATTAATAAATATTAAAAATATTAATTACTAAAGTTAGTGAGTTTTGGTGTAAAAGGTGGCCGGAATGGGGGGGTGGCCGGAAAGGGGGGGTTAGACGTTATTGTGAGCATTTGACATTGGTAGGAAAGCTTCTCTTAAGTAGGTAATTCCTTCATGGAAAACATAAATTTCTTTGTATGGTTGCGACTTCACGAAAACGGAATGTTGTAAGCCACTGATGTCTCACTAGTGGTCATTCGCGGCTTGATACAAAGTAAACAAAGTCGTCTCTGAACAAAGAGGAGAAAAGGAGCTCGCATTCGCATAAACAGTCAATGGAGTGGGGTCAAAGACTCAAGGGATCTATATTCGGGCCTTGCTATGATTTTCGATAGTAGCCCTTGGCCACCTCGAATTACAAACCCATGGGTTGCTCACAGAATCATGGCCAGTGACGGAGAATGTGTACCAAGACAATCCAAAATCCCTGTCTCGTCTGTACACCTTTTGAAGATCTATTTTCATAAGCCAAAGGTAGTTCGGCAGTTTCCTATGCGACATCGTTATCTAAAAATGCAGTCATGGTAATCCTCTGATCTACTTGAGACCCACATACTCAATAGTATTCCATATCCTCGTCCATGTCCTAATCAGAATCAGAAACTGGACCATCGGAGAAGCCTTCCTCGCTGACATCGTCAGAATCAAACTCCTCCCCATTTTGCTCTGCTTGGGCCCTGAGAAACTGTCTTTTACACTCCATATTGTTGGAAATGTTACGTCTTCTCTGCTTCTTCAACTCTCTTCTGACCATTTCTCGCTCTTCTTTGGCCTCTTGTGCCGCCCGGAATCTTTCCTTCATATTGTCTACAGTGTCTTGTATGGCCGTAGCGTCTTCCATCTTTCCAGTGAAAGGGCTCCAGTACAGGTGAGGTGGCATCGTAGATGAGATGCAGCAGATCAGGGTCGTAAATGTACCATCGGGAAGGTCATATCGAGTATTCAATGGCAGAACCTTTGGGAGATGGACGTGAGGTCGATCCGCAGTCTGTAGAAGTTCGGCAGCTCCAGCATAGTGTTCGTATTTCTTCTTGTACTCCTCGTTGAACTGCCAGCAGGTGAGCTCCCAGACTCTGGCTGTGAAGATGTCGAGCTTCGCCATGATCATGTACATGATCTCAGGCCCGAACCTAAACACCTTCTGTCTCCTCCAGGGACTGGACCTGGTTGCGGGTTGGCGACAGCTTGGACTTGTGGATTCATGAAACCTACAGGCAATATCAGCGTTTGGTCATGAGGAGAGATCAATGTGGTAACAAACCAGGAGTCGGGGCTGAGGCCTTTGGCTTCTTGCAGGCCCGATCAAGTCGTGCGCGAGTTCTTTGAGAACCCATTGTTTTGATGGTTCAAGTGAAGAGATGGCAATGAAGTGTTGCTGGGGTGGGAGGCAAGTGCAAGTGTTCCGTAAGTCGACGCGGAGATCGAAGTAGGAAGGCGTTTGACGTTGTCTTCGAGAATGAACGGAGAACTAGTCGAAGGCTTGGCGTATTCTTGAGATGGCGTCTTCGTGGAGGTGTTTGGTTTTGATTGAATGACTCGGGTGGATAGTGAGTGGTTTGGAGGTGGTCGAAATCGAAGAGGAGACCAATCCAGGAATGTTTTCTCAATATGTTGTGACATTCAATTGGGTTTTTAAAGGGGGTGTTCTCGAAGAGGGGGCTGCAAAGAGTTGAATACTAAATTTTATGGAACGAGACGAAGTTTTTAAGGTGCCAAATGCTTCTCTTGGTGACTCAGACCGCCCTCTGCGACATCTGAGCTGATGAATATATGATCAATCAGGATCAGCAGACGCGGCAGTGGTGTAGCCAATTCGAGACAGTGTTATGAGGTGCGAGGCTACTTGTATACTCCACTATACCATTTTGATGCGACAAGATCAATCATCATATGGTGATTTTAATATTTATTGGCGGATGATAAAAGAGTCACAAGTGACAAGAGCGGCAAGCGGGGGATCAGATGAAATTTGGCGGGGGCTGGGTATGGATTTTTGCCGAAGGAAACAAACGGGCTTTGGCGCCAAGTGCTCCATGGCAGAACTCGTACGATGTCGGAGAATCATCTGTGGGATAGAGGAAATCATGGTTGGATAGCAGGTATACAAGGTATAAAGATTCTATGATATACAACGTGTCTTATACCATGCATATTTCAACGGTCCTTTGCCCACATTCAGCTACAAGAAGTCCATGGCACAAAAATTGATCTTACCACCAGTACAAGGAAAAGCCTCGAAGCCCACGCGGTTTCATCAAAATGTACACCAAGCTTTTCAACCATGGAAGTAACTTATCGGATTTGCGACCCTGAATCCAATGTCACATCTCCCCACGCCTCCAAATCATTCAACATGTGAACGCAATCTTGCACACACCTTGACTGTGTCTCCAACCAGAACTCGTCTCCTCATACCAGCACTTGGAATCCGTGAAATGTCTCCCAGTATACCAGATATTCGGCGCCCAACCATACCCCTTCTTCGGACTGAATCGCACATCGATGTAGTACTGCAGTTTCGTCTGGCCAGGTCCGAAGGCGAACTTGTCGTTGCCCTTGATATTGACAGCAGGGTTGTAGCCGATGAGCGTACACGCGCTGTCAAAAGCATAGAAGGCGTGGGAACAGTCCTCAAGAGTGTCGGTTGCGGGCCAGTGAGTCCATGTTGCGAAGGAGCATTGACCGGGCTTCCCGAAACTTGTGTCACAGAGCCCACGGGCGTCGACGGAGTCAAAATTGGTGTATTCGACGCCGCGAGAGGTGATGTTGAGGGCGGATGGTGAGAGGTCGTAGTTGATTACTAGACGCTCAGTTAAGAGTGGAGCTGCGGTGCTGGTCTCGATGAAGACGATGAGTGAGACGAGTGCAAGCAGCATCTTGGACACCGAAGGGTGCATTTTGAGCTCTTGTTATCTCAGAGCTATGAAGTGATTCAAGCTTTGTTCAAGTATGTGCCTAAAGATGAGGGGGCTTTGGGAATAAGGAACTTTTGTAGAAGTCTTGACTGGGAGATTCGTACGGGTCCGATATATCTGTCTCAGCGTAATTGGAAGAGTAATGTGGGAATATTGGAAGCTGATGGATGATAAAGAAGTTTGGACTTTCCAAGACGGAATTGGCATTCTTATACCTTCCCCAAAGGGTCTGTGAATAACCCCGTACCGGTTCATCTCTTCTTCATACACTTGCCTGGCTCGAACAGACTCATCACTCTGAGTATTTGACTCACAAGATGCCAGAGTGCTTCCTTCGACAAGCTCTTCCCGACAAACGGTGCTTAAATTCACAGTCAACATTTCTTTCCAGCTGTGATTGGCATGAAAGATTGTGAATAACATTTCATCGTATCAATTTTTGATGCGAATGATAAGAAGCGCGAAGGCAACCTTGCTAGAAAGGTGATGATATTTCGAAGTCACGTTGTGCTATTCCGGACGAAACTCGAACAAATTGTATTCTTGTTGCTCAATAAACATTTATCAAAGTAGATAAAGCTAACCTGTTTCTCCTATCAAAATTCGGATCCCAGATCTGCAGTCTTGATCATCCCTCACGCACCTCCGTACAGAGCTTCGCGGCGAGACTTCGAAGCCGGATTGTAAAATGGCTTTTCTCCCAGGGAAACAACCCTATTCCCCTGACGAATACCCTCATAGTCATTTGTAGCTGTGTGGAACACCGAGCGACTGCAATATCTTAGCATCTCATTCACCTTTAATGGAAGAAGTATTAAAGAATTTGCACTTACTTGTCCCAGATTGCCAGATCGTTTTGGCCCCACCTGAATCTCACTTGCAAGTCGTGATTCTCGGCAATAACTTTGAGGACTGGTTATGATGTTAAGATTAGGACATAAACTTTGACTAATTCAAAGATTGAACTTACAGTAGGCTTTGATGACCTCGCTCTCAGTCTCGGTGACGTTATCGATCCATCCGGCATGGACCTGGTGACCAGCGCCGAAGAGACTCTTCCATCCAGTGACGGGATTAGTTCTAACTACTGGACTTTGAGCAGGCGTCAGTCATCTTCCAGACCATGAAGCGCATATTGAGTCTTACTGAGAGGCAGTGAAGTCAATTCCAGTATTCTCTGGTGCACCACGATCTTGCTCTAGAAGCTCGAGCCCATGCTCGGCAGCGACTTTGTTGAAGTTGGGCTATACATGGTCAGTCAATCTCACAGTTAATCAGAATCAGGAATGACACACTTGGTAGTGAGTGGCAGTCAAGCCCTCAGCAAATCTTTGCCAAACAGGGGACAATCTGTCGAAAGCTTCGTATCCTGAGGCCCAAAGAGTATCCCCACCTGCATCCTCTGGAGTCTTGACGATCTTCAGAATTGCATAATCAGAAGGGATACGCTCAAATGTAATGCTTGTCCAACGTCAGTCTCCCAGAAAAGAACACGGTGAGGAACAGTACTCAGCATGCCATCCTTCGCTTGCAAGCCTCTTGGCGCCGAAGAATCGACCTTTGTAGTATTTCCTGTTTTGCTGCTCCTCGTCAGTATCGCTGTGATATTTATGCAGCTCGAGAGACTTACCTCCGAAGATATCACAGATACTTCATCATCAAGCTTTCCATTCTCATCGACGGCGATACCGCGCTTGCTGTTGCTCAGGGCATGTTTATGCAGCTTTCCAGGTCAGAAATGCTCAGAGACATGGCGGTTTACATGCCTTAGAAGTCGCTGGCTTCCCAGTCAGCTCTCCCAGTTTTTGCCCAAGAACCTTTTGGTCCTCGATGCCGATATCCTGGTTTCTGAAGAAGACCACACCTCGTTGGCTGACTGTTTGCGAGTCAGCATTGGGCTCTTTATATTGAAAACAGGACGGGCGTACTGAGAATGGCAAGGTCTCTGATCTTTTCGTCACCATTTAGGATATCGGTGAGTTGCAATTTTGGAAACTCTCGACCAATGACATTGGTAACATCGAAGGATTCGTATGTGTCTAGAGATCCAGAATATTGCAGTGGTGCGGCGAAGGAAGCGCTTTGAGTCAGGCCCGCAACACTCTTTTTGATCTCTGGGATCGTGCGAGCTTTGGAAGGGGTTGGAGAGGAAGGTGTCTGTACAGTGTCGACATCTGCTGATGGTGGTGCCATGATTTGGGAAATGTGCAAGGGCAAAATTTTGAGGTGGAGATGTGACTTATCGCCAGAAGACGTTGGAAGGATTGGCCATTATACTTGAATGAAGCTGCATTATGCGTCGCCATCCATTGAATACATTGTGTAATCCATCGCTTCCGTTATTGGACCTGGGAGAGTCATTATAAACAGCTGTGGATTCCAAATCATCATATGAAGCCACCACTCGCTTCTTCTCGATCACGATCAACGAATGTCATTCGACATCGCATAGATTGTACAGATTCTCAAGCACAGCATTCACAAACCCTATCACGTCAATTTCTTATCGCGAGGTCCTGTATGGTGTTGCTGTTTGGGAGGTCTACTCATCAACGAATGAAATTCGAAGTTGCGCGAGACTGCTCGGGTATTGCACAATTGACCTTTGGCAACACCTGGACCTAGATCGGAATCCGGACGACTACCCCGCGAATTCAACAAAGGCTAATGGATCTATCCACCAGTATGATGTAAGATGTGGCTGTTATTATCAGCTGCGTTATGTCCGCACGGGTTTGAAGTAGTCTTAAGCTCGGGATCGTTAACTTTGCTTGCAAGGGTCTCAATTCTGACGCTTAAACCTGGGCGAAAATTATCTTTTGCCTGTCCATTAGAGAAGACTTGCCAGACATAAGCGACAGATCTCGAATAAACACATTTTAACCTCCCTTTCCGAGTCCAATATGGTTGTTATGCCTCAGCTGGAAAATCACGAGGACGCCCAGTTTACCCCGCAGTGGGTCCAACCCCTGAACCGAAGCGAGCGAAAACAACAAGTGGGGGTTTGAATTCTAATGTCCACTTGGCGATGCATCTGCATCAAAAGTCCCTGACAAATAGAGTCTGCGTAAGCCAAACGTCCTTTCTGCTATTCGAAGATACGATGAAAGGGTCCTTCAACGGAGTGGATTAGTATTTTAACCCTCACGTCGTATTTATGGCCGTTACCGAACTCTCAAGAATGCTGCGCAGGGCGATAAACACAAGGCGAGATCAGTTGTCATTTGTCTCGAAACAAATGACCATGTTATATTCGCCGACTGGAGAAAACCCAGTTTCAACCCTTACTAATACACACACTACACCAAGGACCGAGGCTGAAACTTCCCTGACAACACACTCGTTATCCTCCCAGTACCCGACACACTATCCACTCACAACGCCATCCCCAGCACTCAACCATCTCATCCAACCGCCGGATTCCGCATACAAAAATCAACGTTCCCCTTCTGGTAATTATTCCCCCACCATGGCGGAAACGGAACTTCCTTACCACTCGCGCCCTGCACCGCGAACGTTGTAATGAACACCAAAAACTCCGTGCCCCCACTGATCGCCGCCGCAAGGATGTAATTGTATTTCAAGAACCACTCGGGGTGTTTCTTGCGGATATGGAATTGGATCACGAACCCGATGATGAATTGCATCATGACGGACGAGTTGATTCCGACCGAAAGGTAGCCGAGATACCACTTGGACAGTGTTAGCGTTGTCAAAGTCTGGAATCAAGATCCCGGTTCCCAAGACATCGATCGTAAGACACGTCTTCGATCCGAGATCCCAGTATTTAGAGAATTGTAGGTAGGGAAAAGTACATACCGTAATGACGGGAGTGACGATGTAGTCGAGGCCGAGAGTGGGGAAGCGTCTGTGGGCAAAGTAGAAGGGGAGGGGCACAGCGAAGCCCAGGGGCAGGGCGAGCACAATCCATTGGTAGGTGCGGCCGATGCTAAACATGTATTTGGAGAGCGCGCCGAAGGCGATAGCCTTGGATTTGTTAGCTTGAGTATGTCTAGGGAAAGGAGATGCCTTACGTTGCTATTAAAGGACTGGATGACTTGACCGGACCAGATATTGGTTCCCCTATACGCAAGGAACGTCAGTAATTGACTATCAGGAATGTTTGACTGTATTTCTCGGAATATTCTGATTCCCAAGACGATGAAAAGTGAAAGAAAACGGGCAGCTCCAATACGTACTGAATTGAAAGCAGGATTTCGCGCTGGTTGGTGGTGATGGTACTCATCAGTGCGTAGTTGACGACTGCTCCGAATATTGTTCCGATAATCTGGACTGTGAAAGTGCACTTGGGACTTAGTTTACCGTATTGGCCTAGCTTGAGGTTGTGGATGAGGTAGAGCGCTTGAGATTGGGCGTTGGCACCGAAGAGAACGAAGTACATGTTTGCGACGGGTTGACCGGGATGGAGATACCCGCCAATCAGTTGGATGAGACTGGTGATAGGTACTGTAAATCCGATCAAGCCTGCCATGGCTCCGAAGAAGAGCGTGCTCATAAACGAGAGCACAACTGCAACCAGGAATCCCCACCACGGAAGAGTAGATTTAAGGTTGTAGATACAGAAAATTCCAAGGATCATTGAGATCATGAAGATTAGGATATACCAAGAAGATGGGACTTCGGCGTATGCCAGCATCTGTCGGTAATGTGGATCCAGGTCAGAAATTTCTGCGTCGTCAAGTCTCTCGGATCCAGGAGCTTGTTGCTTCTTTTTCCAGAACATGAAACTATTTGCGCTTGGACGATAATTCTTGATCTTGGACCAGCTTGGACGACTGAAAGATTCGCCTACTTCTTCGCGGTTCCACAGCATGATGTGGGCGATAGTAGCAGTCACCGCGAGGTTGGTGGTGAGGAGGTATGTTGCATAAGTAGTAGCAAACGATGGTATTCCCACGGCAGCGAGTCTGTTTGTATCAAGCTCGTTATTGACATCAAGGATTTTGGACTGGTTATAGATATCGAATTTCGTCGAATTCGAATCCGCCGAGAACAGTTGCTGGGACAGAAATGGGAATCTCAGTGCATCCCAAACATTTCCATAGTACACTCCGATGTACAAAGCCATGCAGAGAATGAAACCGATGAAGCTGTTGGTGAGGGTGATTAAGGGTAGGAAGAACGAAGAGACGCCGATGTACTGCCAGTCAAAGCTCACGGCCAAGAGTCCGAGCCCTTCGTTTCCGCTTGTTCCTCCAAAGATATTGGTAAAAACCAAGTTCTTTTGATTGGCAAGGCAGAAGACGCTGACACCAGTGAGGAACGGTGCAATATATTGTGGGAACCACTCCCAAACAGCGACCGCGCCGAAGACAATCTAATGTCCGAGTCAGTCTATCAACATCGAAATTACGGAAGGTAGTTTTTTTATAAAAAAAAAAAAAGTAGCAATGTTATTCTCGATAACGAAGCATATGGAGGAGCATATCTTCGACGTACCCAAAATAGATTGAACTTCTTCTTCATCTCAGCTTTATCGCGATGCAGGGTCTCGATCAGAGCACTGAGCGGTAGTATACTTGGCCATACCATCTTGGTCGGATACACGAGGCTCTTTCGCAAGACACCTGCCATACCATATCCAAGCAATTGGGAGGAGAATAACAACAGGACAGCTACTGCGGCATTTGGGACAATATTGTACTGTTCAAGTTCATGGTTAGCAGTTGTTCACGAAAGTTGAACATGACAATGATTCTGTCAGGGTAGGTTCGAAGAGACAGCCTCCTTTGTTCCATGCGAAACGAAGAGATAGAGGCAACACTCACGTAAAGTTTCTGTGTGGCCAGAACTTCAGTTGCGGCCGCAGCTCCTGATGCAGAGCCCGACATGATGACAATCGCCAGATGTTCCTTAGAGTTGAACGGATGCGGATTGAGCCAACGTCCAACTTTGCCAGTCTTCGGTATGATATACTCCAAAGCATTCCCGGCGACGTAACTGATGACCGTCAAGAAAATAATGGACACCGATACGGACTGTGGTTTGAAGAGAAAAATGGTCGCGAGGGCAGATCCAAATCCAGACAGACCAAAGCCTAGAACTTTCATCAGCAATAGCGCAACAAAACAATAGGTGTGTAGACTGACCAATCAAGAACATTCTGAAAGTCCATGGATTCAGAGTTGGATCATCATCGATGTGGAGTGCCTTCAAGGCAATCTCCTCCATGTTCGCCACAACCCGCGGTTCACCAGCTCCCCTTTCAGCATCTCGAGAGACGCTTTCCGATACCCTAACCAGATTCTCTGTCGACTTCTCGGTCTTTGTCTTCTCCAGAGACGTGGAAGATCCAGAATCCATTACGATCGCCGTCGCCAAAGCCGGCTTGCGGCTGGTGAAGATTCGATCCATTCTTGCTGACCTTTCGCACTCACAGAGCACAACTTCGCTTCACATCAACAGTCACAAAAGAAGGAATGGGAGGAGACCATCCCAGATAACTATGAATGATCCCGCGTTGACAGGAGCAAAGATAAGAAACAGCAGGGAAGCATAAACTTACAATCAACAGAGAGGCAATACCAAAGGAGTAGAATTGCTTGTGATAGGTTCCAAAATATTCTGATTACTCGAGTGGTCAATCGCATCAGCAGTCGTTATCTTTAATGAAGGCATTGTAACGTGTCTGACACTGCCGAGCAATATCATCGGCACCAAGGAGATGGAATAAACATATCTAGGGAGTGTGGAGTCGGACTCTCACTGGGCCGCAGTGGCAGCTGGTGGCAGGTGCTTGACGTCGAGTGAGGGGAGAGTCGTTATCCGAAACGCGGCTGCAAAACCTTGATCTCACAACATCTCACGATATCTCAAACGTTGCTTGTGGCAGAGCCCCGACATGAAATGTATATCCCCAATGCTATCCATACGTGAATATTATCCGCGGCCAATATAGAGATAAGAGCTTTGTATGGCTTTGATGAACTAATGGTCCCTGGATGATATTTGAGGGAGGGAGGATGGTTGAGAGCGTGGGGTGGCTTCGTCTAAATGCACTTGTATTGTAGGATACTGGTGATGCCGTGGTCCCGTGATCATCTAATTCTAATGATCGAGGCGATACTTGCCACCCGGCTGAAATACAAGAGTTGGACAGAATGACGCCTGTTGTAAGGAATTTAGACGGGAGAGAGGACTTAGCGCTGCCGCCTGAGTCAGCATTCAACTTTCCGCCATCTCGAGGCGGGAACGTCTGGATTCTCGCAGGGCGAACATCGCAAAGTTATGTGACAAGGTACAGCTCACCACAAAATTGGGCGCGATAAGTGACCGTCGGTGTATTGAAATCATGGCTAGGTGACCAAATCAAGATTACGAAGACATGACATATTGCGCACTTCAATAAATCTTCGCCGGGATTCGCCTGCTGAGAAGTCCCCACTCTTCTCCCTAAGAAGTTCTGTTTGTTGGGTGGCACATATTTTGGTAGATACTTTTCACCTGCCTCAGGTAAGATGAATCTTTGACTTAGCAAAACTTCTGACTTTAGCAATAAACCCCAAAGCAATGGTTCCCAATATATCACAACGCCAGGATTTGATTCCACTTTTCAAATCAAGACGTTGCTGCCCAGAGTCTCTCAAACAAAGTGACGAGCTGGAGAGCATCAATGAGAGCGAGGACGCCGAGAAGGATTCGCCGGAATTTCGAAAACACAAAACGCGTGCATGTAGTTTGGGGCGTGGAGTGATTGGAGCGACTTCATTTATGCTGTTGATTCTTGCTGTTGCCGGCATCGTGTACAAAATCACCGCCAAGGGACCTCCTGGCCACTCCAAGAAGCAGTGTGGTACTAGTCCAGCGGAAGTAAGAGAAAGCGGTTGTCAGTTTGAACCTATGCTAAGCGCATGGGTTCCACAGAAATACTCATTGTCTGATGTGGTACAAGAATACCAAGACAAGTATGGAGACATACATTCCACCTGGGCCTGGTTTTGGGACAATAACGCCACAAAGGTGGTTTTTGAGAAGGACTTCGAAATACTGCGACCTGGCAACTACTCGGTTATCTTCAATTCCCACTTTCCATCTCACGATCTGCATTGCTTGTACAGCTGGAGAAAACTCTCAGCAGCTCGTGAACGGAAACTCTCGTTAACAGACTCAAAGACAGCCGACCCCTTTCTTGGGATTCAGTGCGCTGAGTACGTCACCAAGAGAGTGTACCAGCCTAAGCCTAAAGTCGAATCGGAACCGGAAATTTGGCATTGGTCTATGATGTATCACGACTGTGTTCCGATTTGAAGAGCTTGAATGGATGTGCGAACTTTAGAGCTCACAGATCTGGAGAGAATGATAGTGGCCGGCAATTGGGATAGGAAACATGCTAGTTGATATGCTAGTTGGTGCTACGAATTGTAATTCATTTCGTAGAAGGGTAGCCTCTGAATCGTTCGACGCTTACCATTATCACGCCGTTCGGGCGCTTCGAAAACTTTTCGCCAAAACCAATGCCAGCAATCGTTGCTAATTGTACCCGTAAGCGAGCAGGACTCGATGAGGAATATAATATTGAATTTCGTTGAGGGATAGGGGGTCAAGTTGGCAATTCCCCGTATGACCAGCCTCTCAAGTTCTTGCATACGTTTCGGAAACTTATTTTACTTAAAGCCCAAGGTAAGGCATCACTTTGTTGATGGTGAGTTTGGGAATTCAAGGGCAGCGACTGTGGTTCATTGAGATCCACCTTCCCTTTTTATGGAAGCACTGAATCCATATTCCTAAGAATGGCGTTAAGCGGAAGGCTGCCACAGTAACCAGAAACTATTGCGTGGTTTTCTTCACTCCAATTTTTCCTTGCGGACCTAAACTCTCCTGGTAGAAATTTCTGCATGGCTTATCTCCTCGTATTAGAGCATGACATATGGACCGATGAAATTGGAAATTGAGGTAAAACGATATGGAGTATCGCGGACCAATTGGATCGAACAGTCTGGATCCAGGAAATTCATTCACTCTTTACACATCTGTGAGTGACCTATTTCGGGGTCGATATTGTTGGTGATGTTGGCGACTCATGCTGGTGCCACTAGCTACCAGTAGAAGGTGGTTCGAATGGCTTCACCACATGACGGGCACCCCATGTTAAACGCCAGTTCCAAAGACTTTCGTGCTTTCGCACATATGAATTCATCCCCAGTGACACTTCGGTACCTGCAAGCCTCGAAACCAGTACAAGTTCCACCGTCAACAGTAGGTCAGGATGGCGTCACCTAACTACAACCACGCCAAGTTTCAGTTGCGTTTAGACTTCATCTACAATTTACTGTCAGGTTATCTCGATCTGTCTCCCAAGATAACCAAGCAATAGCTAAACTACTGCTCTGAGACCAAAATAGCTGCTAATGGTGGTGTTATACACAGGTCCTCAAAGACACTAAAATTACGCCAATTCAATATGAAGCAGGCTTTCCATTTAAATACAACAACTTCGTCTACCACATCTCGCTGCCTCCTTCCGAGATAGATGGCTCCGGACTCTTCGACGAGACTCGAATAACGAAGCCAGGTTGCGTTGCTATCCCAAAAGGGACCATTGACTTCATCCTCCGGCTCAGCAATCCAGATGCCGAGGGCCTTCATCACGCAACACGAGTGCAAAACGAAGTCGGCATCCTGAATCATGCCTCAGAAGCTCTCACCTACATCAAGCCTGCTGTGGTTACTCGTGTCTTCGGCTGGGACATCAATACCGGCTCTGAAAATCCGGGCTGGATTTTGCAGGAACGAATGCCCGGCGAACCCCTTGCCAACTTTAACGGGATGTCTCTTGCACAGAAACGGGGAATCTTAGCTCAAATAGCGGAGTTACTGAAGGGGTTACAGGAGTTTAGACTTCCAGAAAGCATCAAAGGGTGGGGAGGTGTAACATATGATGATAGAGGCGTTCTGGTCAGTGCCCCGATGATTGTTGTTGGTGCCGGACCGTGGTCTTCGCTTCAAGAGGCATTCGGGGGCCGCGTGAAAGAAGCACTCAGCAAGACCGATAAAAGCCCGCAACTTCGCGGCTGGAGCAATAATGGGGTGGGAGAACGCATTAATCGTTTTGTCGAGCATGGTGTCTCAGCACTGATCGCTCACTTGGAATCAAAGAATGACAGGTCTATCATACACGGTGACTTCAGTAAGTCCATGAGTTCCAGTTTCAGTCCCCGAAAGCTGGTCGGGCAAGATTTACTTAGTTCTTCGCTGCTGATGAAGAATAACAGCTACTGATAATCTTCTTTACGATCCCAAGACAGGCCGTATAACAGCCTTGCTTGACTGCGACTTCGCTTGCATCCAGCACCCTGCACATGAGTTCTTCTGCTCCTTCGCCACTTGGGACGGCCAATTAGGTGGATGGTCACCCGATCCGGAGGCCGCATCATTGCGGCATGCGAGACTCACCGGTCGCTTTCCTTCTCCACTTCCAGCTCGACATGGCTCAGACATTGACTGGGAGATCGCAGAGGCCTGGGAAATCGAACTGCAAAAGTTGGGTGCCAAGCGACCGAGCTTATTTCAAGGGATTGATAGGGTAGCAGAGATTGAAGCATTGTTGGGTCTGCTTTTGCCGTGGAGATTGACTAACGAGGACGCTTTGAGGAGAAATCCTGATGAGGAGAAGAGAAAGGGTTTAAGACAAGATGGCGAGAGGCAGCTTCAAGAAATCTTAGAACACTTGGGATTTTAGCTGAATTAATTGGTTCCGGCGACTGTACAAACCTCTGTGTTTAGGCCAACTGGTTACCGAAAAGCGCCAGAGCGTTGGTATCTACGGCAGCAAGGCGTCAACCGATGGTACTGATGCCGAAAACCGTCACAGCGTTGGCATTGAGGCCTCCGCCTAGGTGTCTAGATGATAGTGCACCTTTTGTCACTTGTGTTTATCTACTTTGTACCAAGGCATGTGCTTACCTCAGACAGCCAGGCCCTCTGACACCTTACCGTTCAACTAGGTATATATATCTAGGTCGGCGAAGTGCAGGTCCTCGCAGACGTATTATCGGGGTTGGTGGGTTGCTTTGGGAAAGATGGGGTGAGGTCAGCTAGCCAATCAGATCAATCAATTCATGGAAGGTCAGCCTCCTCTTACCAAACCTCTCTTGTGGGCACGATAGTGTCGACTCTTTTTCGTCGTTCTTCTGATAATAAGCATAAGCCGGGATATCTCATGGCCCCTTAGTTAAGCATATCATCCTCATGTGTCCGGCTCACAGCCACAAAAAGAAATCTTTTGTCCAGAGCCTACTTGAAATCACCTGTCACTGAAGATCAATACCATTAAACGGTAGGCACTTGATACATTTCTTCATGATCGTTCTTAATTTCATTCTTCCATTGGTGGAATCTTTTGGTGTTCGAGTTCATATGAAATATACTTGCAGCAAGGCTCGCAGCGCGTACGAGCGACAATGCCGAAATATGTCTCTTCATTTGAGAGGCAACCAGGAGCGAATAATTCTATCAGCTTGGTGTGTTAGATACGACGTCTTGTAGACTCTCTGGTACGCACTGGGGCGTAGAATTCAGCCCGACCAAACATGAACAGGAATTATTTCCGCCACAGTTCCACAAATAGCCTAGAGGACAGCACAACATCAGCCTTGTAGGGTTCAGGCCGTGCAACCTTACAGTTGACGATTCCCGAATGGGCCATTTTCCCAAAGCAGCATAAGGAGATAGGGACCTTTCACAAGAGCAAGGGAAGAAGTGCAAGAGGAATGAAGAGTAGGGAAAACGAGAGTGGAAAGCGGACCATCCCGCTGTCGTCGAAAAGGGGCCAGGATGTCTCGGTCGATGTGGTTCTCATCAATCGTCGTTCCGTGCCGCCTGCTCGTCGCCGGGCGCTTGCAGGGGCTGCTGCAGAAAAGAGGCTCAATTGTCGAGAATCTGTTGGCTAGTCGAACAGAAGGATGGGCCTACTACAGCGCTTGGAAGCGGCTAACACTAGAGCTGACATCCTGAAATGAAGCCTGAAAGCACGACTCCTTGCGAAAGTCAGTCAACAACATTCTAAAATCTGGGACGAACGCGACAAGTGGATTTGACGAAAAAAATATGGCGGACTATGGAAGAGGCGTGGAGTGGTACATGAGCGATGATTGCGTTTTCCAGAGATCAGATAGAGATGATGTTTATGCTCCATCTGGAAGTTCGTATATCGAGATGTGGAATTATCCGGTGAGAAATTCCGAGAATTGTGATGATAAGAGTCAAGGCTGATCATATCAGGGGGGAAGCGTGAGTGTTCTCGAGGGAAGACTAGATCATGATGAGGTGCCTGAATGGCTGGCGAGGGAGCCGCCGCTTGACGACAAGATGAATACTGTTACCGGCGGTACCAGGTTGCTGTAAGTCGGAAACCATTGTTAGAACGTCCACCCATATCATGTTATCATGATGCTTCAACTCATGAACGAGACCTGGGCAAAGTGCTGACACGTGACCAGGATATCAACCATTCAATACAAGCGTGGCTGGAGGGACACATTTGGATTTTCGCAAGACACCATGCGTAAAATAATGGCGGAATTCAAACTTCCCGTCTCTTTTCTTCAAGGGTACTATTCATCTAGAGGCTGTTACAGCCGACATACGCTGTCGGAACTAGCTGGACCTCCCTCTGACTCTCATATCGGTCAGGAACCCCGTCCCAACGATCTGTAAACAGTGCTAACGTTGCGATTAGGGTTCATAATCGACCAAGGAGTCTCAGCACCAGACGACCACAACATAACATTTACATGGGACGCTCGTACACGAATAACCAAAGGCTTCCTCCGCACCACATCCAAAGGCGACCGAGCCGACATCCTTCGCGGTGTCCGCAGTTTCAAGACCCTGGCATCACACCCCCTTCCACTCTCCGTCCTCTTCATTGAACTCAACAGTATCTGGGCAGTCAGCAACATCGGCGACATCATCGGGCGAGTGTTCGACATTCAGAGAAAGACGGGTCATGTCGGAGCCATGTGGGCTGTCAATCCGGATGGTCAGGAAAAGGAACATGATTGGGCGAGTATGACCCTCGATTTGAGTTTTCTTGGACAGACGATTAGTCTGGACCGATTGAGGGCTCAGAATGCGGTGAGGTTGTTTGAGTTCATTAAGGATACGATGGGGGTGTTGGATGTTAAGAAGGGCGGGAGGATTATAAGTCTGTTGAAAGATGAAGAGAGAGAAAGGTTTGAGAGGGACTCGGAGGTTCTTTTGGATATCTCGAGAGCGGCGCATAATAAGCTTTCGATGCATGTAAGTTGACTTAGAACTCGAACCGAACTCTTGCCAGAGTTGGTTCAAGAGTTCCGCTTGAAATGCGAATCGGCATAGTGGTACCTGACAGTGTGGCAGATTGACGTCTTTGGGCATTATAAGGAGCTCGCCACCATCCAAAACCAAACAGTACGTTTCCCAACTCTAAGTTCCGAACACAGACTAAGTCAATGCAGGTATACAACCTCATCGCCCAGCGAGACATCCAGCAAAACATCGAGATAGCCAAAGACTCGAAATCCATCGCCGTAGCCAGCAAACGAGACAGCTCCGCGTAGGTCCAGCCACGCCCTATATATCCTTACCTCCTCTCCCTCATCTTCCTTCTTCCTCGCCACAGCCAAACCCACTAACACCTCTCACCCACCTCCAGAATGAAATCCATCTCCCTCCTCACCATGGTCGTCCTCCCGGGCACATTCATCAGCACCCTCTTCGCCGTGCCGCTCTTCGACTGGGACGCCAGCAGCTGGTCTAGAGTGCCCAAGCCACGCTTCTGGTTCTACTGGGCCATCACGGTGCCGCTCACGCTCATCACGCTTGCGATTTGGATGGTCTGGGAGAGGGCCTTTAATAGGAGGAGTGAGGAGTTGGATAGGATTGCAAGAGAGGAGATTGGAGAGGAGAAGGGGAAGGATGGGAAGAGGGGGAAGGCGGAAAAGGGCAAGAAAGGAGAAGCAGGTGCGAAGGAGGGTGAGGATGAGGGTGAGAGAGGGAGTAGAAGGAGGAGGTCTGGGGAGGGGGATAGTGGAAGGGGAAGTGTGAGTAGTGGGCGAGGGAGCAGTATCACTTCTAGTGGCAGTTATTATGGGGGGAGTAGGGGCAGTGCGGAGGGGTATCGTGGGGTTATAGGTGGTGATGTCGCTGCGGGTTCAAAGCATGGTGCTATCAATATAGACGGTGGAGGACGCATAGTGCATGGAACCATGAACTTTGGTGGCGTAGTCGGAGACAGGATTGGGAATAGAGAAGAGCGAGATGGCGAGGAATCGAACGAGAAGGAACCCATGGAGACCTATGCCGAGGAGGAAGCATTTGATCGGCCTCCTGTTCGGCGGCATACTGCGCCGGTGCGGAGGGGATCTCGAATTGGTGAGGGCATGGTTGGGTGATATCGGGATGGTGATCGGGGTATTTCAAAACGCTTCACTGACGCGGATCTGACGAATCTTATCATCCTCTGTACAATTTTCCATAATACTTAAATACCTCATCTCCTCGCCTGCCTTCCATAATCTGAAGAGCGTGATCCAAAATCGCGCCGTGGAGATTTCCAGAGTCGGGAACACAAAGCGATGAGCAGTCGTTACTTTGGGAAGAGAGTGATAGGACGGGTTGGTTTGCTCCGGAGAGTTTGAGGGTTTGGCTAGGTTGTGTTGTTGTTGGCGAGGAAAGGTCATTAAGAGAGCCAGTTTCCAGGCGCGACGACAGAAACATATTTTCCCTCTCAACTATAGGATCCTCACCAAAAGGCGTCGACAGGGAACGGAAGAGTGGACACTGAATCTCTCACATAGAGACGATGGCTAACCACACATTCAGGCATGCCCCGTTTTCCCAATCTTCTTCGGAGTCGTATCCACTTGGTTCGTCCCCCGTCCCTCCCCGTTTCCCCTCAACCACTACTACTCTCCTTGCGGCCACGTCGGCCTAGGTCTCGGCCAGCCATGTGTCCTGACTCTTTCTGCGGACATTTTATGTCTTCTAAGAAACTCATCATTTGCGCCACGGCTTTCCGTAGTCGCCATCGCGATCTCCCATACCGGCTAGATCGAGCTATATTGTTGCCGAATGAGAGGTTAAGTATGTTACACAGGCTAGGCCAGATTCAGTAAATAAACCAGTAGATGTTTTTTTTTAAAAAAAATCAAGAGCTCCAAGTCTTGAAAACTTACGTACCTTTGCAATTTTTCTACTAGATCATTCCTTCACCGTTTCCGATACCATATTTCCATCAAGAGCCGGCATCTAAATGTGCAAGTACGCAACCACAAATGCAAGACCTCCAACCAACACAGTTCCCAACACAAGCAAATTCCAAGCCCGAAGAAGCCCCCAACACCCTCTTAAAACACCGCTCACAATCTCCCCACCATCCTCCCAAATCTCCTCAACTAACTCGCATATCCAGACCCAAATTCTTACAATCCAGTACTGCGATTCCTCATCATGTACTTCATCTCGCGTAGAAGATGCCGGGGAGTCGAATTTGATTCTACGCTGCATCAGTACTTCAGTCATCCTCATCCTCATCCTCATCCTCATGGTAAATAATTAAAACAACACTCCACAACCAAATGCAGATATATCAAACAGCAATGCCAAAAGCAAGATAGAAAGAAAGACAAGATCTTACATCTTCCTCGGCCACATCAAATCCTCCACACCCCTCAAATCCCCCTCAATCCTCCTCTCCAATTCCCCCATCAACTGGAGCACCTTCGCTCTCCTCTCACTACTCAGCGCATCTTTCCTCCTTTTCAACTCCACACTGCCTAGTTTCTTCTCAAAGATAATTTCGCGCCTCCTATTCCTTACCTTCTGACCACTCTCCCCCTTGCCTTTGCCCTCGTCTTTCCCACCCCTCTCAAGTTGGGAGTGAAGAAGTGATGAGACATCTTCACTGTTTATGAATTCAGTGAGGTCCGATTCAAGCCTTCGCATCCTCTCCCTAACCTCCCTCATAACGTCTCTCCCACCCTCGAAAAACATCACGCTCCTAAGAACCTGCTGCAGACTCTTCGTCCTAGGCCGGATCTCGCCTGGGATTTTGAGGTGGCTTCCAGGGACACGGATGAGGTCGCTTGGAGCGAGGAGTTGGGAGAGGGTGTCGAGGGAGGTGAGGATGTGTTGGGTGGAGGGGAGGGTCCATCCCCAGGGCTCGGTGGCGTGGGGAGGTGGAGGTGGAGGTGGGTGAGTGTGAGTGTGAGGCATTGTGGGTGTGAAGGTTAGGTGGGATGGGATGAGGTGGATAAATGGTTAGATCTATTTTATTGGAAAGCATGTTGTGAGTGGAGTGGAAGAATGTCACTCATGATGAGTATCAAGATTTGTTAAATGGAGTATGAGATATACGGGAATAAGATTTACGAGAGTGAGAGAGAAGATGATGAAGTGACGAAGAGCTGAGGTGAGTTGAGCTGAATTGGCACTGAAGCTACGGAGTGGCTGTGCTCAGCCACTACTGTTCGTAGCCAGGCAGAAGCGAGACGAGAAATCAACAGACTGGTATGGTAGTCTTGATATTGGCTCGTGACATATCTGCGTTTGCAAAATACTTCCAGCTCTTGTCACAAAACGATAACCAGCTACTCGACGAAGACTTAGAGAACTAAAATGATACTGCGTCGGCTCACCGAAACCGATAAGTAGGTCGCTAGGCGAGGTGATATTGAACGAAGGAGAAGTGATCAATACGATCTCATGGGAGCAGGAAGGAACTTTGTTTTCCATTTAGCACACAAGAAGGTATGCCTATTCCTACAAATCCAGTAAGTGAAGAAAATCATCTCTTCTCCATCCCACCCAAACGCCAGGCAATGCCACCCTTCGCTCACCTAATCCCAATACTTAATCGCGCCATCCAACCCTGCCGTGACAACCTTACTCGTTTCCTGCGGATGCCACTCCACACATGTAACCGCCCCATCACTCGCCTGCATCTTATGCCACATCTTACAGGTCTTCCAATCCCAGAAGCAGACATATCCACCACTATCGCCACTCGCTACGAATTGTCCATCTGGACTACAAGCCACATCAATCGCATACCCGGCATTATTATGTCCCTTGAAGACTTTCTTCCTATTCTGACGAAACTTGTCGTTCGCGCCATACACGAAGATA
Source organism: Cadophora sp. MPI-SDFR-AT-0126 (assembly GCA_020747065.1). Taxonomy (NCBI): domain Eukaryota; kingdom Fungi; phylum Ascomycota; class Leotiomycetes; order Helotiales; family Ploettnerulaceae; genus Cadophora; species Cadophora sp. MPI-SDFR-AT-0126. The sequence continues at coordinate 623,828 of JAGMVK010000022.1, read as the reverse complement.
TTGTTGTCAGAACTTTGATATGCGACGTATTTGCCTGATGGATGGGCAGATGCGCGCGTCATGGCATACATGTGCGGCTCGGCGATGTACTTGATGGGGACGGGAATATTGTAGTCCCAGGCTCGGAGGGATTTGTCGTCGGAAGTAGTCATGAAGCGGCGGTTCTCGTCGACGAATGTTATGGTGTTTATAGCTGCGAGATGATGGTCGTATTCCTGTACAATTTCGCGGGTACGGATGTCGAATTGGATGATTTTCTTGTCGGACATGCCTGCCAGGAATTCGTTGGAATGCTCGGGCGAGGGGTTGAATTTCACGACGTGAGGGGTCTTGCCCGTTGTGAAGCGATTGATGCATTGACCTGTTTCCGTGTCCCAAAGCTTCATCATGCGGTCGTAGGAGGCGGAGAGGAATTGTGTTCCCGAGGCATTAAATGTGATGTCTGACAAGGCCTTCGTATGTCCAGAATACGTCCGTAGTAACTCCTTTTGATGATACACATCCCAAATCTTGACCGTCGTATCTGCACTTCCAGAAAGCAGTAGATGCCCTGAGCCAGGGAAGAAGCGCAATCCAGCAATAGGTTTGGTATGACTCTTCCAAGTATGTACCAACTTTTTCGGCACATAGTTCTTCGTACTTCCAGGTTCTTTCCTCAAATCGATGTCTAGATCCTGCGGAACATGCATGTACGTCCTTCCCTGGTAATCATACTGTTCACTGCCCTCAAACCTCGACGTTTCAGCACCCAACTCCTCGGCCTCTTTCCGTTTGGCAATAGCTTGCGGCAGCGCAGGAACCACCGCACCACTCTCAATCACATCTTCCTCTTCTTCAACCTCGTCATACTCCTCGTCACTCGCCAACTCATCTCCCTCCTCTACATCCTCATACTCGACGCGCTGGTACTTGGCCCAAGGACCCACATACGCATTATCTCCCTCCGCAACAGTCGCATCGCCCTTCTTCTGCCTCTTTGCTCGTATCCTTGCAGCCTCGACTTTCTGTGCCTGCCCCCCCTGGTACTCTCTACCAGGCCCACGTTCCACGGCGCGATGTTGACTCCGGAAGGTGTGTTCACTTATATAGGTTTCTTCTGCGAAGCCAGTGAGGACATTTTTGCGTTTCAAGGAATTGACTTCGTCTTTGAAAGGATTGGCGGGGCCTTGAGTTGGTCGTGATAGGTCTTCTGCTGTGTATTGAACGACTTCGTGGTTTTGGCCTGCTGCTTGTCGGACTATCAAGGCGTTTTGAGGCGCCATGTTAGGCGGGTAGGCCCCGAAATCTGCCATGTTGAGGACTAGGCAAGGATACTTGCTGGAGTAATTGCCACACGCAACGCAGGTAAGCCTTGGGGTCGTTGTGAAGCTCTAGAAGAGATGTCGCAAGTTGATTTTATTTCGTCCCAGCATGTCAGAAGCTCAGCCCGCGCTAATGACAACCTTATTTTTGGCCCCCACGTGATAGGCTTGGAAATGTCCTGAAAATCACTTGGACCTTTGCACAAAGCTCGAGTTTGTCACAATCATTATTAATTACCGAAGATTAGATCAAAACATGCTATTACCAGCATGCTCCTGGATCTATCCGCAAATAACCCCATTAAGAGGTCCCGGTTTGATATGCCCACCAAACCACGCAACACAGTACCGCACACCGAATGAAGCACGAGACTCCTAGCCGCCGTCCATCATGTCTAGTCGTTGAATGTTCTCATACATATGATTCCCGTCCTCGCCCCTCTATATACCTTGTACCGCCTCGCTTCGCTTAACACTGCTCCATCCACCAGCCCCTTCCTGAACCCTCACTCAACCACACATCATATAACTCCACCAAACTCATGCCTCCGCGTATTTTACTCTGATCGCAGAGTCGAGTCAATTCGATTCATCGCGTATCAAAGCTACGATCATAGAATATAAATAAAAGAAAAACATAACGAGATGGAAGCCGAGTTTGATGAATGATTCCTGTTCACGGTTTGATTAGCCCCCACTCCTTCAAAGACCCCAACCACAACACCACCTCAGAGAGAAAGTCCCGTACCTTTTTGTGAACATTGAGTTTCCTGAAGATCTCCGTAGCATCCAACAAGTGTGCGTTATCGAGTATTCTGCAAGCGAATTTGTCAGTCAAGTCCGGGTAACATGGAAATCCCTCTCTCTTCCACCCAAAATTTGAGCATGAAGCTTCGAGTTCCAGCTTATCCGGAAGGATGAAATTGGTCTCAAGGAAAAGGTATTTGAACATACTTCTTAACATTGAAAGCCAAAAGAGGCAAGTTGAGTAAAAGCGCAACCCAATACCCATTGATAAGGAAGAGGAAGGTCAAAAAGCCATGGACGGCAGCTTCGGGAACAATGTATGTGTTGAGGCGGTTGCAAAGGTCGATAGGGTTGATGTAGTCACTGTAGTCACTCCCCATTAGCAATTATCCCCATATAACACAAAGTTTGCAAGTCTGCAAACCCGCTGGACAACAGCTGAGGCTTATCGAGCAGGTTTCTTCCTCGATTTGGTGTTGGGAGGAGCTTTGTAGATGGGGAATGCGGAGGGGGAGTTGGAAGGGAGGAGACGCACCATTCCAAATCACTATACATGATGGTGAAGAAAACCTGCAGGAACAAGTTGACGGCGTTGATCAGTACCGCCAGCAGGTACAGCCATGCCTCGCCGGACATCATGATGGGCTATGAGTACGAGCGCAGGAGCGCAGACCAAGGCAGAGCAGATAAGTATTCGTGAATTATCCCTTTCTTGTTGGGAAGTATGCTCAATCACGGCGCAGTCGGTCGCAGTGAAGCTTGTCTTGCTTTGCTGGTTGGAGATGTTGTGTCGTGGTGGGAAGGAGGGGAGCTTGCTTGCTTGCTTGCTTGCTTGCTTGCTTGCTTGCTTGCTTGCTTGCTTGCTTGCTTGCTTGCGTTGCGCGAAAGGGTTTTCGTAGTTGGCTGGCGTTAGCTTTTGGCTTTCGGTAGGCTGGGCTGGGCTGGGTTGGGGAGGCTTGAGGAAAGTGGAGAGGAGGCGGGGGATTCGTCGTGCTGATGAACTCGAGGTGGCGGGAGGAGTGGGAGTTTTGAGAATGGGATGTACTGGAGATTGGAAGCTATTGCAGCTGGTTGTGTGGGGTGGAGGATCGTAAGACGACGAGGTCGAGGTCAAGTTGAGGCAAGGTTGAGGTCGGACGAAGTCTGACGGAATGATGAAATGCCTTGCGTTGTGCTGTGAGGCTGCCGTTCTCGCGCGTGGTGGAGCTGGTGCTGGGCTTTTGTTGGCACACTGCACCAGGGCAAAAATGAGAAGCTCCAGTTGGACCGGCTTGGGATTGGCTCGGTTATTAGAGGAGTTGATCGCTCACATGTCAGGGGATCAATTCTGGACTTGAGCAGGTGGATGGATTTATTGAGAATGGGAACAAAAGTCAACATCATGGCCTTTGAAGACACTGTGTCTCCTTGCCTTCATTTGTATTGGGTTATGTTTCACGCTGATGATATTTTGATTTTACACTATTTTGCTTGCCACCATGCCCACGGCCAATTCAACTCCAAGCTCAAGGGTATCATTTCGCAGGTTCAACCTTCTCCCCATTCGTCGCTGATTCTACAACTGGCATTGGTACTGGTCCTCCAGGAGAATTTGGAAGTCTTGCTGTCAAGACCTCGACACCATCAGCCGTCACTAATAAAGTATGCTCTGCCCCAAAGTTAGCAGTTGTAAGAACAGGCAGCAGTGGACAACATACCAAACTGAGCTGTCCTCTTTCCATCCTGCGTCACGCTGGTCCAGTCATCAGGCCAGGTCTTATCTCTGTATGTGCCCAACGCAACCATGGGTTCAATAGTAAAGCACATCCCCTCCTTCGCCGCACCAACGGCCTTATTCTTACCATAATGTGGAATATTCGGAGAGCAATGGAACAGGCTGTTGATACCATGTCCACAATATGTCCGGATAACACTGCACTTTTTCGACTTGCAGCGCTTCTCAATGATATTACCATATTCTCGGAAAAGACTTCCAGGTTTAACGGCCTTGATCGCCTCGTTCAGGGCTTCTCGTGAAGCTTCCACCACTCGAACATTGTCTGGATCTGCCTTTGCCTTGTCCCCGATGTAGTATGTCTCGTTCAGATCGCCGTGATATCCACCGTGATATAATGTAACATCGATATTCAGGATATCTCCATCCACAAGTACTCGTTGATCGGGAATGCCGTGGCAGATGACTTCGTTGAGGGACGTGCAGACCGATTTCGGGAAATGGCCGTAGTTTAATGGTGAGGGATATGACTATCGCCATTAGTAAATCGCTACAGGCTGGGTCAAGAGTGCCTACATTTCTCTCCAAGCATGCATTGTGCACAATCTCATCAATATAATCCGTCGTAACACCAGGAACCGCCGCCGCCGCCGCAATATCCAGAACCTCTCTCGCCAGCCTACAAACCTTCCGCATACCCTCTTGGCCCGCTTTATCTAAGATTTCAATCTTCGTCCGCCCAGGAAATGTCTGCTCGCTATGCGGAATGCCATCTTGCCAGTAGTCGGGATGCTGTATGCTCTTGGGAACCTTGCGACGTGGGGAGAGAGGGTAGACGGGGCGGAGAGGACCGGTGTATGGAAAGGTTGGGAAGGGATCGTAGGTGCCTGTGTCTGGATCGGGTTCAGAGACAACTTTCGGGGTTATGAAATTACTGAGGAAGTTACCCTTGGATTTATGGAGGGCTTTGTGAGTGCTCTGTGATTTGGTTAGCTCTCTGCACAAAACTTGCTGCACTTTAGCAATGCACAAGAAGATGTGTGAGAGCAGTACATACCCAACTCCTCTTGAAACAATCCTGGGAACAGAAGAAGCTGTCTTTAATGCCTAGCTTGAGGCAAGTGGGACATTGTAGAGTACCAGCATCATTGTCGCAATCGAGGCCGATGCATTTGCGCGTGGGTGCTTCAGAGCCCATATTGGCGTATAGGTTCAACAGACGTTTGGAAGCAGCTTGGAGGAAGCTTTACCGTTGTAGAAATACTAGAGAAGAAGTCAATGTCAAAAGTCGAAGGTTGGCGGGGCAAAAGTTCAAAGTGGAATTTTGTCAGCCTTGAACAGTGAAGTGTCGGAATGGTCCCATAAAAGGCGTGAGTCTGGCGGTTAACTGGCTAGATCGCAGCAGGGGTCAGTTTAGTCTTCGAAGGCAGGGATGAAGCGAAGCGGCCGCCTCCGGGGATGCCATTCATTTGTAACAGTCATTGACTCCTTCTTTCTCCGACTTCTCTTCTCTTTTCTAAACAGTTTTTTTCTTCAGCCATTTGCCGATTATGGCTTCACAGGGGAAGAGACAAAAGACGGTTGTTGTAGGAGCTGGACCTGTGGGTGCTCTTGCGGCTATTTATGCGGCGCAAAGAGGTCACGATGTTGAGATATACGAGTTGAGAAGTGGTACGTTGACAATTGCCGTACTACCTGACGTTTGCAATGTGTTACTACGTTTTGACTATTGCTCTTTATACTTGCCTTGCCGTGGTTTTATTGTACTTGCATTTTGATTCTTTGGAAAGTACCAAGCGTGTTGACAGATTTTTTTCACCAAGATTACGGAAGAATGGAAGGTCACGAGACCACTCAGAAGTTTCTGTTTGCTCTTGCTGGACAGATCCTGCTGAGATAAGGCACATTATGGGTTTGAAAGGACGTGTTTGCTATTCTTGTCTCGCTCATCTCACTCGGAATTGTCTAATCAAATCAAATTTTTATTCGTTTCAATTTTGACTCGGCTACAGACCTCCGAGACCCATCAACAACACCTCTCAACTTCTCACGATCCATCAACCTCGCTCTCTCAGAACGAGGCATAAACGCAATGAAGCATTCAGGGCGACCTGATCTTTTAGAAAAAGTACTGAGCGAGACCATCCCCATGCGAGGACGAATGATCCACGGCAAATCCTCATCAGGAGAATTTACCGAGCAGTCACAAGACTATGATATCCATGGACGAGTATATCTCCCTCCCTCCCATCAGCATCATTTCATATTCTTACAATAGGATTCAGGCACTTCATGCAGCCGACCGAGGGGGCCTAAACAAAACCCTCCTCGACGAACTCGAGACCATGCCAAACGTCAAATTCTTCTTCAACCACAAACTCACCGGTGCCGATTTCAAAGCCCGCAAAGCCTGGTTTGAAATCTCACACTCAGAATCTTCAAAAGACACGACCGGCACCCGAGCACGAGAAGTGGAGATTGATTTTGACTTGATGATAGGAGCTGATGGGGCACATTCCGCGGCAAGATATCATCTGATGAAATTTGCGAGGTTGGATTACCAGCAAACGTATATTGATACGTTGTGGTGCGAGTTCTCGATTGAGCCGAAGGAGGCGAAGGATGGCGGTGATTCAGCGGACAGATTTGCGATCTCGCCGAATCACTTGCATATTTGGCCGGGGAAGGAGTTTATGTTTATCGCCATTCCCAGCTTGGTAAGACCCTCCCCTTCTCTTTTCCCTTTCATGCATCACAAAAGCTCAAACTGGACAGGACGGCTCCTTCACATGCACCCTCTTCCTACCCTCCTCACATCTCTCAATCCTCGAAGCCTCCCCAAATACAATCCCCACATTCTTCGACACGCACTTCCCCGGCGTAACAACCCTCATCCCCTCTTCCTCCCTAATCCACTCCTTCAGAAGCAACCCCCACCTCCCCCTCATCAGCATAAAATGCCAGCCCTACCACTACGGCTCCTCAGTCGTCATAATCGGCGACGCCGCCCACGCCATGGTCCCTTTCTACGGACAAGGCATGAACGCCGGTCTCGAAGACGTCTTTGTATTATTCTCCATCCTAGACTCCCACTCCCACTCCGCATCCTCATCCACATCCTCATCCACATCCTCACCCTCCCCTCCATCATTCATCACTCCCCCCACCCGCGCCCTCGCACTCTCCGCCTACTCCACTCACCGGCGTCCCGACGCGCACGCAATCAACGACCTCGCCCTGCAAAACTACACCGAGATGCGCGCGTCCGTCATCTCCCCCCTCTACAAAGCACGCAAATACCTCGAAGAGCATCTGTCTGTCTGGTTGCCGGATCTGGGGTGGAGAACGAAGTATTCGAGGGTGAGTTTTGGGAATGAGAGGTATGGCGAGGTGGTGAGGAGTGATGAGAGGCAGGGGAGGTTGTTGATGGTTTTGCTTGGAGCTGCGGGTGTGGGAGGAGTAGGTGTGCTTGCGGGTGTGGTGGGGTGGGTTGCGAGGGTGGGATTTGGGGTGGGTAGGAGGGGTGGATGGGTACTGGATGTGAGGAGGGTTAGGGAGGTTTTTGGGTGGTTGAGTGGTTGAGTGGTTGAGTGGTTGAGTGGTTCAGTGGTTCAGTGGTTCAGTGGTTCAGTGGTTCAGTGGTCGATTGGATGACTCGTGGGGATGCTGAGATGCTGCGTAGCTGTAAATCAGGGCGGCTTTTCAAACCGTGTGTATTTTTAAGCTTATCACCTCTCTAGCACATTACTAGCCCATTGAAAACATAATAGAATAGTACGAAATGAACTTGCGCCTGAAATTAGCAATATATTGATCGAGTAGCTGTGACTGTTCGAGCTATATCGATGTCCAAGCTAACTGAGTCTCCACCGACGGAAAAGAGCAGCTCTGTAGACATGGAGTTATGTTCCCAGCCAGCGAAATAGCTACAGGTAGCAACGAAGTAGTGTAGTTTGGCCAGAATATCTCCCATCTTGTACTCATCTCTTCAATACCAAACCCCGCTCATCTTCTGTTCACGTTAGGCTCAAAAGTCTGCGGCGTTGAATACTCGACCTTGCAGTATCGAAAGTCGATAGCCTCTTGGAATTCCTCGATGATAAGTATCAGATCATCGCGCTTCATCTTATGATGGTCTTCGGCAAAGAGAATCCGAAGCTTCGCCACGAAGCTGCTTTGTGCCGCGTCCAAGACCGCCCACTCATCTAGGGACGCAAGCTCATTATCATCCTCCTTCACTTCGACATCCTCGAAATCAAATTCTCCCTTGACCTTGCGTTTGTCCCAATCGAAATCGCCATTTAACTCTCCCCATTGATCATCGCGAAACAAGACCAGCTCCTCAATATGTCCGCCACGAGGTACAAGGTCGGTGAAGTAAGGGAAATCCATTGTGGCCGAATCGAAACTCCAAAGATCAATGTCAGGATTGATCACGTTGACTGCAAGGCGGCGGAGCTTCGTGGAGGTGCATTTCTCGACGAAGGTTTCGATACGCTTTGTCTCTTTGCTTTCGTTGCCATCGGTGGTGATATACTCTTGGAAATCCTCAGGTCGCATCAAGCACAGCCGATCAACCTCCCAATTGATATATATTTGAGGTTGGAATCTGACTTCCACTGCGGGATAGGAATAGTTGTGGTAGCTGCGCGGGTATCTGAACTGAGTTCCAAAGTCCAGGGTATAGTGTTTGAGTCCTTCGACTCTGGACTCGTGGCTGGTGTGTAGGACAGCGGGAACCTTAGCACCGGTGTACAGGTAGTAGGGTGCCCAGAAAGATTGACCTCCATCGACAGGTGTGATATACAGATTGCGGACCCAGATGTCGATGTTTCGAGTTTCGTTCGCTACTATCTTCCAGACTTTTAAACGCATCTCTGTGGGAAGCTTTGGGAACAAGATGAAGTTGACGGTCGGACTATCCGGATCAATCTCTACCATGGTCGTTTTGAATTTGAAAGCAGCTCGGGGGCCGTTGGAAACCCATTCCGATGACTCCGATCTGCCTGAAGTGGACATCTTGGGGGTTTGGGAATGGATTCTGGACCGAGGATGGGACGTGAAGGAAGACAGATCTTTTTATGGCATCTGACGGTGGTGTGTTCTTCCTTGACAGTACAGAGTAATGAAGCTAGGAGAGTGTGTTAGAGGAAATAAAGAGGTTCAGGTTGAAGGAGGGAAGAAGACCTGAGCTAAGCAAGACACTAACAGCAGTTGCCCAAACAGGAAGTCACGACTCAGTTCGGATGCACTCGGTCTTGTTTGAAGGAAACAATGACTCTTTGCTGCTATTCAAGCACTGGTCTACTGTACTGCGAGTCGCCTACCGAGGCATGCCCAATCCCGAAGTGAACAAACCACAAACCACCAATATCAAAATCTTACACCTCAATCATCCTCAAATCCCTGACCAGTGGTCATCCTCGCCACCCCAAACGCACCCGCCCACACCGGATCAACACCACCTCCTCCTCTCCCCAAATTCCGTCCCTGTAAGACCTTCTTTCCCAGCACCCTCTTCACAATATTCAACACCTCCATCTCCTCCCACACTTTATCCCCACTAACAATCACATCCATCACAGTCACGCCTTTCACAAACCTCTTCATCTCATTTTCCACCGCTCTCCAGTAATGAGGGAAAGTACGAATGGATTCCGCGCCGAGATCGAGCCGGGCGGTTGTTTTGGTTACTTCTAGGAGGCCGAGTTCGAGGTTCTCGAGGGTGAGGAGGAGAGCGGAGCAACTGTAGGAGAGGTGGAGGATGAAGGGTAGTGAGGTGATACTTGAGGCTGTCGAGGTGGTGGTAAGCGAGGTTATGTTGTTGGAGAAGCAAGTTGCGATGGAGGAGCGGGTGGGGTGTTCGTTTGTCCTGGATAAGCCGATGCTGCTCAGAATGGTATCTAGTTCCTGTGTCTGTGGATCTCGCTTCGTAGAGTACGACCTTGTTACAGGCAGTGCAATCTCAACGCTCTGTACTTCCTCTTCAAAGAAAACTTCCGATGACATCTTCAAAGCACTCAGCATTCTTTTCAGTGGTGAGTCTTCTCCTGGCCTCTCAATAACGTTCAAGAATCGAAGGCATGCCATAAAAGCCATGATGATAGTAACGAAGACACTTGGTTCACTATCAGGTGTCAAAGCTTCTAGCAACAGTCTTCTCATCTCAGATTTGTAAGCTGGGCCACCTTCGATTTTGGCAACGGAGATTGTCGTCCCGTTTGAGTATGCTGCTGCTGCGGTCCTGATATCTGATCAACAATTTTCTCTCTCCTCTCTCCAGTGATCTCTGTTATATTCGAAGCTTTGAAAGCGCAACATACCCATAATCTAGCGTAAGTTCAAAGCCGATTCCGATATCCAACGAAGCGAGTGCCAGCACCGCCTGCAGCTCAATGCAAGTCACCCAGACAGCCCAAAAACCACACAATGACCTCATCTCAAACACATATTACACACAATTATGACAATCCGATGCCCGCTGTCCTTATCGCTGATATCGTAGGACGAACTACGACAAGTGTCCGCTAAGTCGTTCGTTCAGTCACGGGAAATGCCTCGCTCACCCTTGCTTAGCAAGGACTTTGCCAATTTTGGCGATAGAGAGGTGGGAATGGGATAGTAATACAAAATATAGAAATGGAGGATGAAGATTATGATTTTGTGGAGAATTAGGGCGATTCTCTGAGCAGCGACATAGGTGGTGAGGTTCACAATCTGACTGTGATGGGGCTTGGCGCCGGTTGCGCTGTCGCATCCATTCAGCCTGTCGTCGGCACTTTATCAGCTATATGATGGGGATGTTATAGGACATGGGATATTATTTCTTGGAGAATAGCTTTCGACATGCTTCGAAAATTGATCTTGTAATAATGGGGACGATGAGATGTCTATTCGTGATGTGCGGCGGTTCTCTCCTTCCCTCAAACGATATACACTCGTGTTTCGTCCTCATTACCCAGCTCAAATTGCTGCAGACTCATCGCTGAACTATCCAGTTTCTCCTTGGCCAACTTCAAATCGCCCTTCAATCTTTCAACCACATCCACAACCATGTTCATACTATCCCTCAGATCAGCATTCCTCACACAGTCCATTAAGCCATGCTCCTCCAGCCATGCAGTAATCTGGTTATCAATGTGCTCAATCCATCCCCCTAGAGCCACTGTGCCAGGAGCAGTGGGATCAGCATTCATTTCAGAGGCTTCATCGATCTTGGCCTCACTTCGCGCCTTCTTCAGCCACAATTCAAATTCCGGACTTTTCATGATCTGGACGACCTTTTTACCTTTATCAACCTGCGACTGAATAGCATTCCGTTCCTCAAACCGCTCCAGCGACATTCTGGTATATGTTATCGAATGCTCGAATGATCGTGTCGCCGCTTCTATCCATCCCTCCATACCTTCGCCATCCATCAACCCATGAACAAAGCAATCCCCAATCAGCTCGTAGCAAGGCGGTTTTTTCCAACCAAGCCGAGGCTCATTCGCTATCAATGGGATCTCTCGAGTGCCGGACCCCCGTAAAAGGAAAGGGGCTTTTCCTCCAAGCAATATATGAAGTTTATCTCCCTTCTGAAGCCCAGCTGGCCCAATTCCAATCAAACCTGTGTCGGTTATAAACAGCCTGCGTCTGAATGTGGCTATTTTGATTGCCGCAAGCATGGAGGCAGAAAGTTTATTCGTTTGTCTCGAGGTTGTACAACTGGTCGCTTGCTCATGGGTCAATACTCTCCAGATTCCAGATTGCACAGCTGAGCCTCCCAGCTCCCAGATCCATGATTTGATTTCTGCTATTTCATCACACGTTGCTCTACGTGGTTGGGCTCCGGCAATATGGCTATCCGGATGTGCCATATCTGCGCACAATGCTCTCGAGAACGCTTCATCGAGATCGTGAACGTAAACGTCATGTTTCTTCTTGTCCTCATGGTAGATGGAGATGGTGCTGGCCCATGTCCGCACCAAATATTCAAGGTCATCGTTTGAGAAGATCGGTTTTCCCACCACGACTACTTCACCTTTATACATGCTCGGACAGACAAGAATATTATCAAACCTTCGAATCCATACCACACCCTTGTGAATGGCAAGGAAATGCTCGATTGCTTTTAAGCACTCAACCTTAACTTGCTGCGCCCCCGACGTCACGTAGTTCTTCCACTCCTCTGATTCGAGCAAGAGCGTGTATTTCTCGGGCAGTGACACAGTGGGAGGGATAGATTTCTCTTTCTTCACAAAGGCGGCCTCCAATGCCTCAAGATATTGCGAAATTTCAGAAAAAGATTCATCATTGTAGGGTCGGATTTTTATTATGGCTCCGGCTGATGCGTTGTAGTTCTCTGTGTCTTCAGCTCGACGTCGATTTACATCATCGAAGGCGGCACTCCAGTCTACTGCCCAGGAAGGAAGATTCTGTCTATTCTTCCGCCCGAGATCTCCGGTCAGGATACTCAGTGATCCTGTTTCTTGGATGATTCCAAATACCGTGTTCTCAAAAACCGTGACAGTGTTCCAGGAGTAGTTTGGCTGCATAATCAGCGTTTTGGACGCAGTCGTCTCCGTCACCAAACCGAGAAGAGCATACACCTTATCTCGATCATCACTTGCTTTGCGATTGCTGAATTTCCGTAGCAAAGACAACAGCGTCGTTGTCTCAGCATTCTCACATCGACAGCGCAGATGATAAATATCCAGCACTATTCTTGAGAAGAATGACAAAACATCTGAATATTCCCTTGGAAATGACGACATAGCAAGTGAAGATGAGTTCTTGGTGCATGTTTGAGCTGCTTTGACGAACATTTCCCAGCATGTTGTTGTGGTGTCGTAGATCAGGATGACATTTTTGGGCACCACAACTTCTTGAACAACCCAGATACGGTCCCACCAACTGCTTCTCATCAGATATCGCAAAGCTTCGAAAATGTTCCGTTGATAAAACGAGTCCAAACAAGGTCGAGATTCGGCGTCGAAGGGGGGAACATTCTCCAAATTAGAGGACTGGGCAAGCAAGCTGATGAGGCAGCACACCTCGTGAGCATAGTTCAGTTTCTTCTTACTGCCACTCATCCTCCTATTTTCCTCTGGCGAACAATGGCTCTGAAACTGGAAGATCTTTTCCTTGTCTCTTTCATCGCCATGGAACACCGACAAGGCTGAAGGATGTTTATTCCTAGAAGGGCCTCCACCGAACTCATGATATGGAGCTTCTCCTAAGTAAACGACGACCTCCGTCGCTCTTGTATAGATATTCCTCATCATCCCCACCTGGACACTTCTCTCTTTGTTGTCATCCTGATTGATCGACAACGCATCGACCCAAAATGACGCTACCACATCAAGCTGTCTGATACGTCGAAGGGCAAATTCAAGATTAACGGTCACGAGATGAGGATAGCCGTTGACGGTGATGGAGCGCCGATTGGCTTTTGTGGAGCCCCAGGCGTAAGAAAGTGCTTTATAGGCTGGGTTGGTGGATATCGAGGCGTGCCGGAGCGTGCAGTGGATTGGGGAGGAAAAGATGCCAGGGTGGATGTCGACGAGACGGATTTCTTGGGCGTAAAGCGAGAAGTACATTTTGACGATGCCCAAGTCCGGTGATTATGAACGGTAGTTGAGATTCATGTCGGATTTATTGTTGAAATGATCAAATTCTGGACAGGCAACAACTTTCGAGATAAGGCTGTAGGCTGTGTTGGCATTGCGCTGAGGTGGGCGCGTCACCAGTCATCTCACCGAGCAGCGCTTGGGGTGCATACTGTGCCAAGTCCTGCAGTGCGACTTCTACACAAGCGAGAGGAAAGAGTCTCGATTAGACATTGACATGATCTTGACTTCGCACTTACTATATCTTTAGAAAAACGCGAAACGTAAATTTTGTACCCCGCGCTAGCCCGCACTTCTCTGCTTCCAGGCCCTGCAAATGTTGCCAATTCAGCCCTTTCATGAGGTATTAAATACATCTTCCTTTCTTCACAAACCTATAACTGTACTGTAAGCAAAGAACTAACAACAGCTAATTTCGTAAATGAAGAAATAATCTCTGAAAGGCAAATAATTTGTTTACATCATCAGCCGAGAATTTAGCTTGCGAGTGAGAGGTCAGAACTAGGTTTTTTACGGCCCACTTTACTGTATCCTGTACTCGATTCACTTAAGCTTATTTTAAAGGGACTGGTTTAGCTTTCCATCAATTTTGATCCTCGAGTTTTGGGCGCCAAATTCAAGATCATCAATAAGGTGGGCTCTTGGGTATCGGCAGTAAGTGATAGAATGTCTTTGGCGAGATCTGTCCCGTTTTAATCTGGACAAAATTGGGAGTTTTGGTTCGTGTTCGAAGTTTGCTGGGGATTTGGAAACTTTCTGCAGTCCGTTGCTTGGTGTGTCGCACAGCCTCATAAGCCGTTGAGCGTTTCCCCATTCAAGCGTCTGACTAAGCTGACTGCACGACAAAGCCAAAAGCATGTGCATCAAAACCAGGATAACCTATGGGGATGGAATTAGCTTGGGCGCTATAGAGAACCTTTTCCAGGCCATAACATCGACACAGATCTCGCAGTATTATAAATTGCTCCCAAGTAATGTGGTTGAGGTGTTCGACTCCAACAACATTTCCATTCTGAACAACATCCAAGGCTTCCATTCTCATCTAAAATGTCGGACCCAGCACTCGTGGTTGTGAGGCATCCTTTACTGTCTACTTCCTTTCATGGCCTGGAAAGAGAGTTTTTCGATAGCGGTGCGACACCTGTATGGCAATTTCGAGGTATCAAATATGGTACAATTCCCGCGAGATTTCAACAGGCAATTCTAAATGACCAATTCCCGCAAAGCCACAATTCTACGATATTCGGGTAAGTTCGTTGGTGTTTGAAGACCTGTGCTGACAAACGCAGGCCTAAGTGTCCTCAAACTGTGACTCCAAGTCGGCTTGAAGGCATTCTCATCGGCCAGGCTCCCAAGCATGTACCACAGAATGCTGAGGATGTATTCGATGAGTTCGAATGCCTGAACTTGAATATCACGATACGCCCTGAGTCTCACGAGGGAAATGATTTTCCGGTGCTAGTATATATCCACGGAGGTGGAGGTTTCTCAGGCTCGAACTCTGATTGGTGGTGTGACCCATCTGGGCTCGTAAGTAAGAGCGTAACTATGGAAAAGCCAGTGGTGGTTGTTACAATCAAGTTCGTCTAAATCGGGCCATTCGGGAGGTCAGTCGCTGACTTATATAGCTACCGTCTCTCGGTATTTGGTCATCTTGGGTCGGAGGAATTGAGGAAGGTGAATGGAGCGGACAATGGTGGAAACTTTGGTAAGTTTCCTTCAAAATGTGGTGGATTAAATGATAGAGGCTGACTCAAATAGCATTTCATGATATGGTATAATATGAATCTTTCTCATGAGGTTTTCATCTAACGTCAAACCAGCATCTAGCCCTCGAATGGGTACACAAATACATTGGTCCTTTCGGAGGATCAACTTCGGATATCACGATCTACGGCGAGTCGTTCGGCTCGCTTGGCGTTGAAACACTCATTCATTCTAGACTGAATCCCCGATTTTCGAAAGCAATAATGCAATCTCAAGTTCTCGGCGCGCCCCTCTTGACCAACCCAGAAACGATCGCATCCAAGTCAGCCACGTACGAAAAAGTTAAGACATTTTTGGGAGTGAAGACGGTGAAAGAGCTCCAGGCAGTGACGTGGCAGGATATGCTGAAGGCATTCGCGGTCTCCGATCCTCGAGCTGGGCTCCCCCAAGTTCCAATGATAGATGACGTTGTACTTTCTGCAAGCTGGCGAGACAACTACAACTTTTCTCGCGGACGCAACGGGAGGGTCATCATAGGTAATACCGGATATGAGGGCGCTGTTATTGAGGCGGTTTTGGCGAGTGTACCAAAGGCTGAAAGCCCGCCATCTACCAAGGCCTTGATTGACTCCGCTCAGGCTGCTCTACCTGATGCACCAGTCCAAAGCATTTTCTCTCAATACGGGATTTCCGAACATACCACGTTGCCAGAAGTTCGATCGAATCTTCTGACTATGATCGAAGACATTGCATGGTATATTCCAACCGCAGAACTGGTCGCAAAGCTTGAAAGCGGACACCCCTTCCGTAAAACGACAGTATATCAGTATTCGTTCCAACAGCTCAACCCATTTCAAGGATTGTTCAAAGGGAAGCCAGTTCACGCTCTTGACTTGGCATATCTGCATGGATCTCCCGAGATATTCATAGACACTGAAAAGACCAATGTTGAGCTACAATCACAAGAAGTTTTCAAGGGGCATTGGATTCTTTTTGCAGATGGCGAAGATGTCTGGGATCCGAAGCAAATGAGGGTGTTCGGTCCATATGATCTTGGTGGGACTGAAGACATTACCGAGTTTATGAAGGAAAAGCGACGGAGTGACCGCTGGGAGTCATTCGTTCCATTGTCATTCGCGAACAAGGAGGTTCTGGCTGGCATTCTGTTTGGTCATCTTTCGCAGATGAACGGTGTGTGAAGATGAATTCTAGGTCGCACGGAAAGCTACTTCGGTTCTGACTGGAGGATACGCCTACTTGAAGTGGCAACCAAGATTCTGTGCATGCTGTATGGTCGCCTTAATTTGGAATGGCTTCTCTTTACAAGACCCGATAGGCTGAGCAGATGCTGGCTGCTTACTTCAGCGCTTTTAAGCAGTTATGCTGTTGTTTTTCTATGGCTCGGTTATCTGTGTCCCCTGGACTTTTCTTGTAGGGCTGTGCTAGGGGTCCCATTTGTCATCGCATGCGAATTTGATGTTCTTAGTTATCCTTTGTCAACTGTTAACAATCAATACGGTAGTGAACTGAATGACATTTTCAACAGGCTCTATAGAGTACAAGTCACTTTGAAAAGTTCTCCGTGGAAGGCAAAGAATTATCTTTCTGACAACCGCGCTCTCAAAAAAGGACCGCGCGCCGGATCTTGGACCCCTCATTTGCGTTGGTTCCCTCGCTGCTTACAACAACTAATAACACCATTTACAGCAAACATGGCAACAACAGCTCCACCAAGCTCTCCAATATTCTCGTTTTTTCATATGGACTTTAACAGTATCGCTCATCAAGAAAGCGACAATGTGAGGCCAACAACCACAGTGCCTATAGCGGACAAAGACCTCGTTTTCGTACACCTCAATGAAGTTACAGGTCCAACACAAGATACTGATACCAGGCACACAGTCAGGGCACATGTGATGCGAGATTTTCAGCGGAAGAAACACAAGTCTGTGAAGTCTAGCAAGCCAAACAAACGTCCGCTTCGACCAAATCCAGAATCAGATACTGTTGAGATTGAGGACCAGCAAGCAGAGGCGGTATCTAGTGGAGAATCGTCATGGGAGGCAGAAATTCTTCCTGAAGAGGGAATGGAACTTGGGCTTTTGCCAGATCCTCAACAGATTGGCATGCTAGAACCTTTCAATACCCTTCCAATATCAGGCTCCCCTCGATTGCAATTATTGATGCATCATTGTGAGTACAAATTTTGTCTTAATATCAGACATCACTAATAGATTCCGAAGACAACACAGTATTGGTAAACACTTTGATTCCGGTGAACCCAAAAAACGAATGGTTCAACTACGCAATCACAGATCCTGCACTATTCCACGCGACAATGATGCACGCCGCTATGCATCAACGAGTAGTAAGTGGTGGGCTGGATCAGAGAGAACAAGTTCAGTTGAAAACAAATGCTATCATGATGGTAAATCAGCGCTTGGGAGATCCGGTGCTCAGTAAAAGTGATGTTACCATTGGCGCTGTAGTCTGTTTAGTGCTTCTTGAGGTAAGTGAACTCGATATCTCAGGGCGATGCAGACCTCGGGCACTGATCACAACATTACCTAGAATCAAGAGGGAAATCTGGCCCTCTCTAACATTCACATGAATGGGCTCCAGAAAATGGTAGCTCTAAGGGGTGGAATCGACAATCTTGGCTTAGCAGGCGTGCTCCGTCGGAAAATTCTATGGTAAGTCGCATCTTGACATCTTCTGATAAGTCAGACCTAAAATGAGCAGGGGAGATATATTAAATGCTACAATATCAGGCAGCGAGCCTCGCTTCAACATGACGCCAACAGCTGCCCATCCTATAACGGACTTCAACACTTTCACACCCAGCGATTCAATACCCTTTTCTCGACATGTGGAAGATCAAATTCAGCTTCCTGAGCCAGCATGTACCTGTTCCACCCAGTTCTCCACGATCCTCAGCTCCCTTCGCAGCATATCCTCCCAGTCTCATCTCGAAGCAGACATCACTGGTACTTTAAGCGATAATATATACCTCGCAGAGCGCCACCTGTTATATCTCCTCAAACATGCTCGAGATTTCCCTTCTATGCACTCTCGAACTTGTAGCTCGCTCGGTGCAGCATGCTTTATAGCCGCCCAGATGTATTTGTATCACACACTGAGGGATTATCCGTTCGAGGTTCCTGTCTTTCAGATGTTCTTACAGAGACTGAATATACAGCTGTGGGATCAAACGACTGGGGAGGTAAATTCGATGTGGGAAGGGAAGGAGCAGATGTTGCTGTGGGTGTTGAGCTTAGGGGCTTTAGCCAACAGGGGAGATGGGATGATGAAGGCTAGGTATGTGCGAGAGATACAACGTATTTGCCATACACTTGGCGTTGTTCGATTGGAAAGCTTAGTTGCACTGCTCAGTGGGGTTGTTTGGAGAGACGCGGAAAGGGATTTGAATTTGGTTGCGCTATGGAATGAGGTGCATAGTGGGATGAGTTTTGAGAACTTGGGTTTCGAAGAGCTACATTTGGGAGCGGATGAAAACTTCCATTCAGAGACGAGGGACTGAAAAATTGTTCAGAAAGGTTATACTTCAAGGCGGCGATTAAGTGGCGGCTCAAGAAGCTAGGGGGATCGTAGAGCGAGGAGTTGAGCTAGCATCTTTATATTTGACAATGAGCAATGGGGTAGTATCGGTCCTTAAATGTTAAGGCAAGATCATTAAGCGCTTCGAGACCAAATAGCCCTTGCAGGCTGATTTCCAGCCGGGTCGACTCGATTTCTTGTGGAGTATTTGAGCGAGGGCAATATTCTGCCGCTCTCATTAGCTACTTACCGAAACAGTGTTGTCTTTCAATTGAGCCCCTTCCATCCCTTCTCCCTTCATCCGAGCGCCTGTCTCATTGCCCCTTCCTCGCTCGCCATTTGAACTATAGAACGGTCCAGGTCCCGATTCTAGCTCCTGCTCTTAGAAGTGTCCAAACGAGCAAACTTAGCACAGTGAGTTTCATCCTCACCGCGACCTCCACATTCCTCGGAATGAGCAGCACGCGACGCGTTAATGACTTGCATTTGAGACAGAGCTCAAAATTCGAGCATGACCTAGATTTTTTTGCTAATTCTGAGTTCAGAATTTTTTAAGATCGAGATGCTGGTACTCCGAAATATTTCATGCTATTTTGAATAAATTACTAGCGGGAGCTAAAACAATTAAAATCAAATTTTCTGATAATGATACAGCTTACAATCTTGGGAACAGTACCGGCTACGACAATATGTCAAAGTGTTATTTCATCTTAGGTCACATTCCAGCACGCAAAAAGGGGAAAGCTTGAAGAACAGAAGGAGGCCGGCTGGACCCTGTTTCATGTCTCCCTGCATCTATCGCTGACGCTGCACTAGAACCGCATTCAGAGTCTTCTCTCCCTTTCGCATCTTCACACTTAATGAGATTGGAAACCGGTATTTCATTTTTACTTTCTTGTACACCCTAAAATTTCACACCCATTCTCCATCGAATAATCGCAACTACAGTCCCAGGATTTGGAGCCGTCGACACCCGCACCTTCCAAAGACCACAATCCAGTCGCGTTTTCCATATCATGATATAATTGCGACTCTCCAAACCAGGAAAGACCCGTGTGAATATCGCTGGCGCTGCTAGAGAAGCGCGAACTGAGTTTCAAATTGGTTCGTCACTTCGTCCTGAAATAGCTAAATTGGATCGGGTTGGTTCTACTTTACCAAAGTAGGCTTGAGACTAAGAAAGAGTAGTTCGACCACACTTCCAACCGTCGAGTTATAAAGGCGCACAAGACTTTCTACTTCAAAATTTCATCCTGATTGTAAATTTCAAACATTTATACTCAAGGAAATTTCGCTCGTCAATCTCAAGCATGACTCTCACTTCGACCATCACCGGAGCATTGGCCATTGGAGCGACTTTCCTTCCACTTGTTCATGCTGGATTTGAACCCCATTCGTCCAATAATGTCGTCGTGTACTGGGGTATGTGGTGTATCTCACTTTGCTCAAAACTGTGCTGACATGTCAAAGGACAAAATTCTTATGGCGCTGCCTCAGGGCCACTGACACAGCAAAGGCTGTCTTATTATTGTAAAGGTAAAATGCCCCTTCTTTCAAGATTATTCGTTGGCTAACTTGTGCTAGATGAGAAACTGGACGTAAGTTTAGACAGTAGCAAGAACTATCGTCTGAATGCCTGGTTGACATTCATGCAGATCATCCCTCTGGCATTTCTCACAAACATGGCCCATCCAAGTTCGCTTAATTTTGCAAACCGCTCTCCTTCTGAACTTGAGTAAATGAGCAAAACCTTTTTAACAGAAAGCTGTGCTGACCTCGGCAGGAATGACATCACGGAATGTCAGAAGGTTCACGGAAAGACTATCGTTCTTTCCCTTGGAGGAGAGGTAACCTATGGCTCTGGGTTCGCTTCTGAAGGTGAGGCCATCCAGAAGGCCCAGCAGCTTTGGGCTGCATTTGGACCTCCTGGTGTCCCTTCTGCCGGCAGACAATTTGGCAATGCCGTCGTCGACGGATTCGACTTTGACTACGAGAAACCGATGTCTAACATGGTCCCATTCGCGCGAGAGCTCCGAAGACAAATGTCGGAGTCCAGTAAGAAGGATGGAAAGATGTATCTCTTGACTGCAGCCCCACAGTGTCCGTTCCCGGACCAAAACGTCGGCCCACTGCTCTCAAGCGACGTTCCATTTGATGCTGTTTTCATCCAGTTCTACAACAACCCGGGTTGTAGTGCTAAGGCTTTCGTTTCGGGTGTGGATAAGCAGCCTGGATTCAACTTTGATACTTGGCAAAACTGGGCCAAGCAGTCAAAGAATCCTAATGTCAAGGTCATGGTTGGTGTTCCCTCGACACCTGATGCTGCTGGAAGCGGGTTCATCTCGAGCGAGAAATTGGTAGAAATTATTGCGTATTGCAAGAAATTCTCCAATTTCGGTGGAGTTATGTTTTGGGATATGTCCCAGACATGGTCGGCACCTGACATCTTGAGCAAGGCACGAGCTGCTCTTGGAGGATCCAACCGTGCTGTCGCGCCAGTTGTCCAACAGCCCCCACCCCCACCTTCCCCGACTCCTTCTCCCACTCTCTCAAAGACAACGAGCAAGGTGACGGGGAAGACTTCTGTGGCTCCTTCCACCAAAGTCAAGCCAATCATCTCGGCCCCGCTTTCGACAGTTATTCGTCCTGTCGTTTCTCCGGTCAAGTCAACGCCACCACCATCCCCTGCAACATTCGCTCCCCACGTTGCTGCTCCTGTCAAGCCATCATCATCGTCACGGACACCCACGACTTTGGTCACCAAGACCAAGGGAGTTACGCGATCCTCGTCTTCCAATGTCATCAAAGCTGTGAAAACATCCAAACTGGAGGCTTTGCCTTCTCCTACCCCTGGCCAAGTAGTAGAATTTGAGATTGTATGGGAGAAGAAAGAGCCAGAGGGACGTGTACATGAGTGGAACCAGTGCGATGGAAAGGATTGGCACGGTGGACATGTATGTGAGGATGACTTGTTCTGCAAGCGCCTTTCAGATTGGTACTCCCATTGCGTATCAAGCGGGTTCATGGAGTAGTATTTCTTGGTGACTCTTTGGTGATGTGACAATCCTCACGAGCGATTGTCATGTACGAGGTTGCATAGCGTAGGCATTAGGTTGTGTTCGGTTAAAAGCGCTAGGGTTTGTGTACGATGCTTATGGTACAGATAGTGCAGGAGTAAGAGTCGGCAACTACTTGTAATACATAACTTCGATAATAATCAGTTTCCTCGTGGCCATTATATCCTCTTCAGACTTGTAAACAAATAGCTCATAGCGCTTGTGACTTTTGTTGAAGCCGTTTCTAGTGGTTTCACGCGCTTCGCTCGAGGCTATTATGTCAGTGCCCGTGTCTTTTACCTCGAAAATATCCCGAGCATCGTTCCCCTATGGGTAAATTCCGATACACAAGCTATGTGGTTCACATGCTTTTGTGAATATTGATATCATCACATCAAGTATTTTACCATTTTTGATTATTAGGATTATCTTTCAGTGCCAAACATATTTGCAATACAACGGAATTTTATCCAGCATCACTAAACAAAGTTGCCACATGTAACCCGAAAGTCCGCAGCTAGGTAAGCAGCATCCTCAGTGCATTCAGCAACACCTTGACGTTATGCTCTCCCATATAGATATCTTTGGGCATATGCTTAGTCCCCATGAACTCATGCACAGCCATCTGAGCACACCTGACGCTGTACTCCACTGTAAAGACCGTATCCTTGGGAATCTCCACAAACTGACCCATCAAGGCCAAGTTCGTGCTTCTCTTGGGAAGAACCTCAGGTCTATCACCAGCCTTCCTCGTGAGGAACTGCGAAGTGATGTACGGCAACATGCAAGGGATGGTCACGACACCTTGGGCGAGCTCGGCAGAGAAGTTCAAATGTCCGAGGAGTTCTCGGAAGATCTCCTCACCGGAGCACTCGGACATTGGCTTCTTGACAAAATCTCCTATTTTGGAAGGGAATAGTCCGTAGCCCCAGAAGACTTCGTGCCGGCTGCCTGGTTGATAAAATGCGGTTGGTGAGGAATGACGATACTCATCAGCCATGCGCTGTCTTTGAATGTCATGAGTGCTCCCGTTCCAGCTTTATTTCCTGAGAAATTCTCTACTCTATTGAGAAAATCTGGTGAGTGCAGCGTTGTCGTGAAGGAGAGCCAGTTACTTTCTTCGACTCGGGAGTAGAAGTTCTCGGGGTTGCCGAACTGTTTGTAGTGAGAATTGACTTCTGGATTGGCGAGGGACGACCACAATCGCCATGCTCCATCGGGTGCTTGAAGACCTTGTGCTGTGGATGGGAGTGGCTTTGGTGGTTGAGTGTTAGATCCAATGGAAGATGCAGCTGTCATGGACCCCAGAGTTGCAAAGACTAGATCATGTTCTTCGACATGAATCAAGCCAGTTGAACCTGTTTTTGACGAAACAAAATGAATCTCGTGCGCGGTGATTGCGTCTCCTGGTGCGAATGACAAGGAAGTGACTTTGGTGTTTTGGTGTTGTTAGCATTTACCATGACTTGTGTGGAGATCACCGAAGGAAAGAAGTCTTACCGTAACGAAATTCCACCCCTTGAGCTTTCAGGTATGTTTCAGTCGGACGGATGATGGAATCGTATTGGTTGTATGGAGTTCGGTCGACGCCAGCGAGCGAATTGATACGAGGAAACTCATGGATGAATCTATGAAGGTACCGCTTGAATTCTACAGCGCTATGCCATGGCTCAAAAGCAAACCCAAAGATCGTTAGATATATCAAAGATGTCTGGAAGAATGCCATCTTACATCGTGTCCCACATATACCAGAATTTGGTATCGAAGAAGTCTTCCGTGAAGCACTCGCTGATTTTCTTTGCTCCCAAAGTCGTTTCTGACTCCTCGGCAATCTTTATGAGATCAAGCCTTTGTCTGTTGTTCAGACCCATCTTCGTAACGTCCATGATTTCTGGTCCGCTGAGACCTTTCGCGATAAGTCGAGCATGTGCGTTTGTCTTGTTGCCAGGGATGGCATTGAACTCGTCGATTTCTTGCTTGACAGTCTTCTTCGGATCGGCCAAAGATGGCACTCTGGAAAGCATATCGTATGTGCAGAGGTAGCTGAAATTTAGCATTCTTCCACCTCGTAAAATGTACCCAGTCTCTGAGTTACCAGCACCATCCATAGAACCACCGGGCACAGGACCTGATT